>CM025785.1:20405284-20538975 GCA_014636745.2 Centella asiatica
TATTGTGTTTATGGGTAGATCAAAACTAAATTATAATATTTAGTTTTTTGTGAGGGTCTCTTACAAGGGGATGAGAATATTATATAACTATTGAGAGTTTGCAAGGTAGATTAGCGGAGTGTGAGATATTCCACCATAATTGTATCTTGTGGAAAACTTGGATCAATAGTAATAATATTCAGACAGGCTGGACGTAGCCCGGATTTAGGTGAACCAGGGTAAATATTTGTGTTCTTTTCTGTTATTGAATTATCTCTTTACTTGCGGTTTGGTATTTGTCAAGGTCTTATTCCCAACAGGGATAACTCTTAGTTGACAAAACTAATAAAACGATATAATTTATTGTTATTCATGCACAAGAATTAGTGTGATATTGGATATATTTCACAAATGAGATCTTAATCATAAGGAGATCATTAAATAATTACTTGTCAAGTATGAAGACAATGTTAAAATCATGTTACCATTTAAATTTTAAAATTTTACGAGCTAATAAATACAACAAAATGTATTGTGATTATTTTTGTGGGATAGATTAAATGTTTTTTATCTTAAATAATTATTCTTATGAAAATTAAAACTTTTTTAAGTTACAAGTAAAACATTAATTTGATGCAAAATTTTGTTTGTCATAATTTATCTAACGGATAATGTTGTAGACTACAATAATTACACACAGACAAGACATTGTTTATAGGGTTTAATCTTGCTTTTTACGATTTTATAGACTTTATTAAAATAAGTATACTATTATAGAAAAAGAAAAAAAATGAAAATCAAAGCTACTTTCTCCATTACACAAAAATATATTTATGTCTCTACATATTATTACAAAATCTTAAAATCTGCATTTGACATTATATTAATTTAAGCCTAATATCGTAAAGTACATAAATATTCCAACAAGGTTTAACCTTCTACTTCAAAAATTTACTCCGCAATATGAATTTTGTAATTACAAGATTCTATATACTACAACTAACCCATCCATAAATTCGTACTTATTAATTTGATAAAAATAATTTTCATTGAGATTAATTTGATTGTAATAAACTAAATCGTGATCGATTAATTATGTTATATTACATCCATCACGAAAGGGTATCCGAAGGATAATTAAACACGTAAATTAAGGATATATAATAAATAATACTCCGATGTACATTTCTTTCTTACCCTTTTTATGAATTTTAACTGTGAGATTTATATTTAAAGAGAATTTTTGTCCACCAATTACTGTAAGAAAGATAAAATAAAAAAGTTGTACATTTAATCTTTTAAGAAAAAAATTATACTTTTAGACATTTTGTTGAGAATATCTTTTGGGGTGTCTTTAAGACACCTTTTTTAGGACATAATGCATAAGTAATTACTCTATAAGTTAAAATTATAATAATTATATAATTGTTTCATTATGTTGCGTATAATTATTATTTTTTACACACTAAATTTTATTGTGAATTTTGTTTAGGTTTAAATTTGATTTCTTTTGGTAAAATATAATAATAGCATATAATTGCAATATAATATGAAATTCTGTTTTCGATTAACTTTTTATACATAAAATCTTGTGTAATTATATCAACTGATTAAATTATACCGAGTAAATTGAGTTGAGTTTAGTTAGTTAAGTCCTTTCCACGATGTCAAATGCAATTGATTAATTTCGCTGAATTATTAAACTCCTTTCCACGTGAAATTTTTTATTGCCAATGCAAATTGCTAAATTCTTGTAATAAGCTATTGTAGGGTATAAAAGTATCTCACCAATTATCTCAGGCTCTCAGCAGCATACAAGCAATGGAAAAGTGGAAAACCTCTGTAATATTCAATGAGGTCTTCTATGAGGTTTTTTTCGCATGTAATTTTCAAAGTTAATATATATATAAATGAAAATTTAATATTTATATGTACTTGTATTTGAAGAATTATACTCCATCCGTTTTAAAATTTAAGATACATTTTTAAAATGGTAGTATTTAAAGACAATTTTTATGTTTCAAATATATCTTTATTATCATATTATTTAATAGTAGTTGATGTTATAGTAAATACCACCAAGTAGTGGATGTAGTAGAGTTGTTGGAAGTAGTGGAATTGTGAAATGATATTTAAGAAATTTCATTATTTTTTATAGTCCAAAAATAGAATTGTATCTCTAATTTTAAAATAATTAAAAAAATGAATATATATATATATATGTATATTTAATTTTGAAACGAAAGAAGTACATCTTAATAAAACAATAATTGCATGATGTGTGTAATTTAATCAAACTTAAGATAAGAGAATTCATATTTCCAAGTATGTTTAGAGCTACTATAAAAATGACACTCTTTGGAACATGATAGATTCGAGCAATTGCATGTCAATGGTGTCGTCGAACCACTGTGCCGTAACATGTTCAATTCTTAACCTTCACAATGACTTGGCGTTTTGGTAACTACCCTTGGACTATGTATCAGTTAGTCAGGAGAAAAGAGACTTTTCACTATCTTAATGTGTACGGACTGATACTCTCTTTAATGCCTATAATTTAGAAACTTACAACACTTATTTTAGTCGCCTACAAATATTTTACTCAATTTTAGTAAAATGATGATCAACAATAAGTCTTCCAACCTCTCCTGCCTCGATGATTTAATTGATATTTTCTGTTGCATTCACTATTTTACCCTTGTATTAATGGGTATTGGCGTTTGTAGGAGGCTAACTGCTGGGCACATGCGATGCCTGTGATAGTATTAATTAGATATATTCTTTATTTTATTTGATATGTTTTAAAAAAATTTTTGTTATATTTGCAGCTAACCTATTAAAGAATTATGATTGAAGATAATTCAAATAGCAACTCTGAAGTTCTTGAAATAAAGAGAGAGAGAAAAAAGGTGGGTCTATCTAAAATTTTAAAAAAATTCAACAATCATGCATTTAGCAATCACGTTCCTGTATTTTAGGAAATAGATTGAAATTGTAATTATTTTTTTTTACATCTTAATCATAGATTTATCTAAGGGTCACGCCAATTTTAGTTCCCTAAGGGGACAAACACTTTATATATAGATATTATAATAGGCGGTCCTAATTAAAAATTAGGCTATTTATATAGGTATTGTAATAATTATTTTGTTATTACAAAAAAATAATAACAACAAGTATAATACCGATCGTCAAATGTTGGACTTAATAATGTGAGGGATCTTAGTGTTCTCAAATAATGAGATTTTGGGTTATCCCTGCAACATTTCGTTGTGACATTTGTCTCGTTCTCACATATGAGTGATGTTATTTACAATTTTGGCAAGATTTTAAGTTTCGGACCTAACATAGGTGCAGTGAAAGTCTTACCGCTTATAGGTCGTAAGAGATGATGAGTAACGCGAGCGTTAGATTCTCGAACTGGAATGAGTGGACACCCTATTTTTTTTTCTAATTTCCTTGTACCAAAACAAAAAAATAACATTAGAGTATATGGTATCGTTAAAGGTAACAAGCTTAGTAAATAAATAATAAATTTAATGTCAAGAATATCATTTTTAGTTGGAAGTGCTTGGGCATCCACAATAATGATCTGAAATGTTCTGGTTGTGGATATTAACTCAATTTTCTCTCTCATTTACATATTCATAAATTAAATGTACAATTTAACTCATTTTTTTCTATTAAAGCTCAATTTTTTTCCTATTAATGCTCTTCATTCATGAATGTCCACTTTATTTTTTAAAACTGCAATAATGTATGTGTTTAGATATATGTATAGATCTTAAAAAATTAAGAATTATGGTATTTGTTTATATTTTAAAAGTTATGGCTATTCCAACAAAGTTGGAGAGAAAAAATACCTATAACAGAGTCTTCCCACAATGGTTGTGCTAATGCAATTATCAATATGTTCAGGTTGTGTGATGGCGGCCAGCAACTCGGGGTATTATGTGGCGATGCAATTATCAATATGCCTGAGTTGTTTGACGGTGCAGCCAGCAACCCGCGACATCTTTTGTTGTGGTTAGGGGTGACAATTTTCAACACGATAATTCGACACGAACATGACATAATTTAGGAGGGTTTGGATTTGCTTATATGGGTTTGAGTCATAAATAAGTTAACCCATTTAAGACACGACTAAAATAACCGGTTGACGGGTCAATTCGTCAAAACTCATTTATGACTCATTTAACCCGATTATCAAAATAAGAATATTTAAACATTTTATTAAAGTAATCATATTATATTTTTATTGTTTCTTTTAAATTAACTAATTAAGTATACATTATAAATTTGAATTAGACTAAAAATCATCAATTAGTTATTGATTAGTATATATAAATTTGTGAATCATATTCACTAACTATATATTGACTTAGTAAGTCATATATATTTAACATTCTTATTTACCATTCTAAAAATTCTAAACTCACCCTATAACATTAGTTATTGGTTAATATATATGAAGTGATAATTTTTTCTATATATACATTAAGTTAATATATATATCAAACATAGAAGATGAGTCTAGACTGTAATTAAGACTAATTTATATATTTTTTAATGAATAATAACATACTAATATAATAATAACTAATAATTATATATATAACTTATAAATAATATAAATTATTAAATTATTTTTTTGATATTACTTTATATAAATTAACTTACAAAATAATATTTATAACAAATAAAAAAGTGATGTGGTGGAAGATTTAATTTGTACTAAAGATTGGTTGTATGAAAATGAAGGTACTAACTTTTCTTTAATTTATTTTGTTATATATTTGTTGAGTAGATTGTAAAATACAAGAACTAATAACATTTTATTTTTGTAGATTCACAAATGGCAAAAGAGGTAGAAGAGTTTATTGTCAATATTATAGATTTGTAGATATAAATGTCAATATTTCACTTTGAATGTTTAAAACTTAGTACTCTTATTTTGGTTTTTTGGATGTGGAATTTGAATTACATATTTGTAAAAGTTTAATTATGCAGTAATGTTAAGTTTGTTATTTAAATAGTAATGTTAAAACAGGTTATTCGTGTAATAATGTGTAAACGAGTTATTCGGCTTATATGAGTTATTCGGGTTATATAGGTCATTCGGGTTATTTGGGTCATTAGGGTTATCTGGGTCATTCGGATTATCTGGGTTAACCATGTTATTTGTGTCGTGTTACTCGTTTAAAAATCGTGTCGTGTTCGGGTTTCACATTTTGACTCATTTATTAATCGTGTCGTGTTCGTGTTATACTTAATTGTGTCGTTATAATAGGTCGACCCGACACGAACACGACCCACCAACCCATTTTTGCCACCCCTAGTTGTGCCTATGTGGTCGTCCATGTCACTCACGCGCCGATCATATATCTCATACGGTCAGATTTTAACCTCATTGTAAATGACCTTATGTTTTTGTCTTATTTAAATGGTTGCTCTGTCCTTATAATTACTGTTCGTTTAGATACACGTTTATGTGTATGCAAATTCTCTAATTTTTATAGTTTATAAAATTATTTATAAAATTCTCAGGCATAATAATGAATGTTTTAACAAAAGATAGACTATATTTACACTTAAATAAGTGATCTATCTTTTTTTTTATCACTACATCAAGTTAATATATATGACTACTAATAAAAACAATCAATGAAATATCATACACTCTTTACGGGAACTCCTCATAAATAATAATTATTTTTCATTATAAAAAAATAATAATAAGAATTATTATACTAGACCACCAAGTATTGGTTTAGTGTTGTGAATGTTTTTAACGCTTCCAAATTCATCCCTACAATATTTGGTTGTGATATTTGTCTCATTTTCACTTATGAGTGATATATATATATATATATATATATATATATATATATAAATACTAAGTATGTAATTCACTTATTAATACTAATATAAATTTACTAAAAATAATAATTAACATTTAAGACATTTCTGGAATAAGTGACTAATAATAATCAAAATTATTTATTTTATCTTGTTAAATATTATATTACTTTATTTTGTATGGTAAATAATTATAATAATTAATTAGTAGATTTATGTTTGTATTTAAAATATAATTATAATTTAATTTTAGTATATTAAACTAAAATTTTAAACATATAAAATTATATATAATATCACCGACTTAACCGATTAAACCACTAAATCGTTAAACCAATACCATTAACTGGTTCGACACTCAATTATCTATACGTATAATTGTCACATAGCAATTATCAAAATTCAACCAAGTCATTAAGAAACAATATTTTCACAAGATTTTATCTCATATGAATATGAATTTAAACAATTTTTCATGCGAAAGAAATTTTATGAAAATATCACATCTATTTATGTAAGATAAGATAAACATAAATATGTTCTAATATTCTTCAACCGTATAGTATAAGTTAAATCCTAATTTTTAGTCGTCAATTTAACTTTTTTTTAAAATATAAATGTAAAGAATTATACTATATTATATTATATTCATTCACGAAATTGCAAATATATGAAATTTATAAAATACTTCCGATCAAAATTTTAGTTATTTTAATATTTCATAAGAAAGGACATTAGTTTTGAGTTAATGTAACAAGTTGACTTTTCAAAATCACAATCAATTTATATTTTCTCGTTTGCCAAATAAAATATCAAATTGACTTTCTAAAACTAGACCAAGCTATTTTCAAATACAAAATTTAAATTTAAATGTCAAATGTACTTCTAATTATAATATTTAACATCTTAAATTTCATAAAACTTAAGGAGTAAATAAATTTATTTTTTATATTTTTTTTTGTTGGTTACATAGCAAACCACTATTTAAATATTCACGCACATATATCAACTATCTTACAGAAATTTTTTTATTAGATCAACACATCAACTTAGTTCGACATATAAACTATTTTGCAGAGTTTTTTATTAGTTCGCAAGTTTTTTATTAGTTCGATACATCAACTATCGTGTAGAGTTTTTTATTAGTTTGACACATCAACTATCTTGTAGTATTTTTTATTAGTTCAACACATCATTTATCTTACAGAGTTTTTTATTAGTTTGACACATCAATTATCTTACCGAGTTTTTTATTAGTTTAACACATCAATTATCTTTCAGAGTTTTTTATTAGTTCGCAAGGTTTTTATTAGTTCAACACATCAACTATCATGTTCTCAACTATTCGAAATCTTATCTTCAATTATCTTGCAGAATTTTTTATTAGTTCGCAAATTTCAAAACCCTGTCTTAGTTGGCAAGGTTTGAAACCCCTATCTTAATTCGCAATGTTCAAAACTCTGTCCTCAATATCAACTATTTGAAACCTTGTCATCAATTATCTACTCAACTATTCGAAATCTTGGTCTTCAATTATCTTGTAGAATTTTTTATTAGTTCGTAAGGTTCGAAATCTTTTACTTAACTATTCAAAAATCTATTCTCAACTATCTTGTAGGATTTTTTTATTAGCTTGAAAGGTTCGAAACTCTGTCCTTAATTATTAAAATATTTTATTAATTCGCAAGTTTTAAAACTCTATTCTTTTCATTTTTTTAAAAGAGATATTCGATAATAAATATGTGAGATTAACGACTATTTCTAATTTTTAATATTTTAGATTGGGCAAAACTGAGCCCAAGACAAGGCTGGCTCAACAGATAGGGATAGTGTAGTAGTTTTACGAGGGGACTTTGTCCTTATTGTCTCTTTTATTTTTTATTTTCTCCATCTTTTCGTTCTCCAAGACCATTCATTCGCTGTTATCAGCGCTTGTGTTGTGTTTGGCTGTGTGGTAACCATTTTCGCCATAATCGATACCACAAAAAGAAAAATAAAAACAATCAAACCCTAATTCTAACATAAGAAAAATCTCTACTCAAATGGGTTTCTTCTGCTTCTGAGAGATGGCTGTTAAAGCCCTTCCTATTGGAGTTCAACGGAAACACTGTACCATGTCCGACCATCGGTAACTCCACCACTTTCCCCTTTTTCTTCTCTAACATTCTCTTCTCCGATTACCCATTTCTTCTCACTTCACTTTCCGATCATCTTTTGTATGCTTTATTTCTTAATAGCTTAAGTTGTCTGTTCGTTAATCACCCCAAAAATTGATTTTTTTACCGAAAGACTTATAATAAGTCATATTTTTTACTTATAATCTTGCAAAGCTTGTGTTTTATCCCTTTGGAGTGATTTTTTGGTTGTTTTTAGCTTTGAATAGTATATATCCATCTGGTATCCTTGCTATTTGAAGCAGTAGCGATTTTTTGGGTATTGTTTATTTATGTTTTTGTAGTTAGTGATTTTTAGTTAAAGATATGACTTCTTGAAATATACTTGTTTCGGAATACTAAATATGGTGTAGTGAACTGATGACAACGAATGAACTGCTGCGCTGTTAAATGATGGTTAGTGTCACACTAGTAATTAGTTTATCAAGACTTGCATCTTTTGTGATTTTTATTTTCATAAATTTGCTTTTGTTAAATTAAACTCGAGTGTCTGTTTTACTGATTTACTGAGGCTCCTGTAGGTTCCAGAGTTTTTTTGATGAATTTTTGTTATACACATCTCGTGTTTCATTTTCCTCTCCTATGTTGCCAAAATTTTTAATGCAGGGGCTTCAACCGCGAAGTCAGAATGGTGCATTGTATTGTGGCTCTATTATTCACCCTGTTTTGTGTTGTGAATTCTGGACCATGCGCCACAAATGTCTTGCAGAATCCAGTCAAATATGATTCATGTGGGCCCTACAAGGAGAATTTCAAAGAGGACTGTGTTGATGAATTTGCTGCGGATGTTAATACTAAGATCCTTCCGGGTAATTCAATGGCTCATCTACGTTTGGAGAATGTATGCACTGATTCAAATCTGTTTTGCTTTCCTTCAACTTTGCCCGGGTCTTTTTATGAAGAGAAATTTGCTCCCAAGAATTCTAAGGTCCATTTTGATGACATGTTATCTGTACCTTCAACTCAAGGTAAAAGCAATTTAAGCTGGGCATCCAACTACGATAATTATAAGTTACTAAGTGGGAAGGCTGTTTCTTGCTCTATGAACTTACAAGAGAGTGCACATGACATGTCATGTCATCAAACAAATTCCTACAACCAGGATGAAATAGGGTCATGCAGAGGAACTTTACTTGAACGGAGAGCCCCAGGAAATGAGAAGTCTGTAAAAATCAAATCTGGAATTTCTGATGGCTCTTCTCTCCATGTAGAAATAAGCCCTCCTCTGCTGGAATGGGGACAAAAGTATTTATATTTTCCGTCATTAGCTTTTGTAACAGTGATGAATACCCACAATGATAGCAATTTGGATGTTTATGAACCTTACAGTACCAGCAGACAATTTTATCCTTGTAATTTTAGTGAGATGACTTTGGGACCTGGTGAAGTTGCATCAATTTGTTTTGTGTTTTTACCTACAAAACTAGGCTTGTCCTCTGCGCACCTAATTTTGCAGACAAGCTTTGGTGGGTTCTTGATCCATGCCAGAGGCTTCGCTGATGAGTCTCCATATGGAATACAATCGTTATTTGACTTGGATAAGTCGTTCAATGGAAGGTTGAGGAAAAATATATCTTTATATAATCCTTTTGATGAAACCCTTTATGTGGAGGAAGTAACTGCTCAGATGTATTTTTCTTCTGGAAGCGTTTCCCATTTGGCTAAATCTATTTGTAGTTTAAATAGTTTAGAGGATGATAATGAATTTAGCAACCCCAGTGTGCAAAAGTGGTTCAGGAAAAAGGTTGCTCCAGTTGATCTACCAGGAATGGCGATGAGGCCCCATGGTAAATGGGAGGTTGGTTCTCACAGTAATGAGTCGATTATAGAGTTAGACCTTCATTATTCACAGGGAAAAATCTTTGGTGCATTTTGCATGCAGGTTCTTAGGTCTTCAGTTGGCAAGGCTGATATAATTGTGATTCCTCTCGAAGCAGATTCAGGGATGATATTGACATCTAATGTCCTTACCAATCCTATTTCAGTATCCCTTGGAGCCCTTCTGCCATGTGCAGATAGTGGAACTGTTCTGGTTGCCCTGTCATTGAGAAACACTGCTCCCTATATGTTGAAAGTTATCAAAATTAGTTCAACTGGAGAAAGCACACAACATTTTCGCCTCAAATATGTGGAAGGCCTCATAATTTTCCCTGGCTCTGCCACACAAGTAGCTTCAGTTGCCTATTCTCATATTGCCAGTCAATTACATGGTCCTCCCCCAGAAAGTCCCAATTTGAGCGTGAATTGTAAAGTACTGATACTAACAAATGATACAAGCAATCCTCTGATTGAGGTTCCTTGCCATGAAATAGTCAGTATTTGTTCAAGAAACAAGTTTGATTCTTATGTTGGATATGAACATGGATCTGAAGATGTTGACAACTCTGCAAGATCAGGGTATATGGAAACTGGCATTCAGCCACTTTCAGAGATTAAGGTACCTTTTTTCCCCCCTCATCCAGTATCTGCAATTATTACATGGTTTAATGGTTCCAAGAAATTCTCTCCTATTACATGCTTTTTTTCCTCAGTGTTTGCCTTCTCTCTTGTCTCTGGATGGTTACATGTTTGTGAGAACTATTATCTGATCTATATTGGCCGCTTAATTGACTGTAATATTTATTCTACTTTTAGGAGCTGCATTGAGGCAGTGATTGTAGATGCTGTCTTCTTGCAATCCATTATACTTGAGGTTCAAGTTCTTATTCTCAAATGTAATTTATAATGGCCACAACTCACGAGTTTTGCCATAGTGCAATATACTCTGCACTAGTAATTTATGTATTCTGAAACTTTAAAAAATAATATTAACTGGAGGAGGTTCCCATATTTCATTTGTGTAAGTGTTTGCCATGCAATTCTGAGAAAATGCTATACCATCTTTTTTGGCTTTTTCAATGAACATGAGAGTTTTATGGCTTCTTCTATTTGATACTTAGGAGGAGTTTGAAGCTTATTGGCACTGACTAGAGGGTGCGTTGTTTTAAACTTGAAGTATTATAAACATATGGAGGCAGTCTGCACGTTGCAGTTGGAGGAAAGACAGCAATGCTAAAAGATTTGGAAAAAGATATAAATGAAATATCGTTTAAACTTCATCTTTATAGTGAATATGCTTTTGCATGACTGTAGCCTGTATTCAATACTTATCTGCTTCTTGATATCAAAAGAATAAGCAAATTGAAGGTTATGTTATCTTGTTTGGTTTCAGGTTTATGTTTCTTAAGAAGTTTAAAATTTTGCCCGACTGTGAAGCACTTTTTATTATATCACAGGAATTTTAGGAAGCAACTATCTTTCTAGTAATAAGGTAGTCAACATATTTTGATAATGTGATTGTCTCTGTTGTGATATGTTAAAAGCTAGAAACCCATCTCAACTCCTCTTGTACTTCCTTTCGAAGATTTTTATTAAGCAAAAAGCTTGAGTTTTGCTTAGTTTTTGGTGCTTGGTCTATGTTGAAGAAGCTTATTGTCTGGTGGTCCTTTTCAGAACAGATCTCTCAGTATTTATCCTTGTAAGACACACTGTACTATTTGTATAGTATGGCCTAAACTGAAAATGCGAAACTGAAATTGGATTTTTACTTTTTCCAATACTCAGAAGTTTACCGTCTTCTAGTTTTTGCCGTCATCATTCAGTGAACCTTGTCACAACAGTTTAAAGGCACCTGATCTGTTAACATAGCGTTTTCCCAACAGTTTATGATTTTTAGAAATTATTAAATACTCCATCTGTGCCAAATTAAATGTCATAATGTGACTATTATGGTCAAATTGGCCATTTTTTCACATAAAAATTTAGCAACGTTTCGACAACTATAAAAATTTTATTTTGCAGGTAATTCTATGAACTTTCTTGTGATTATAATTTTGTCACCTAAATAATAAAAAAATAGTAGAAATTTTAATTTTGAAAATGGTTGATTTGACTTTGGAAGTCAACACATGACGTTTGTTATGGGATGGTGGGAGTATATATTACTTGGCCTAACTGGCAATATGTAGTACTTGATTCTCTTTCGCTTGAAAGGTGCCCATCTGTGTTAAGTGCAATGTCCAGTGTTGCATTTAGTACAGAGTAGACTTTTACCCTCAGAAAAACGTCTGAGAAGATAAGTGTTTTAAGTTTTTATTTTTCATTTACTTTCTCCTTGAGAATTTCACCCTAAGCAAAATATAGGCGAGTTAGTGATATAGCTGGTAGGTCCTTGCAGACTAGTAGAGAGAAATTCCTCACAGTGGTGAAAAAATTGCTATTCTGCTTTATGATATTAAACATGTGTTCCTTCCAGCTCGTAAGAACACTGAATCTTTGTTTATTTACTTCCTTATGGTGGTGTTTGAGATGTTTTCCATTGGATATGATCAGCAACTTTATTCTAAAGAACATTGTGTTTGTGTTTGCATATATTGGTAGGCATCGGAGATGGCACAAGCAGATGAGATGGTCCTGGGAAACTGGAGGTCTCAAGGCACTGCCAGTGGCATGTCCGTGCTTGATGAGCATGAAATGCTATTTCCGATGGTTGAAATTGGAACTTATCACTCTAAATGGATCACTGTTAAAAATCCAAGTCATCAGCCAGTTGTGATGCAGCTTATTCTGAACTCAGGGGAGATTGTTGATGAATGCAGGGATGCTAATGGGCTTCTGCAACCTTCTTCATCTAGTAGTTTGTTTCGTAACAAAAACTTTGCTCCAACAAGGTATGGTTTCTCGATCGCAGATAGTGCAGTAACAGAGGCCTTTGTGCATCCCTTTGGCAAAGCAATCTTTGGTCCAATCTTATTTCATCCTTCGAGTCGATGTTGGTGGACAAGTTCAGCTCTTGTAAGGAACAATCTTTCTGGTGTTGAGTGGTTGTCACTACGAGGATTTGGAGGATCACTTTCACTTGCTTTGTTTGAGGGGTCTGATTCAGTTCAGACAATAGAATTTAAGTTCAACGTACCTCAGTCTCTCAATGTTTCCCCTTCAGAAATGTTGCACTACCGACAGAACCACAGTAATGCTTGTTACCAGCCATCTCTAAAAGAGTTGTACGCAAAGAATACTGGAGACTTGCCAGTGGAGGTGAAAAAAATTGAAATTTCAGGGGCACAGTGTCATTTGGATGGTTTTCTAGTACATACTTGTAAAGGGTTTATTCTTCAACCTGGGGAGTCCATGAAACTTATGGTATCATATCAGACAGATTTTTCTGCTGTTATGGTACAGAGGGACCTTCAACTCACTCTGGCAACTGGTATTCTTGTGATACCAATGAAAGCAAGCCTCCCCATTCCCATGCTTAATCTTTGCAAACAATCAGTTCTATGGGTGAAATTGAAGAAAACCTGGGTTCCATTTGTTTTTGGTACTTCTGTGATGTTTCTGCTGTTTTACTGCACCCTTCCCCTTGTAATATACTTTGATTACTTATTCAGAAGTGGAAAATTTTCCCTTGCCGCCATCAGTAATCAGGGAAAATCATCTCGTGGTGTGCTTTGTAATCAGAAAAACTGTGGCAAGCTTGCAATGTCTCCTAATACGAATGAGTTTTCTGGGACGAATGGCAAACATAAATTGATATCAGAATCTGGTGGTAGATGTCCTGATGGTCAATGTATTGCGCCGGAGGTGGTGGCAACTGCTGAAGCTGTAAACTTGACTTGGAGTTGTCGTAGCCAGAATAGTTTTTTGTTGGATTCCCCGAAAGAAACTATGCTGCCTCCCTCTCTACTGTCGAAAGTTGCGACAGTTGAAACTTCTGCTTTGCAAGAGGCACCGGAACATGGAAAACTCACCATCAAAGTTGGAAAAGAAAAAGGCAAAAGGCGAAGGAAGAAGAAGGGTTCTGGTGCAGGATTAGCAGGACAATTGGAAGTTTCAAGCAGTCAAAGCGGTAATTCTACACCTTCATCACCCTTGTCCCCAGTTACATTGTTCACACCAAAAAGATCATGTTCCTCGTGTCTTGATGTGGATCCACATCTCGAGGCTAGGCATCCATTCAACTTCATTTCTGATGTGCGACGTGGGAAGACTTCAGGTCCTGAAATGGGCCCAACGACCAACTTTTTGGAGCCCATGGTTCCTGTCAAGTATGGTACCAACAGTTTGTCTTACCCAACTGAAGAGAAACCTACAATGCGGAGACATAAGGTTACACCTGTTCTGTTGTCTTCTGCAACCTTCCCCTCAACAAGTAGGTCATCCCCCAATATGATGAATTGCACTTCTCCTCCGCTCTTGCCTTCGACATCTCCGATTGCTCCGCATGCACGGGCTCCGGGATCGAGACTTGGAGATGGGACAACAGTTGAAAGACGGGAGAAGACGGGGAATGAAGATGACTTCAAATATGATATCTGGGGTGACCATCTTTTTGGCATGCATTTAACAGGGAGGTCAGGGGAAATTCATACCAAGTCCAGATTTGCTGCAAAATATGACTCGGACAGCTTCTTCCTGAGGGGTCCTCAGCCTCAAATCCTTGTGCCAAACAATAAGCTGACATGTGTTGGTTCTCATCAAGAGGGTTAATACAAGTTATCTGATAATTATTATATTTTACCACCCTAATTTCCATTACAAATATATCGGACGCCCCATCCCCGACAACAGAAAAAAAGAAAAGAAAAAAGAAAAACAGAAAAAGAAGTAAATGCAATAATCCAACCAAACAAACAACTGGAAAAGAATATATATCAGAATTCAGAAGGTAATAAAAAACAAAACGCAGCTTTACTCCCCTTTTCCCAAATAAGGTTAGGGGCATGCCGTTATGTCTTTAATAAAGCACATGAAGATTTAAAACCTAAGGGGTTGGGGGTTGGAGGCGTTGCTTATCTTAACCGTTAAATCCTTTAAAAAAAGAAAAGAAAGAAACACTAGTTTAAACATCGACCTTATTATATATATGCATTCGATTCTTGTAGGCCAAAAGTGAATAAGTGATGTAAATCCATCAACATCAGAACAGAATTGTACAAATATTGATGTATATAAAAAATACGGTTGAAATGATATTTGTTAGTATTGTGTTACTTGATGATGTGGGTGGGACTTTGATTTGTTTAGGAAATTGATTTATATCTAGGATTGATTCCCCCATACAAATTAAATTTGATATGAACAGATCTGCATTCTTTATTGAACCAAATACATGGAAGTCCTCCACTGCAAATTGATGAACTGCTACTATTTCCAGAACTCGTAGATTTAAATTATTTTAGTATTGAAAATTTGATTTTTCATACTATTTCAAAGTTAAAAAAGGTCTTAATCTTTCATCCATGTGCTAAATAAGAGATGTTTAATCAAAAAATGTATTAAAATCCATGTAATTTATAGGCTAATCACGATCCTTGTAAAATTAACGTCCATATTATTATCTCTTCTCAAATAATCAAGGCTTTGGGCCTTAGAATAACTATTTGGTGTAAATGGGTTATCATTTAAATTTGGGGAAAAAAAATAAAATCACACGATCTTATTCCACCTCCTCAATTGCTTTGGAAAACCGCCAAAAATTGTTCTGGCTAGAACCTATAACTCTGTGTTCTTAAAATCCTCAAATCTCTTTTAAAATTCGTCAGTGCTCCATTAATTTGTTTCTGATACAAAGTGCTCATCCATGAGGAGAGACAGGTATGTAAAATTTTAGATTTTTTCTATTTTGTTGTTTACTGGTACCCACTCCCATGCATTAACATCATAATGACTTAAAGCATATGTACTGTTTGAATTATTCTCTAACAATTTTGTGAACCCTTTAAAGCCTTTTCTTTGTTGCAACTCTATTATGTTTGTCATCTAAAATTTTAATTTACTAATTCTTTCGTATGTTAGTAGTACAAGAAACACTAACCGATTATTTGTAAAATGAGATCTAAAATTTAAGCATCTATCGACCTTTTTTCCTACTTCTACCAATATATGTTTCTATGAATTACACGAATTAAATAGCAAATTTTTTTAACACACTTTATAATTAAAGTACAACTCCCACACGTATATACGTGTGTCTGGTTAGACTAGTTGATATTAGTCATTTTGCTGCTGAAAAGAATTAGTAAAACGAATCAGTTCTAATAAAAACAAAAGTTATAATAAACCCTTAACCCTGTAACCAAAAGTCATATTATTATTGATATTGTTGGTTTTTTTTTTTTGGGCAATTACCATTTCATTGTTAGAAATATGGAACCGAGTAATAATTTGGTTATTGAAGTATCAACATATAAAATATTATTTTAAGAAGCGAAATTTTTATTTATTTTATTTTTACTAGTAAAGTTACTATCGAAAGTACAAAATTACTATTAAATATATTAAAATTACTATTAAAAATATTAAAATTACTATAAAAAATATTAATATGTAATCGTAACATATTTGTTTAACTGTACTGAATTTTCCCACCCAAAATGTGCTTTCCGTTAAAAAAAAAAAAATTATATTTAAAATTTTTGTGTGTCATTTGCTATAACTTAAAATTTTTTTAATTATAAAATTATAAATCTCGTGGTCGCGAGTACGTCTGACCAAGAAAACTTAAAAATCTCGAAAAACGTTCAGAAACGAGGGAGTAATATTTTTTGGGTCTAAAACGGTCAAGTTGCCCCACCTCACCACCGACTTAGGGAAACGACGGCGAAATCGCAAATACAAGGAAACTCTCGTCGTCTTCACGGTATTCATAAGGTATTACCTCAGATTATGCTCCAAAGGTTAGATTCGTAATAGATAATTTTAGTATCTAATTGATGATATGTACTAGTATGTGTGATACTCCTACATATTTAATGAAATTGAATTGAATATGTCCAATCTGGTGTTGTTTCTGAATTTCTATTTTGTGCAAGTTCTAATACAAATTCATTAGTTCAGTTGCTCGATCATGGAGTATGTATTAATTTAGTCAAAATCTATAAACATGTTTGGAATGTAAGTTGAGTTCTAGAAAATAAAAAGTAGACAGACTCTTGTACATGAAAGCGAGTTTTGTTTCGATCATAGGATTGATTTATAAATATAATCTACTATAACTAGGAATTCGCTATGTACAGTACAACTTGAAAAGTTATGACCTAGTATTTGAAAAGTACAACGTTAGATTTGGCTTTCTTCAATCGTTACATGAATCGAAAGATATAGTGTTTCAAATCAAAAAAACTCGAAGAATCAACAACAAAAAATAGTTTTTATATACTTTCAATGCCACAAGTTATACTCATTGCGCAAATATAAAGTTTTCCTAATTTCTAGTGATGCTATTAGACATTTAACAATTTAATACTGGCTAATAGCAGGCTTTTCCTATATGAAATACTGATGACTATGCCCTTTTTGTGGTAAGAGTAAGAAAGATATTGGATAAGCATAAATAGCAATATATGTTAATCTGTCCAGTGTAGTCTAATAGCTCCAAAATCTGAGAACGTTCAAGGGCTTGCTTTGAGATACACTTTTAGGGTGGGAGTAATGCATAGTTAGCATAGTTGAGTTGCTTTAGTAATAGGGTTGGATGGAATGTCTGGTCAGGTATGGGTACTTTGAAAATTTAGACACCAATACACCTCAATCTTACCATATTTCTACTTTAAATTGAATTATTCCATGCCCACACTTGTCTGAGTGACAGAGTGTCAGAGATGGTTGCTTTGAGCTAAAATGAAGAGCAGTCCACATGACATGCAATCTAGCAATTTCAGGAAACTGATAAATTTTGAAGTACAAGCAGCTTGAACTTTCCCAATGAAGTCATCATTTCTGACTGTACGAGTCAGGATCCTCAAAGTATTACTGTTACTGTATGGGCATGCTTATATATATATATATATATATATATATATATATATATATATATTTTCCAGTTTTTGATGCCTCTTATTCCTGTGTTATAGGTTGTCACAACTTAGTACACAAGAATTTTTAATTGATGTCCATGTTCTGCTGTTTACATTGTTTCGTCTCCAACCTTCATGCCACTTATTACAGGTTATTGGTGTTGTCCCATGGATGGGGAGGTGGAGACTAATGATGATGATACCAAAAGATTTGCTTCGACAAACTCTCATTTACACTGGAGCCAATGGCAATTGCTTGACTCCATTCTTCCTACAGGGGGCTTTGCTCATTCGTTTGGTCTTGAAGCAGCACTTCAAGCTCGCTTAGTCTCTGGGCATGAAGATCTTCGAACTTTTGTGGGCCACGTGTTGGAGAATACAGGAAGCCTGCTTCTCCCTTTTGTTTATTGTGCAACCATCTCACCCAATATGGAGACATGGTATAAGCTTGATAAGCTTTTGAATGCAACACTCACAAATGAGGTAGGCCGTAAGGCATCGATGGCACAAGGATCAGCTCTAATGAGAGTAGCTTCATCTGTTTTTACAGAAGTCCCTTCTCTCAAACTAATGAGAGATACAGCTTCAGGTGCTGGGGTGATTTATTTCCACCATGCTCCCATTTTTGGGCTGATATGTGGACTGCTTGCATTTGATGGTGGTGTATCTCAGAGGGCTTACATGTTTGTAACATTGAGAGATGTTATATCTGCTGCAACAAGGTTGAATGTCGTTGGACCCTTGAGTGCAGCTGTACTGCAGCATCAGGTTGCTGTTGTTGCAGAAGATCTTTATCAGAAATGGATGAATCGTCCAGTTGAAGAAGCATGCCAGACGAGTCCCTTGCTTGACACGGTGCAGGGTTGCCATGGTTACCTATTTTCAAGATTGTTCTGCTCCTAAAAGCTAGAAATGGGAATTCAAAGCAGTGTAGCAGATTGGGTAGCCATTTTGGATTTAAAGACGGTGATTTTTCTGGAGGCTGGTGGTACTGAAGCTGCTGTACAGGTGAGGAATATTGTGTTACTCGAACCAGTCAAGATGTAGATGTGCTAAAAATCATAACGTGAATGTTTCTAGATTTTGGTTCTTCAAATCCTTGAGGTTGTAATTGATAAATCAGCATGTTACTGTGTGCTGTAAAAACTTAAAATTTGTCATAACAGTTTTGTTAGTTTTCTTGATTCTCTTCCTGAATGACTAATATTCTGCTCGAAGAGGCCCATATATTATTCTATAGAATTCCATTAATTCACTTAGAAAAATTCTTCAGCCAGAGCAATGATACATACAGTACAGAATAATAGCACAAAAATCATTGTCATACAGATAAAACACATTTATAACAAAGCCCTAACCTACTAGACGCAACACAAGGAACTACAACTATAATCTGGTGAGCCTTTTACAATATTTATCCGCATACTATTTTATGAATTAGTACGTTCTCCATCAATACAACTACATCCACATAAAGAAGAGTAACAAATTAGACAACATATTGTCACGTTTTTTGTGCTAAAACATATTTTCAGTACTGAAAATTGGTCCTAGATTACTCCCCTGCCGTTCTAATTTTGGCTGCTTCGTCTGTCCACTCTGACATTTGGAGCGGGTGAAGCTCCCAAAGAACTCCAGATACAAGAGAATAAAAAGCACGAGGATAAAAAAAAAAAAGAACCCTAGGACTGAGCTCGATTCATTGTGTGTGTGCTTGTCAACACGTAACTCAAAAATAAAGAAGTTACATCAAAACCAAGGAACAGCTTATGGATTATCTCCTTAAATTATTATTTGTGTCTGCATATAAATGCCATACATACGAAGACCATTTAATATAAACACTAATCTTTAGCACCAAAGTCATAACTCAATGGCCTGGACGAGGCTGCTTTCTTTTATCTACCTCATATGTCTTCTGACTTTAGTTTGCCTTTGCCATTGCCATGAAGACAAGAAGGTTTAATCTGAACATTGCCTTTTTTACTAGTCTTTCTTTCAGCTTATATGATGGTGTATCATATACATCATCTTTTTTTCACACACACACACACACACATTCCTGAGCTAGTGATTTTGTGTAGGTTCATATTGTATACATGGGAGATCTTCCAAAAGGAGGAGAAGCAGTTCAATCAATGCACTACAATATCCTCAGGGACATACTAGGAAGGTCTAATAATAACAAACTAGTTATAATCGCATCAAGATGGAAATTAATTGTGCTTCACGCTTCATGAAATTTTTATTAATTGTGCTTCACGCTTCATGAAATTTTTATGGTATTGAAGTGCAGCCATTCTTTGGCCGAGGAATCACTACTACACAGTTACGGTAGGAGCTTTAACGGATTTGTGGCTAAACTTGGAGATGCTGAAGTAGCAAAGCTCAAAGGTAATATATGTGATGCCTTTTTGTAACTGAACTTCATTGCTTTGCAGTTACTTGTGCTCTTGTACTTAAAAGCTGCTGAATTTATGGGACCTTAGCCATGGAG
This sequence comes from Centella asiatica, assembly GCA_014636745.2. Taxonomy (NCBI): domain Eukaryota; kingdom Viridiplantae; phylum Streptophyta; class Magnoliopsida; order Apiales; family Apiaceae; genus Centella; species Centella asiatica. The sequence goes on from CM025785.1 coordinate 20,425,630, forward strand.
GGAGTGGTTTCTGTGTTTCCTAACACCAAGTTCCAGATTCATACTACAAGGTCATGGGACTTCATGGATTTTCCTAGATCCCATCCTGTAAATCCTACCGAAGGAAATGTTATTGTCGCGATGCTAGATACAGGTGATTAGCATTCTTATCTAGTCTTATTTTACTTCCATTTCTCCCATCGATCTGAAATATAAAGGACCACCATGAATTTGTCAGGTATCTGGCCAGAAAGCAAGAGTTTTGTGGACGAAGGTCTTAGCCCACCTCCTACAAAATGGAAGGGTACTTGCCAAACAGCAAATAATTTCACATGCAACAAGTAATTTACATCTAGCTAATTGATATAATTCCACTACAAAATAAACTGTCCCTCGGATTGTTAGAAAGCTTACACGTACTACTGTATGTGCTTTCACAGCAAGGTCATAGGAGCACGGTTTTATGATATTACTAACAGCGCTAATCCTTACACCGATATCAAGTCACCAAGAGACACAGAAGGACATGGTAGCCACACATCTTCAACTGTGGCAGGCCGAGAAGTGCAAAACGCAAGTTATTATGGAATAGGAGAAGGTGTTGCAAGAGGGGCAGTTCCAAATGCAAGGCTTGCAGTGTACAAGGTATGCTGGGCCTCAGATTGTAATTCTGTAGATATCTTAGCGGCTTTCGATGATGCAATAGCGGATGGGGTTGACATTATATCTGTATCACTTGGGAACATCACGCCATCACCATATCATGAAGATCCAATTTCCATCGGATCTTTCCATTCCATGAAAAATGGTATCTTGACATCTGCCTCTGCCGGAAATAGTGGTCCATTCCGAAGATTGGTCTCGAACTACTTTCCTTGGGCACTAACTGTAGCTGCAAGCACCATTGACAGAAAATTTGTCACCAAAGTGATTCTTGGAGATGGACAAATCTTTCTTGTAAGTTCAGTTTTTTTCTTTTATTTGATCTCTGCTTTTTTTTTTTCCTTCCGTTTTTTTATTATCTCCAAAAACAAACACCTCTTAGGGAACTTCACTTAATGGTTTCAATCTCAACGGAACTACATTCCCGTTGGTGTATGCTGGAGACGTGTCCAATGTGACTTTCGGTGTTGGGCCCGAAATGGCGAAGCTTTGTCTCTGGGGAACAATAAGTACAAAGGCCGAAGGAGGAATTGTTCTGTGTGATTTGACCTACGATGGTAGTGCTGCTGTCGAGGCTCAAGCGGCTGGTATCATTATGCCTTTTCCATATGATGAAATTGCTTTTGCTTTCCCCGGGCCAGCAGCTCTGATCGGTTTCGAAGATCATGACAAGTTATTTGATTACATAAAAACTACAGAGTAACCATCAATAAACTTAACTTTCACTCAAATTATTACACAAATATATTTGGTCCCTAGCTTGCATAAGGATTTCTCACCTTTCTTTGTAGAACACCAATTGCCACAATTTTGTACACCGAGGCAATCAAAGATGTCATGGCTCCAGTTGTTGCGGAATTCTCATCAAGAGGTCCAAACCCTATAAGTCCGGAGATTCTCAAGGTAATTAAATGGTATCACTTCTAGTACATAAACATGAAACGGTGTGCCTGTATCTATCTATCTATCTATCTACGGTGGCCATAATGTTTTGTCCCTTCACTATTAAACAGCCCGATATAACTGCACCGGGGGCAAACATCCTCGCTGCATGGTCTCCTCTTGGGTCCGCTTCAGCATCCTTTTTGGATAGAAGGCAAATTGATTACAACATTATTTCTGGGACATCCATGTCCTGTCCTCATGCTACTGGCACTGCAGCATATGTCAAGGCATCCCACCCGACATGGTCTCCCGCTGCTGTCAAGTCCGCTCTAATGACCACAGGTCAGCTGCAACCTAACCGATCAACTTGGCAAACTGAGAACCTTAGACTATAGTCTCTGTTTTGATTTTTTCATAAATCTGTAGAACAGTTTTGCATTTGTACAACTTTAAAACTGACCACGGTTTCTGGATTGCATTGCTGTAGCATCGATTATGGACCCAAGGAAGAATTATGATGCTGAATTTGCGTATGGGTCAGGCCAAATTGATCCACTGAAGGCTGTGGACCCTGGTCTAGTCTATAATGCATCAGAAGCAGATTACATAGATTTCTTATGCAATGAAGGTTACAACACAAGTCTAATAAGACTCATCTCCGGTGACTCAAGCAATTGTTCCAGTGAAAACCCTGGAAGAACATGGGACTTGAACTACCCATCTTTTGCGCTTTCTTTATTAGATGGGGAGCAAGTAAGTGCCACTTACGCAAGAACTGTCACCAATGTGGGCTCTCCAAATTCCACTTACAACCTTGAAGTCTCAATGCCTTCATCCTTTACAGTGACTGTACAACCTCCAGTTCTAACATTTTCAGAAGTTGGAGAGGAGCAATCATTTACAGTGAATATTACCGGATCGCCAATAATGCAAGTGCCAATCATCTCGGGATCACTGGTTTGGACAGATGGAAATCACATTGTCAGAAGCCCGATTGTGGTATTCAATAACATGCCTTCTAGCTTTGCGTCTTTGGATGGGAACAAGCTGAACAGGAAGTTTCTACAAGCAAAATTCCCCCATCTACCACAAGGGCAGGATTTTTCGAGGAACTTACTCCCTGTTGCAAAGACTAAAGTCGTTGTTCCAGGGAGATAGATATCGTGTCTAGAGTATTTTGGATTAAAATCCACTCCTAACGCAATAAAAAAAACACACAGGGTCAATAAATGTATTTTAATCTTCAGATGTCAACTGCAGACTACCCCTCCCTTTCTTTAATACTTACAAAATATGCTTGATACTACGAACTGACGGATGAGAAGAAATTTTTTGATTGAATAACAAAAAAATTTCTTTTCTTACATCATGCAGACCAAAAAATAACAGTAATCAATCAGAGAATTCCAAGACAACCAAAAAACTACTCTTTTGATGTAAACCTCCAATACATAAAATGAGCAGAAAAAAATTAATTGCTCCCAATTAATGCGGCAAAAAAGGTTATTTGAGAAACTTGTTCCAAGATTTCCTTAACTGATGTAATGCACACACATGTCAAGCAAAAGCTACATCTGATCGTAAGATATACTTGATACCCTTCCTAACAATTCGTGCAGCATATACACATGGCCCCATATATGTATGTGAAGCAGAGCCATCCCTTCCACAGGAAAGGAGCCGAGCCACCTTCAAAGTTAAACCATATGATATGAATTAGCAAAGAGTGTTCTATATGCAAAATGAAAGAAAATAAAATAAAGATTTAAGATTTTAGAACTATGAAAGAGAGGGAGAGAGAGAGGGAGAGAGGAGTGGCAGCGTCATGAGAAAATAAATATTACAGTAATAAACAACAAATGCTGAACAAGAAAAAGGAAGTGGACGAAGATTCACCTCCGCCGCTGCCACAAGATTATCTTTTGGACCATAGAAGACGGTTTCTCCTCCAACTCCAACTAGAGGAGGCTCAGGAAAGGAATCTTGATTGTTTTTTTGACTCGTTCTTAGCAGCGGTGGATTTGGATCCAACAGGACCAATACCAGTAAGATATATGCTCGGCAATGTATAATGTGTGAGCTTCCCATCCCCGAGATCAGCACTTTCATCCATGTGTCGTCCAAATCGCTGACCAACATTGTACCTTTAAAAAAAAGAGAGAAAAATCCTTAAGACCTCAGTGAAAGTGTTGGGGGGGGGGGGGGGGGGGGATTAAGCTACCCTGCAGGCTAAGAGCAAATGATTTTCAGCCATGCGACTTTTCCTCGAATCTTGATATCGGAATACACTTTGTCTAGTCCAGATTTCCATTCTGTATCAGCAAGCAAGCAGGGGTGGAGGGGAAAAAGTGCAAGAGGGGTGCACGGTCATGGAAACTTTTAAAATTGTCAATTACACATGATACAAATGTTAATATTTACAATTTAATACATAAAAAATATAAAACAATAAATGATGGAAGTTTTTAATAAATATATGCAAAATAAAATATTCAATTACATATAATTATATGTGATAACTGATAATGTTAAATGGTGGAAACTAAGGTCTAATTATAAGTGATCTAAGCCGGTCTTATAAATCGGGTTAGGCTGGTCTTTAGGCGGACCGGTCCTTGCTCTCTAGACTGTTAAGGATTGGTGATTGGTCGGTGTCGTTCTCGAGTGATCCTGGTCTTCCTAAGCCGATTCTAGATCAGTTCTAGTCCTGTTTTCGGACCAAATTTTATGTTCATGCATACTGGTGGGTATCTTTAGGCACATATTTTTCACATCTTACAGATTTTATGAAAGAGGATGTCTAATGTGTATTTTGTTATGTAGATTACGCTGTACCATTTTTTGTTTTTCTTTTTATTGTTTCTTTATTATTACTAGTTTTTAAGTATGTGCATAGCACAGTTTTGTTTTTCTCATTATTTCTTAATAATATTAAAAAATTAATATATTTGTATTATATATATATATATATATATATATATATATATCTTTGTTTGTATATTTTACATGTATAAATTATATATATTTTAATTTATTTAAGATAAAACATATTGTTTAAATATTTTTTTAGTTGTAATTCTTTTAGTATATCTATATGTTATACATACACAATTTTTATTGTTTTTATATTTTTAATTGTCTTTTCTGTTTGGTGACATTTTTCTTTTTTTAGGTAATTTAAAATAATCATAATTTTTTAGATTTTTTATAATATTTTTATATATAAATTTATATGTATAAGGTATTATTTTTTTTAACTATTAAATAGTTCAAAATCAAAACTAAATAATGTTTTTTCTAAATATAAAAACATAAACTCATTTAAAGTTAACTTAAAAAGTATTTGGTTTTAAGTCAATTAAACTTTTCTTTTAGCAACAACAATAGTTAAGTTGACCAGGTTAATAATTAACTCGAGAGAGTCGACTCTATTCTTGAAACATGGTTTATCAATTACTCTTTTTAGTTCAAAATAACAGTCGTTTTAACTTTTTGCACGTAAGTTTATGTAATGGTTTTTATATGTTAAATATTTTATTTAATTTTAAAAAAATTAATAATAAAAATATTTGATATAAGAGTTAATACGAATAAATTTTTTTATTAAAATAAAATATTTAACATATAAAAGATATCATATAAATTTATGTGCAAAAACTCAACGCGATTGCTATTGTTAACCAGTGAAAGTAATATATAGTAATAAATTATTGTTGCTGGCTATTTTGTCGTAAATGGTGTTTACAAAATAAATGGTGGTTATTGGTAGAAATTTATTATGGATTTAAAATTTTGGTGAAAAAAGAATTGTCCACGTCAATCGTTGTAAAGTTAATTTGTAAATAATTTCTCAATAAATGTACTTCTAAGAATGAAAATATAATTAACTCACAATTTAAAATACTTTAAAAAAGAAAAAGAAGCTCTCTACATGCTTAAATAAATTAAAAATCTCTTCCACGCCAAAATTCTCTAATTTTGATAAAAATTATGATCATAGTCAACATTCCGCACTCAATAATAATAATCTATATATACTTCAAATGATTAAATATTAAATTAAAATAAATTATATAACAATAGATATATCGCACATTTGAAAAATAAAACCAAAAAAAACTTAACATAAAAAGCAATATTACTAACACAGTAAAAGAAAAGAAAAAAAATTGCTCGTGTTGGGCAAGGCCACACCAACTAGTATATAATATAGTATTAGAATTATACATAATAATAACGTCAATTTAATTGTTAACTTATTCTTCATTCAAAACTAATTATTTTTTGTTTCAATTATACTAAAATATCTTTTAAACTATAAATATGTAACAAATATATTACTATTTTGTAATAGTTTTCTATGTTATGTATATTGACAAATGTTTTCATATAAATAATATTTTTGACATTATACTAATATACGATAAAATATAGTGTTAGTATTTTCTATGTATGGCTCATTCTTAATTATGTATAATGATAGAATGTATATTATATTCTTTTTTTATTTACAAATTTTAATATTATTTAAAGGTTAAAATCAACTAAGAAAAAAGTTACTTAATTTGACAACTCACAAGAAATATACGTATTGACTAAATTTCCTCCGATGATAATTAATATAATGATTCTTTTGACATGACAAATATAAAATAATTCATAAATAAAAATAAAATACCATTGACTATTTTAACTTTTAGTGATTACAAAATTTTCATAATTTGATAAAGTTTCATCTTTTTACATCATTTAACAATAGAATTACATGCAACAACAACACAATTACATCAAACAACCACGTACCACTTATAGAAAATGATAACATTTCATGAATTACATTATTTGATATAGAACTACCATGTAAGTCACATTTTAAACAAAAATCCACCAAAATGTAAGTGATGTACATACATCAAAACTAGTATGATGTATTAAAGAAATTTCCGGTAAATTGAGTTCGTCTTTTTTATGTTGTATTTCAACATGGTGAGAGCTCAAAGCTCACAACTTGAAAGTAAATATAACTAAATGACTTTGAATAGTCTAAACGACTTTGAATATTGAGAAGTCATGTCATATAAAGATTAATTTTATTATTTTCAGAAAACACTTAAAAGTAAATATAATTATCAAATATAATTAAAAATAATTTTCAAAGCTCATCTCTGTGTCAATATTAACACCCATTTCTGTTTAGTTAACTATGCTACCCATTTTGTCATCACCAAAATTGAATTATCTTAAGTAATTAATTCTAAAGGAGGGTGGTACTGAAATAATAAGATAAAAAATAGTATTGAAATAGAAACTAGACAAATAATTTTGGAAAAATTAAAATAGAAATAATGACAAATAAAATTCAACATATATATATATGTGTGTGTGTGTGTGTGTGCGCGTGTGTGTGTGAGGGCTGATCCATGACTAACGTTAACAATGCAGACTTTCGTAGCTAACATATTTATAACCGTCGATCGAATGATCCAACGGTGGAGATCAAACAAAAAAAAAAAATCCCTTTTCGCTAGTGAAACTGGCAGAAGGTATGTAAAAAAAAAAAACATTTTTGCCAGTAAAACTGACAGAAAAAAAAGGCTTTTTCCACCAGTTAGACTGGCGGAAAGTATGTAAATTTTTTTTTCCTTTCTATCTTTTAGTCTTTGTTTCTCCGCCAATGTTGAAACCCTGATAGTTTTGAGGAAAAACCTTAGAGACTTTCTAGTGTTGATATATTAGATCTGGCTGCTGCAGCAGGGATTCATGATGTTCCATCTGATAATGTTGATCTTGAAAAAATAGAGGTCGACGGAGGAAACAAAGATAGAAAGATAGAATGAAAAAAAATTTTACATACCTTTCGCCAGTCTCACTGGTAGAAAAGATTTTTTTTGTTTGATTTTCACCGTTGGATCATCCGATAAACGGTTTATAAATGTGTTAGCTACGAAAGTCTTCATAGCTAACGTAAGCCATAGATAAGCCCCCTATATATATATATATATATATACGTTATAAATGTGTTAGTTACGAAAGTTTCCATAACTAAGGTTGACCATGTATTGGCCCCCTATATATATATATATACACACATGTATGTGTGTTATTATGTAAAAGTAAAAGTAATGACAAAAAAGAAAAATTGAAATGACAAATTTTAGAAATTATAATATAATAATAAAATTATTATAAAATATAACTATTATTTCTATGATATTCTTTTATTTACAAATACAATTATTTTGTGAAAAACTTACATTATTAAAAATGAATTGTTCATCATTTTAGATAATCATGAATGTATGTTCCCCAGACTAGAGAAGCAAAAATAAGAGCAATGAATTATCAACTATCAAAATTATATAATTTTATTATATGCAGTCCAACTTATTTTAATAATATATAAATATCTTTTTTCTTTTTTGAGTGATACGAAACCAGATGTGAAAAGAAAATAAAAACAAAATGAATGGAAGGATATGCAGGATAACAAGATTAGGCAATAAGCAATTAATTTATTGCTTTTTCATTAGAAGGTAATAAGAACTAGTTAAAACTGGATGCGATTGAACAAACAAACTTATTTATCTTTTTTTAGTTGGAAATGAGCTAGTATGTATGAGAATTTAGTTTCTCATGTGAAGGGAGTTTTGTCCCATATTGAAATTTAGAAGGAGTGTTGCTTACTTTTTATATGGGAAAGCAAACAAACTAGTAAAATTGATTGGTTATATTATACTTCATCCTCCACGCGTGCGCGCAGGACAGGTGCAAATCCTAGGATTTCCGAAGGAAAATTTGGCGCGATTAGATGCTCATATTCCAAGTTTCAGTATCCCATCAAAAATCGTCTTTTACTTCTTATCTAAAATTCCATTGCATCTTGTCTAATTTCTCTAGCACAGTTTGTGAGAGGGCTAAACTGTTTTAAGGACAGCGTGGTTATCACGTGCCTCGGTTTGATCCTCTTGTTTCATTGATTCTTACGAATACACTACAGCTTAGAACCAACATTTTTCCCCTTGAAAATAATAGATAATTAACTTATTTATCTACTATGTGATTTGATAAGCAATCAAGTTTATTATGCGTTTGTTCAATATTACTAAACGTGAGTTGAGCTCTTGGTTAGTTGTCTATTAGTATTAATTAGTATATACTTTAGGAGTTAGAACTGTTGTTACCGTTAAATTTAAAATAATGTAATCTTATCAAATATGATTTGGTTAATTACAAATTTATATCATTTTATTAACTGAATTTCAGAAAAATTCCATAACTAAAATTCTATAATATTATGAATTTTAATTTAAGAACAGATGGAGATGGAAAAAATATAAATGAAAATTTTAAGGGCATGGCTTAAGTTAAAAACACCCCCAGGAAATAATACTATATGCTGTCAACTGGAGTAGTGTGATCCAACTTGCAAGTTGGAACTCCCACTTGTTCTATCACGAAATGATTGGGTGTATTTGATGACGTGATCTAATAAATTAATTAAACTTTTTATATATAAAAAGAGAGAAATGAAAGGTTATGACCTACATAATTCTTTTTTTTAGTGTTTATGTGAATAGATGAAAACTATAATTACTATGTTTGTTGTGAAAAAAGAGCAAAATGCCAGAATAAACAACAATTTTCACATAATTTTTTATTATAATACTATATTTTTTAAAATTTATTATTACTATTTTTTAATTTTATTTTTAATCAAATATTTATACCAAATATTATGAGAAAATTTTATGATGCACGTATTCAATTTTTAGTTCAACATACAAAAGTAATATTTATCAAAAACTTAATTATTACTCTTTTTACGGAATGGAGAGAGTATTAATTATTCTCTTTGTTACTCCATCGGTTCTACAAAAAGAGTAATATTTAAATTTTTGACGATTATTAATTTTACATCTTTGACCAATAATTAAATGTACAAATAATAAGTTTTTCTTATAAAATTTGTTATGAATATTTAAGTTATGATAAAATCTGTAAATTTGTAATTAATTTTTTTTTAATTTATAGAAAAATAACAAATAAAAATTTCAAATTTAACTTTTTTTTATAATAATTTTTTTCAAATATAACTTGTTCTGTGTAAAACGGATGAGCACTGTTTATGTGAGCAGGTGATAACTGTAGTTATCAGTTTTTTTTTTTGTTTTCCATGAAATGGACAAAAATAATACTCGGCAGTGCTAATTTGATCTTTGCCCTTTATTGCTTTATTTGGAATGTTTGATGATTTCTCTTTTGGGAAACGTTGCCTTTAAACTTGAGGTACAAATGTCTGACATTCATTTCTTCAATTTTGATGTAGAATTTTAAAAGATTATTTAGTGTGTAGTAAAATATTTCCAGTATAGAATAAAAGATTATATGTACAGTAAATGAAGATAAACGTAGATTAAAAAAATTGGTACATACAAAAGAAACATAAAATGAAGCAAAAACCAAAAACTAAAATTTGAAAATAAATAAATATTCATAAAAAAGGCCTATGTTATGCATGAGAATATGAGCTAATAAGAATGTAATTCTCGATAGTTCCTATTAAACGGTTCACAATCAATTTAAACATGCTATATTTTCCCTTAAAAATGGGAATATGGAAATTAATTAAGTTATAGTTCATTTGTCAATCTATAATTTATTTGAAAATCAAACTACACAAATTATAAAAATATTAAAAAATAGTAATTTGTAGATAATTTTTTTTTCAATTTTCTATAATATAATTTTTGTAACATATAGATTTGTATAATTTCGAAAGTTAAGATATGCTGATATTTCAATAATTATAAGAATTATGTAAACGAGCACGAAAATTTTTAAAAAAGTATGTCTTATACTATGTTTACATACTTTTAATATCCATACCGTTAAATTATGTTTCATATTTGAGAAGGAAACTGAGTATTAAATATAGTTGCATACTTCCATGCCTTGGCCAGGGTTAGTACACGTACTATCATACTATTCTTGGATATATAAATAGCAATATAACACATATATGGTGGTTAGTGTCTGTTGATAAAATATCAATTAGTCAACTATCATATTTAAAATTATCACATCACTCTAACTTTCTCAAGTCTGAACTCAAAATAATAGAAATTCATTCAAATGTAACCATACATAATGAATTAATACTCCAAACATCATTAACTTGAAATGTTAAACGATAGACAAAACTAATTGCAATATGAACATCTCAATCTTTGTGCACCAGAAATCCAAAATCCTTTTAAAGACAACAGCTTCCATATTGATCAATTTTCAAAGATAAAATCCTCTCCACCTGAAATTTAACTTACATTGGACCATACCAAGTACTTAGATAAAAACAATAAATTAATGTTAATAATAATAAGAGATATTACAAGTTACCTAACTAATCGGATATGTTACTAGCATCCACGTCCACATCATCGTAGTAGATAGTAGCATAATTATCGGAGACACCTACCAATATTTATAAGCACATTTTTATTTTAAAAAAATAAAATGTCTAAAAAAGTATTAAATTAATTTGGTTACCATTTTCAGGAGCCCACAACCAGTTTTGTGCACATATTAATGCTTCCAATATTTTTGGATGAAGTGTGGTACGATGTGGACTAACAAGCCTTCACCGATACTAAAGGCAGATTAATTAAATATTAAATTAATTTTGCTAATTGACACTCTGACTTGAGTTGACCTAGAAAGTTTAAAAATAAAAATAAAAAACAAAAAAAAAATACTCTCACTTGGGTTTGAGTTCACCTAAAATGAGAGAAAAAAAATACTATACTTATAATTGGGAGGGTAATGGTTCATTTTTAGAAAATTAATCTTTCACATGATTCAGTACTTATCTATCAGATGATCGAGTACCTTATATGCCCGACCATCTTATTATACAATGACACTGCAAACACATTTACTGAACTGCCATATTGTCACGAATTCTGTACTTATTATTAGAAGATTAATGGATTCGAACCTGAAAATACACTTCTGTACTTATTATTGGAAGAGTAATGGATACGAACCTCAAAACACGACTTACGTACTTATTATTTATATGATCATGCATATTTCGAGTCTTTTATATTCTCAAACTAAATCGACGACACTGCAAACACGACTTCTATACTTATAATTTCTTTATATGCCCAAACTTCCTTTATATGTATTGAGAATAAGATCTTGACAAATATTGAACTGTAAATAAAAATATCATTCAATCATAGAAAGAACACAAAATTTATCCTAGGTTCACCCAAATTCGAGCTACATTTAACTTGTCTGAATATTATTACTATTGATTCAAGTTTTTCACAATAAACAATTATGGTGGAATATCTCACACTCCACTAATTTAGTTTGCAAACTCTCAATAGTTGCATAATATTCTTACCTCATTGTAAGAGACCCTCACAAAGAACTAAATATTTTTTAGTTGATCTATAAACACAATAGACTATTGTATTTATAGACCCCTAACATATGTTAGAAATCCAAAAAAATTAGAAATAAAATTAAATTCAAATCCCAAATGAAAACCTATTCTGATTAGGAATAAAAAATAAAACGCATCCCAATTGGAAATATAAAAAAAATCTATTCCTTGACAAAGAATAATGTTGAAGTATAATCCAATTTCAACATTCTCTCACTTGATGAATACTTCACACACAATTCAGCAGCTCCCATACTTTGAGTCTTCAATCCAACTTCAGAAGTACACCACTGAAATTTCTCCAAAGTAACTAGCTTTGTCAAGAAATCCATGCAATTTGTCACTGTGTCAACCTTCTCCAAGTGCACCACTTTGTCCTCCACCTTTTCTCGGATAAAGTGATATTGAATGTCAATATGTTTTTTCCTGGAGTGATATATTGGATTCTTTGTCAAATATATAGCGCTTTGACTATCACATTTCACCACAACAGACTTTTCCTTAAACTCAATCTCTTGCACAACCGATGAAGCCATATTGATTCCTTTCTTACATGAGTCAATGTCATGTATTCTGTTTTAGTAGACGACAAGACAACCACTTTGCCTCCTTCTCATCCAACTAACTTGTTCACTGAACAAGTTCAATATATAACCACTTGTTGATTTTCGACAGTCTAAGTTACCACCTCAATTCGCATCAACTGACCCCGTCTCACCAGTAGGCACCTTATCTCGATTACCTTCAAAACATAAAGCATAATTTGAGGTTGCACAAAAATACTTAAACACCCTCTTAATGGAAGTCCAATGTTTTTTTGCCTAGATTAGATGTATACTTGTTTAATACTCCCACTGAATGAGCAATATTTGGTCAAGTGCACACCATTTCATACATTATTTTACCGATTACGCTAACATATGAAAGGTGTGTCATCTGTTCATTCTCCTCATCACTCTTAGAAGATAGCTCCATAGAAACTTTAACTCTAACTGACATAGGAGTCTCAACTAGCTTACAATCAGACATGTTGAACTTGTTTAATATTCCTTCAACATATTTCTTTTACCCAAGCCATAATTTTTGTTGTCCCCGATCTCTCCGTATATGCATGCTCAAGATGTAAGTAGCAACCCCAACATCCTTTATCTCAAATTGTTGTGCTAGCAATCCTTTAACAGTTTTGATCATCTTTTTGCTATTACCCACCAAGAGCGTCATCAGTATTCAAAGTCAGAATGACAAAATCCTCACCTGACCTCTTCACATATGCACAATGATTGGCTTGTCTTCGAGTGAATTCGATCCATTGAGCATAACTATCAAACTTTTAATACCACATCTGAGGTGACTGTTTCAGGCCATACAAGGATATATCTAACTTGCAAATCAAGTCCTTTTTTTCTTTGACCACAAACCCCTCCAACTGCTTTATGTAGATCTCCTCTTCTAAATTCCCATAAATGAAGGTTGTCTTTACATTCATTTGCTCAACATCAAGATCATAAGCAATTGGTGCAGATAAAACGGTTCTAATAGAAGTTAGATTTGCCACTGATGAGACGATATCTGCGTAGTCCATTCTTTCTATTTGATAATACCCCTTCGGAACTGGTGTAGCTTTATACTTCTCTGAGAAAATCTCTGCGTAGTCCACTCCTTTTTAAATATCCAATTGCACTCAATTGTCTTCCTACCCTTAGGTAATTTCACAACCTTCCACGTGTGATTTTTATCAAGTGATTGCATCTCATCATTCACTACTTCCTCCCACAAATTAGCATCATTCAAGGCTCTCGCCTCTTTAACTGAACTAGGTTCATCGCTAGTGACTGTCAAAGTATAAGAGACACTAAGTGAATACCTAATAAGTGTTCTTCTAACCTGTTTAGATCTCCTCAATGTAGACTTTAATTGAGGCTCTTGTTCAGCCTCCGTTCTACGATTTGAATCAACATTATCACCATAATCCTATTGAACTAACTGTCTTTCAAATGAATTATCATCAATAGCTTCTGATGTACCATCTGGGTCTTCATCTTCCACATTCCTTACTGAGCTCATATCAAACTCAATATGACTAGTATTCTCAGGTCACTACAAAAAAAATGGCCTTTAGTGACGATCGATTTTTGGTCACTAAAAGTACTTTTGGTGACCAAATCTAGTCACTAAAGACTTTTGGTGACCAAAAAATGGGTCGTCACCGAGTCGTCATTAAAGCTCAGTCACTAAAGGCTTTGGTGACCACGATTTTGAAGGTGGTCACTAAGTTGTTCAAAGGAAAGTGGTCACTAAAAGAATTGAGTCAACAGTGGGTCAAATGTCAAATCCGGGTCGGATTCGGGTCGGATCGACCCGTCTTCTTCGTCAGTAGGGTTTGCAGCACGTCGCCGGCCGCTGGCGCCATTTCCGGCCGTCCGCAGCTATCGCAGCTTGTTTCACGCACGCACACACAACGAAATGAGGTAGAGGCACTACCGTTACAATTCCCATATACGATTACCCCATTTTCCTTCACGCCGTCGCCTGAAACCCACTGGAACGGATGATCGAACCTCGCCACCGGTAGCTCGTCGCCGGCATCGAAACCTCTATTAACAGCCGAGCTTGAAAACTTCGAAAAAGCAACCATTTTTGACGAACCAAATATGGAAATGAATCCCGAGACTTCCAGGAACTCATTCATAGAATCAATTGCAAGTTTTAACAACTAAATCGCACGAAAAATCAAGAAGAACAATTCGGGTTTTCAAAGTTTCGGCCGAGCAAGGAAACGAGCTATGATTTGCCATTTTTGCAATTGATTGAGGGAAATCGAACGATAGAAGTGTAGAAACAAGTTCATTTAATCAATTCGAACAAAGATGAATTAATCAAGCGTGAATCGCGATTGGAAAACTTTCGGGTTTTCGGGTCACAGTAATTGTTCTTGATTTTTTATTTTTTTTTATTAAACTTTAAAAATCAATAACTCTCAAACCATAAATGCTATAAATATGTGCTATATATGAAAATGATACTGAAAATTATGATCTACACAATGGTATAAATAAAAATGATAACAAATGTAAAAATAGAAGAGAAGTATGTATACCTCTTTAAAGTTTTAATAGAAAAAAATAGTAAAAAAAAATATAAAGGAAAAATAATATAAATTAAAAAAATAGTAAAAAAATATAAAGTAAAAAAAGTAAATGATAATATAAAGTATAAATATAAAGTTAAAACATAAATGATAATAAATTGCTTAATATGGAGAGTTATAGGAAAAAAAAAAAATTAGTACATTTTTTTTATAAAAATGTTATCACTAATATTACACAACAAAAAAATAATATATCATAAAGTTATATGTTATTATAAAGTAAACAAAATTGCTATACATTATTATTTCATAAAATTATATAGAGTGAAAATGTAATTTTTCACCAAAAAATTTAGTGACCAACATCTCTAGTCACTAAAGAAAAATTTATTGACGATACAAAGATGTGGTCACCAAATTCGGCCACTAAAGGAAATTTATTGACTACTTTCTTGTTTTGGTCACTAAATTTGTTTGTTCACTAACATTTGGTGACCAAAAAAAAATTCAGTCAATAAAGGCTACTTTTGGTGACCAGAATTTTGTTTGTCACTAAAATTTTCGTCACTAAAGCCCATTTTTTTTGTAGTGGGTAAAACTTTAGTGACAACATTAACCTTTGGTGTTTCTTTAAACACCACATCTCTGTTGTACACAATAGTTTGAGTCTTTGGATTCCACAATTTGTACTCATTGACTCCATCTTTGAAGCCAATAAACTTGCATTTCTCAGATTTGTAGTTAAATTTTGTCTTTTTTCCCTTAGGCACATGCATATAAGCATCACAACCAAACAAACGAACATGACTCATACTTGGATTCTTCTCAAATATTACCTCATATGGTGTTTGATCCTTTACCGCTAAAATACGAGTTTGATTTTTCAAGTAACATGTTGTAGCAACTATTTCTGCCTAGAACTCAGGTTCCAAGCCGGCATAACTTCATATGCATTTAGATTTATCCATGAGTGTACGATTCAATCGTTCCCCTATTCCATTCTGCTGAGGTGTATACTTTATGGTGTTCTGCCTTATAATGCCTATTTCTGTATAATACTTGTCGACGAATTTATATTCCAAACCATTGTCAGTTCGAAGAACTTTGATTGTTCTATTAAGTTGATTTTCAACTAATGCCTTGAACTTTTCAAGCACATCTGATTTTCTCTTAAAAAAAAAAATCCAAGCATACCTTGAGTAATCATGTACAAAGTGAATGAAATACCTTAATCCTCTAAGTGATTCATCTGGAGACTCATAAAGATCATTGTGTATCAAATCCAACACCCCCTATAACCATTGTATCTTCACCCTTGAACTTTACTCGACTTTGCTTTCTATATAAACAATGTTCACAAAAGCCAAATCTCATAGAACAATCTGGGACCCCTTCCACTAGTTACTTCGAGACTATGGTAGAAAGCCCCTTCTCTCCTATATGTCCAAGTCGCTGATGCCACAACATGACTACACTAGTGTCATCATTAGGCTCTGTCTCAGAAATCAATGCACTCCTAAATTGAGGCTCAACAGTGTCTCCCAGTAGCTTGTACAAAGTACCATATCTAGTGCCCCTATTAAGTATAAATGATGATGATGATTTTAGTTTTGATTGTGCATCTGTATAAACTCAGGGTGTTCTATAAACTTAAATATTTACACACGTTTTGCATCCACTGATGATCAACTTAGTCATCAGAGGATGAAGTATAACTCACTAGGCAAGTCACTAGCTGAAACTTCTACAGGACTTGATAGTGAAGAGGAATGTCTATTGTTACTTAAAAATATTTAAGTACTCCGCACATTAGACATTCCAAACAAAATCAACAAAACTTCAGTGATTAAAACCGTCAGGGGAACCCATCAGGGGATGACAAAGGCAGATCAACCCGTTAGATAAATGCGTCAGGGTATGGTAGTGGCAAGCCAAACTCATTAGGGGGGAACGTGTCAGGGCATGACAATGACATGCCAATCTGTCAGGGGAACTCATCAGAGTATGACAGTGTCAAGCTAACCCGTCAGGGGGAATGCTCAGCACTACATCAGTGGAAGCCATCAGTGAATGCTTTGAGTCTTAACGTCAGGGGATCAAGAAGCACTTGGATAACTCAAGTGAAGGTTGAAGCATTGGTCGAGTCTTAGACATGACTCGTCATCAGGGGATCCAGAAGCACTGATCAAGTCCACATCAGGGTTGCTATCAATGGACAGTTATGACTGCATACACTCGTCATCAGGTCTTACACGCAAATCAATGAAACTTGTTATAGAAGCAAGATGTATAAACTGGAAATATATTTCTTGAAGTTTGGTAGTCCAATGACAACTTTCAATCATTAAATGCATGCAGATTAGGGGAAAAAAATAAGCAATAAAACCAACAGCAGTCTGACACATCGTTCCTAAAGGATATCGATGTGACATATATGCCGCTAAGTTGAAAAGAGTAGCACGTTCAAGCACGTGAATTCAACTATTGATCTTCTATATATGCAAAAGAGTTTTCATTACACAAAAAAAAAAAAAAAATCCAACGAATCATCCAACACTTAGAAGCACACAAACACTAGAGAAACTTTGAAACATTTTTGAGAGAAAATATTCAAAGAAATATTGTAGCTAGTGAGTGTGAAAGAGAAGCTGTAACTTGTTACAGAATTTGTAGCTGATTAATCACATTTGTGATTAACTAGATTTCCAGAAAAACCTCAAGTTTTAATACAACTATTTTAACTTGAATGCTTGTGTGTTCTTTTTAAAGTCAATACAATTTTTCTGATAGTATAACTATTTCCATCTGTGCTTAACAAAGTTCTTAAAGATCGAAAAGATTTGAGTGTTTGCATTCAGCCCTCCCTTCTACAAACACTTGAGCCTGTTTTGTTCTAACAACCCCTCGCAATAATCATTGAACTGTGAGCCATCTTACATGAATCTTTAGGGAAACTGAAAGTGATGTGGTAGGGTCTTCACCATCCCATTATTCATTTTGAGTCTAACCTTCCCACGTCCAACTATCCTTAGTATCTCACTATTCCTTAAGTAAACACTACCCTCATAATATTTCTCATACTCTCAAAATTATTACTTGTGGGAAGTCATATGATAGGAAGCTCCAGTGTCAATATACCACACATTAGAATCTGACTGGGCCACGCAAGCCGCCACCAAGTACAAGTCATTGTCATCCTCCCTTTTCTTAGGATCACCATTGTCTCTTTTGGCTGCTTTGTTTGGACAGTCTTTCTTAGCATGTCCAAATTCTTGATACTTCCAGCGCATCATTTTTGATCGATCAATGCTTTTAGATCTCCCACGTGATCTAGATTTGCCATTTGACCGCTTACTTTTGTCTTGATTTCTGCCTCTCACAATCAAGGCTTCCTTAGTAGAACTCTCTATACATTGACGTCTTATCTCCTTAGATAACAAGGCCGCAACAACACTCTCAAACAAGATCTCTGTATTTTCAATACCAATCGCAACAATAAAATTATCCCACGAGTCCGACAGTGAATAAATTAAGATAATGATTTTGTCATCATCCTTCATATCACAATTAATTGAAGTCAATTGACTTACCAAGTATTGAATTCCTGAAGATGAGCCGAGAACAATCCATCATCCTCCAACCACAACTTGTACAAATTTTTCTTTAGAAATAATTTGTTGGCAAAAGATTTACTTTGGTAGAGGTTATATAATTTAGTCCATAGATTCTTTGTAGATTTTTCACCTGCAACATTCACCAAAATAGTATCTGCTAGACATAACTAAATCAATCATCGAGCCTTTCGATCCAGTTTCTCCCATTCAAAAATTTTATCCCTTGTCGGCATATCAACAATAGAGGAAGAACTACAATTCCCTTTTTCGCAATACTGACTTTAGATTTTCAGACACAGGTCACAGATCACGATCCACGAGTAGATCCTCTATCTTGAGTTTCCACAACTCAAAGTTCTTCCTATTGAATTTCTCACTCTCAACTCCAGATGTATTCATGGACATCTTAAACCCAGATCAATCCCAGAAACCCCACGCGCAAATCAAGCTCTAAATATTAGATATTGGGAATAAGTTTTTGACAAATACCAGATAAATGTATTCTGATTAGGAATAGAAAATAAAATGCATCCCAATAAAAAATAAAAAATAAAACTTATTCTTAATTAAAAATGAATAATATTAAAATATGAACCAATTTCAAGAATACTCCCGAACTAAACCACGTTCTATTATGATACTGCACTACAGATACGATTTGTGTACTTATTATTTCTATAGTTAGTACTTACTATTATTGGGAGAGTGAACTGCACATCACATATGACTTATGTACTTATTATTACTGACATCTGTACTTATTATTATTGGGAGAGTAATAAATACTGTAAATACGACTCTGTACTTCGAGTAGTTTATATGCCCAAACTGAGTAATGGATTATATGTGCATGGATACTTGAAGTAGTTTATATGACTTGGGTAATGGATATCTCGAGTAGTTTATACTATACGTAGTAATGGATTATACGCCCATACTTCAAGAATTTTTATTGTAGATACATAGTTTATATGACCAAACAAAACTCCATACATGAATTATGTACTTATTACTATTGGGGGATGGATTATTACATAGTTTATATGTTCAAACTAAATTGCAAACACGACTTCTCTGCTTACAAATTATTGGGAGAGTAATGGATATTTGGAGCAATTTATATGACTTGAGTAATGAATACTTCTAGTACTTTAAATCGACCTCAGTACTTAAAAGTAGTGGAATGGAATGGATGTTCACATCTGTATTCACTCCTAGAAAATTAATTTGTCAGATGTGGAGACCCAAATACACTTCTGTACGTCGGCTCTTTTTTCTGGTTGCGGTAATCAATGCAATTATCTACGAGTTTTGTATTTTAAGGTAATCAATATACTTAACTATGAGTTTTGTATTTTAAAATCTCAAAGAAACGATACCAATCTTAAAATCAAAGTTTAATTTGGTTACCAAACTTACATGTAGCTATTAACTAAAATCAAGTTTTTGGTCAATACTGATATAAACTACCTTGCTTGGTTTTGATTTTATCTGAACTTATTCAATGTTACATATATGTACATTAAGTTATAGGCGATTAACATCTAATAATTTAGACAAAAATATATCTATCCTAATTTCTATATTTTTTGCGAAAGCCTGTGTTCTCCTGCCTTATATCTCTCTCTCTATATATATAGTTTTCAGGCTTAAAGCTGTGCTCTACTGCCTTATGAAGTGGCCGAAGAACGAGAACCAAAAAGTAATCATCTTTTAGTTTAGAGCGATGATACTTACTTTTGGCCTTTTGGGACTTGAAATATGGATATACATGTAGCCTGTAGGCAGTGACGAAGCTACACATAATAAACATTTGATCTCAGTACCATACGGCTTTATTCAGTATCATACTATACGACATAATAAAGACACATATATTTATACTTATATAATAAATGAGTTGGACACAAAATTAAAGGTACGTATGATAACATGTAAAAATTCGCTCCTAAAAAAGACGCAAACCAAAAAAAAAGTCGGATAAAAAAAATATAGTAAAAACTAGCCATAAAATTAATAAAAATTTTCTAATTTAAAATCATTTAACAAAAAAAAAACTTATAAAACCATAAAACAAAAAAACTCATTAATCTTTAAAAAAAAAAAAAGAAGCATACCTCACGTGAAGAAAAAAAAAATTCAATTTTAAAATATATTATCTGTAAACTTAAAAACAAGAAAGATAATCTAACTATATAACATCTAAAAATGTATTAAAAATATTGTTCGACTATGGTGTACATCATAAAAATTTGTGTGAAAATTTTCATCTCCTTTATTTTTCTAATATTGTTTTCATCCGTACGATTAAATTTTTAAAGAACTATTACAAAATATATAAAAAATAACTAGAGTCCAAATTTTAAAAATAGTACCATATATTTATATATATATATATTATACATTGTAATATTTTATCCATACCCTTTAGTTTTACACGGAAATAGGCTGAACCTTATCTTTCCGTAGCCCCTCCTTCCCGTCTCTCTTCCATGCTCTCTTAAATAATATCAATTCTCAATCCATCGCTTTATCCTTTACACATTAAATTATCTTTTACTTTAAGGATATATTTTGATTTTTTAAAATAAATAATGACATATTAAATTTTAAATTAATATTAATTCACTTAATATAATTATTATAATTGTATAATTTATAATAAAAACCTAAATTATAGCATAATTTATATTCAAAATTTTCATAAATTATATTAATTTTAAAATTAAAAATATTTTCGTTTAACTCACACAGTTAAATCATATCTTAACTTTTGGATAGAGGGAGTAAGAAATATTGAAATTTATTATAAGAGGTAGTTTATGTAGTAATATCGAACATTTTTTTATGTTCAAAATTTGTTGTCAATACCAGTTTGAATTTTTAAAAAGACCTTTAATATTCTTAATCTTAAAATGTAAATTTTTTTGTTCTAAATTTAAAGATATATTTTTAAAATAACAGTTTTTAAAGATAATTTTATGTTTCAAATATATTTGTATTATTAAATTTGAAATAATATTAATAATAGTTATGATAGAGATCACAAAATAGTGAAGATATTGTTAGTTAAAGTAGTTGAATAATATTTAAAGAATTTTACGATTTTTATAGTTTAAAAATAAAAATATATTTTTAATTTTGAAACAAAATAAATAAATATATATTCGTAGAACGGAGAGAGTAATAGACTTTGATCAAACTTTTGTGCGAAAAGAAAGACGATAAATTATTACCTATAATAGGACTATGGTATGTTCCTTATTCTAGATAAATGTTAGAGCTATCGAACTAACAAGTCAGTCTCGAAATGGGTAACAAATGAAAACATCACGTTACTTTTCTGTTTCCCTAAGAAAAAGAGAAAGAAAAGAAATTATATTTATAAATTTTTGTACCACATGAAATTTAAATTTAAATTTAAATGGAGACCGATATACAAAGTCAAACTCATTTTTGACCCAAAAATTAATCTATTAAAACATATTGCACAATTTTATATATTAAACATTTTAATTCACATTTTACAATTGATATAAGGAACTCATTGCTTCAACATAATATCAAAATCTTACAATCTTATTATAAACAAGCTAACTAGAATATTGTCACTCCTTCAATATTCTTTTTGATCGATGTCTTATTCGTATCTTTATTAATAAGAGATAAGCTATAGTTCTATTCATTTCAAAATTAGAGATAAATATCAGTTTTCATAAAATAAATTTACAAAATTTTAAAATTTAAAATTGAAGTAAATTTTTTTACTTTTGATATATATTTGAAGTGAAATATCATATAATACAAAGAATATTCTTTGATACAAATTTTTATCCTATAATATTTTTATAAATTCATATCACAAATAAAATTATATTCACAAATAATACTATATTACTCCCTCAATCCCAATTTATTTAAGAAATTTTGACTTTTTTGGTCAAATTGACTAAATTTTGACCAAAAAATTACTCTTAATTTTATATAATATAATCACAAAATTAATATCATAAAAAACTATATCTAATATACTATCAAGAATAACTTGTCTGAAATCAAAATTTATAATACGTTTGTCTATAAATTAATTTCAAATTTGACCAATTTAACCAAAAAAATCAAAATTTATCAAATAATATGGTACATAGAGCATACAAGATAAATATATATCTAATTCTAGAAATGATAAAATATTTGCCAACATGGTTTTTGTACATGCTATGTGCTTAAGTACAAAATTACACACATAAATGAGTGGGTTATGGCGTTATTAAGCGTAGATGTGTATATATAAATGATTACATTCCTTGGGCTACGTATCAATGGAGTATAAGTTTTTTGGCTTTAGATTTGTATATTAACTGTCCAAATCGTGCTAGTTGGTATTCCACACTTTTTACTTTAGTTCCCCTCAATTGTGTTTAGATATAGTTGGTTGGTAGGCAGTTGAAAACGAAGACGAAGAAGAAGAAGATGCGAAGCATGGCAAGTTCGGCCCCCTCCAGAGGCATCGCTGCCATTGTCGGCGTCGGCCCCAAGCTCGGCCGCTCTATCGCCCGCAAGTTCGCGCACGAAGGCTACACCGTCGCAATCCTTGCCCGTGACTTAGGCAAACATTAATTAATTCCTCTCGATCTCATGAGTTCGTTCGTTTCGTTCAAATTACTAACAATTTCATAAATACATGATACATTCTTGAATAAATACAGGAAAATTGTCACAATTTGCTGATGAGATAGCTAGAGAAGAGAAGGCACAGGTGTTTGCAATCCGAATCGATTGCTCCGATGCCCGAAGCGTCCGCGAGGCGTTCGAAGGCGTTTTGTCTCTGGGTTTTGTGGAGGTTTTGGTCTACAACGCCTACCAGCCACCACTCTCTTCCTCTTTTTCCCCCTTCAGATCCACCGATATTCCCGTTGATTCTTTCCAGAAATCCCTAGCTGTTTCATCTCTCGGCGCTTTCCTCTGTGCCCAACATGTATTTATTTCTTTCTTATATACACACGCGCGCGCACACACACACACTATCTCCTCCTCCTCTATCTATATATCTATTCTCTTTCTAACGTTAGAGGGAATTAATAATTATTAAATCTATCTACTTTCCATGATCAACTTGAAATATACTCGTCGTTATCTTTAAATATGAAATGGAAGAAATAGTATAATTACTGTTTGTAATTGTGGACTGGATAATGTTTCAATGAAGGTATTGCCCGGAATGGTGGACCGGGGGAGAGGGACAATTTTATTCACAGGCTGTTCTGCTTCTCTACACGGCATTCCTGGTTACACTGATTTATGTAAGTAAACGTTTTAGTTTCATCTGAATAGTTAAATTGTTGCTAAAAGTGTATTTGCTCTGGCAGTAGCAGCAATCCCTTCAGTTATTAGCTACTCCGTATTAAGAAAAAATGAGTAACCAATGGATGCGTTGTTA
Source organism: Centella asiatica (assembly GCA_014636745.2). NCBI lineage: Eukaryota > Viridiplantae > Streptophyta > Magnoliopsida > Apiales > Apiaceae > Centella > Centella asiatica. Next base: position 20,449,752 of record CM025785.1, read on the forward strand.
GGCTGCGCAAAGTTTGCATTGCGAGGATTATCACAATGTCTGGCCAGGGAGTTCCAACCTCTTGGAGTCCACGTAGCTCATGTCATAATCCATGGCATTGTCGGACCACCGAACGGGTTAATAAGCCAGTACTCGATCATACTACCTACCTTTATTCGTATATATCTCTAGATTTTGCTTTTCCAAATCACTCGATCTCACTTTTAATCCATTGTGTTCCAGCAATTCATCTACTACGACAAGCCAAACAAAGAGAGTGATAGATGATGTAAATGCATATGAGAGGAGCAGAGCAGCAGCTGTACATGTGCCAAGTAGATCATCGTCATCTTCGGTTGGGGATCAAAGCGGAGTTGTTGGAGGTGGCGGTGGAGAAGGTTGTATGGACCCGGATGCGCTGGCTCAGACTTATTGGCACTTGCACATTCAGGACCGAGTAGCTTGGACCCAAGAGATGGACCTTCAACCCTCCGACCCCACTACCACTACTACTAGTACTAGAATTTTTACCAGATTCCTCTAAAAGTGGCTGCGTCTCCATAAATATAAAGATCCAATCTCCACTATTTGTATTACCTTTTCATCTGTCCAACCCCAGTTGGGATCTAGATCCAAGCTCTACCTACGTACCCTTAATTTCTACCAACCGAATAACGAATCTAGGTACCAATAAATTCCAGACTTACATGTATTAGTGTAACTCTATTTTGAAGCTAGCTAGCTTGAAAGGTAGCGAAGTTTGTTGTGGTGGTAGTGGTAGTGGTGCTTTATTGATTTGAGTTGTTGTAATGTCAGTTGTTTATTTCTACTGTGTGTTTGCCGTGTACCTTATTATTATTATGTATATGTCAAATTAATTAATTATATTGAGTACTTACATATAACAAAGAATTGAACGTGGAATGTTACACATTTCGTGATTAGTATTTGTTTTTGGATTTTGTTGAATGAAAGTGAAAATGAAATGTTTTGGGGAGGTTTCCGCAACCCATGGCAAAAGCATGTTCCTTAATCTCTCTCAACTAGTGAAAGCATCGACTTGGGGTCCAGTTGGGAATGGGATAGGGACTGGTTTTGCATGGACGGTGAGAGGGATTCGTGTTCTAATTGAGTACGTACGAATTTGATTTGACTTGAATCTGGATCCTTTTCCTCTAACTCCTACTCTATCCTCTGGTCCACTGTAAATGATGAGAAAAACCAAAGAGGCTAGTAGCTAGCTGTCGGACTACAACAAGATATTACGATCAAGTACAGTTTTCCAGTATTCTAAAGTTTTTATTGGATAAACAAACGCCTTTACAAATCCCTCAAACTACAGATACAGTTCACATATTTCACAATTTCTTTTTTTCGGTTACACACATATTTGTCACTTTACTTTCAATTTACTAACACACTAGTGGTGATATATAGATGTCTCCACCAAAAGTTACTTCTGATAGAGAAGAATTTATATTCAAAAGTTATATTTAGAACTTTAGAAGTGATTCCTTTTAAAGTTGTATTTTAAAAAAGAAGAATTTTAACGCGAACTAATAATTTTTGTTATGGCATGGAATAAAATGAATTGAAAATAAAATTGATGGATAAGAAATAAATTTTTAGATGAAAGATAACAATTATAAAATTATGGGTGGAGTATGAGAATGAAACATGATAGATTGCATGTTGACTCTTGATTGTGGTGAAATGAAGTAAATAATAAACTTTACGCATTAATAATTAATGAAATAGTAAAATTCATTATGTTTTTATATTAATTTATTTGATGGAACCAAACCCACCATTACTCTTTCACATACGAAGTATAACTAACCAAGCTTGTAGTCCAGCAGGAACGTTAACTTCCATTATAAACTTCATTCTTCTAATTTTCTTGTAACAATAATATATTAAGATTCAAATTCTCTCTCCCCCCATTACCAATGACTAAGGTTCAAAGTTCCTCCCTATTTATAATAAGTAAAATTTCTCAAATATAGATTAGGAAGGAAAAAAAAACCAATTAGCCTATACACGAGGTAAGTCGAGCCAATTTGAATAGAGCACCGTCAACCTAGCTAGGGGTACAAAATAACAAAATAATCGAGATTTCTTTGAGAACAAAAGATGTGCTGGTGTGGAACTATAAAGCCGAAGAAACAGAGATTTCTTACCTACTTCTTCAGCTTCTTCTTTGTCAACTCTGTACCTTCATTGCTAGGTTTTTGATCATTACCAGACATTTTAGGAGTCTCCTAACCATGGATTACACTCCCCTCGACCGGACTAGAGTCACGATGATCGGAAAATTTAGGTTCCGATGAGGGTTTGGAGGTGCGAAGTCCCATTTGAAGACAAGTTTCCGTAATGCTTTGCCTGCTCGAATCGCAATTTCACGGTCTTATAAAAGCAGAGCATGAAGATGAACCATAATTTCTGATTTGAACCGCAATTGAGACCTCGCCGTTTTGAAATTGTAACTGAGTTCAAGGGTTTTGGTTTTCAAAATTTAGTCCGGAAGTTGCTGCCAAAGAAGGGCAGAGAGAGAGAGGAGGAGGGAGGAAACAGATAAGCGGTAGAAGAGTAGAAGGTGATAAAACAGAGACGACGCCGACGAGTTCGCTTTTTGTCGTTAGGCTGTAAATCAAACCGATCACTGGTGATTCGCTATGTCCCGATTCAAATATTAATCGAGTTAATTCGAACTTATACGAAAATGAGGTAAAGGTAATATTTAATTTAAAGTTTGATAAATTAAATTAATAAAATCTGAATACGTTAATATTTGTAAGAAATTTGATTTATTTTTGTATATTAAAATATTATAATATATATAAAAAATATACAATTAATTATATCTTAATAATACGCTTAAATATTATACATATTATATATATTACTTTAAAAATAATATTTCTAAATAAAATTAATTATTATATATAACTTTTATCTTAAAAGAAATAAAAAAACATAAAAATACGAAAATTTTTACCAAATTTATATATTCGTAAGTAGTTTGTAATTGACTCGAATTTAATTAAAATAAAATTTGAACATTAAAATTCTATTTAACTAAATATTCAAGTTCGACTACTAGTATCGAAAGATTTATTAGAGTATAATCCATAAGCAATAACTAAATATTTAAATTCCACTACTGGTATCAAAAGGTTTATTAGAGTATAATCTGTAAGCAATAACCGTTTCAAATTCAATTCATTTATGCCCTATTTGTTGTAAGTCGATCGAAACATTTAAAACATCTTAGGTACTTGATCTCTCCGGCCAAAACTATTTAGAGATTAATTTCAAATTAAAATACTAAATAATCTACTCCGTAATTACTAGTCGTAATATTGAATTCTTATCTTAATTTTTTCTAGAGATTCAACAATTACAATTCTTTTAAAAGATTCATTATAGATTTCGAGTAGGTTTTAATAGTTGCAATGTCGAGCAATTTTGTAAAAAACAAAAAAAAATTAATCTTAGTCTCTAAGGGTGCTATTACTGCCTATGTCGCAGACGTGGGATGTTTGTTTCTACTTACTCAACTATTTAACCTTGTTAAAGGAAACTTTTTTGGGGAAAATAAAACCTTGTGAAACGATGAGTTCTATGAAGTAATTTATAATTTGTAATTAACAAAGGGTGGGAAGAAGACAATAGAGTCGTCGTTAGTTTATCTCCCACTCCCCCGGCATCAGTTCCATTGTGTAATATATTCTCTCCATTTCGTATTAATCGTTATTTTTGTTACAAATAAATTAACATTTCAGACTTTTTAAAATAATATTTAATACCTTTTAGAATTATCCTTATATCACATAGGAATTTTGATCAATAAAAAATAAAAAAAGTAATAATCTAGCTTTGCTCATCTTCCAATTAATAACTACGGAGTAATAAATAAATTGTACATTAGACTAATCTATCAACTAATTTAAAATGTTAGGAATACGTTGCAAGGGCTATGCAGAATATTTACGAATAAAAGAGGAACACCAAGGCTTAAACTTTTCTTCTTATTTTCTAAAGGTCGAAAGGCATCTAAATTGAGTACATAGAGACCCTATATCACTCTTAGTACCAAAAGAATTTAAAGAAAAACATAAAAGTCATCCAACCAATAGTCAATCTGGAGTACAATGTGAAGAATTTGCCCTGCCAATTCTGCCAGAGCAATTGTCTTCGTAGTCCAAACCACTTCCGAAGGCATAAACCTCGTCATTAGCATTCTCCATATTGAATCCTTAGATACAGTAATACAAACTAAGACATAGCAACAAACTGCCAAAAGAGCGAGAGGTTCTCATGCTAAGAGAGTAGAGACCTAATTCGACAAATTTTACGGCAGCAAAGCTTTTCTCAGAAGAAAAAAAGATCTTGTGAAATTATACAATAATGTCCACTAATGGAGTGTACGCAATAGTTATATCTCAGATTTGAAAAGCAAATCCAGACATGCAATAGTCAGTCGTAATAATTATGTTTATGATTCAATCAACTACGTATAAATAAGCCAAACCTCATAGAGGGCGGCACCTGTTGATTCATCAAATTCAAATGCTTGTAATATGAATCTCGTATAGTACTTGGTGGAACTAGCCAGAGGTGCTGTCTCCACCAAACCCGGACTCCAGAAATCCTGTTTTGTTGAGATGACTAACATCGCCCCAGGTTTTTATGATCCATTCACCTCCAACAGACAAGTGAAATACATTGATTGATGTATTCAATACCTTACCCATTGATCTTCCATGCGGGGAGGCTCGCCTGAAAAGTGCTCGGATGACACCTCCATGAGTGACAACAACAACTCGCTCCCCTGCGACAAGAAACAATGATAATGAATCGTGGACATACTATTACCAGTTTGTCTTTGAGTCCACCTATATTATCCGTTTGTAATTTGTTTTCCTTATTAGTATTTTTTAAAAAAAAAAGAAAAGAAAAGAGTCCACCTATACCTCTGTGTTTTTTCCCAATCCTTTGTAATGAAGATGTACAGCGTTGATAAAGTTGATTCAAACTTTCTCCACCACCCTGCATGCAAAATAGAGCAAGAGATTGGCTGATGATACCCAACGCAACTAAGTTTCATGGCCACCAAAGATTGAACAGAATTAATATATTCATATCACATTTACAGTATTTACTAAAAACCATGATCCAGAAAAGAACAAAAAGATCCCTCGACAGAGCAACACATTTGCAAGATATTGAGTTGTAAAAAACATAATTTTGAATGGCTGATGGCAAGTAAACAAGCAATTTTTCCTGAAACTTACCGACACTTTACAATATGAAGAAAGTTGAAGATTAATTTCGGTTATTACAAAATATAAGCTAACACCTAATGCATAAGGTTGGGCCATATAGCAACCACCTAAACTCAGGCCAGCAAAATAATAACTGCTCATCTGGCATAAGCAACTAGATTTGTAATATAAACCTCATGTGTATTTGGCTAGCTACTGGCATAGCATATTCACATAAACAAAAGTCTAACTGAAGTAATCAAGTAAACACTGTTGTGAGTCGTTTACTTGGGTTATGCCAACTTCACCAAGTGATTTGCTTTAGGAAGAAACTGAAATTTTCTTATTAAATTATTGGCAGGGATACAAAGTTTTTATAAAAGATTACTTTCCCTGCTCTTTTTTACCGCAACTTCTTTTCTCATTTTCTAGGACGTCCTGTCTGTTTTATGTACTTAACGAGTACATGGGGTTTTCTTTACTTTTGCTTTAAATTATATCTTCTTTTTTTTGTCAATTATGGTCTATACTTGCACCATATTGTGTACATGTAGATCCACACTATTAGTCATTAGCAGCTAGTCTTTGCACACGGAAGGATAAAGAATTCAAGGTGGGCAAATGCTTGCCTTATTAATAATATTTTGCAGTATAAATTTTGTGGGATATTCAAATTTAAAATTGTATACTTGTCCACTCAATAGCCAATGAAACTTAAAAATTTAAATTGTAACCAACATTATTCGTGGCATTTATTTTTCATAGTACTTACTGGAATTTCTTGATCTTTCTTATGAGATACAAAAGCTTGATGTGCCTCGGGATTTACTTTGGCTATTTCATGATACACAAGACCTTGAAGAGCTCCTAAATGTCTTTCTCGCAGGTCTGGATCTACAATAACCTGAAAAAAGAGCACCCATGTGCATGATTATATACTTCAGGAAGCGATATTTAGTAAAAGGTAAAACATTTAGCTTCATAACATATAACGTCAAATTTATTAAAATAGCTAGTGCGTGGATTCTCCTCCAACCTCAAGTTGTCAATCGCTGATACCAAAATCCAATACCAACAATTTGCCCCAAGAGAATAATTATATATCTCAAGCACCAACAATGTTAAGTCAGATTCGCATCTAAGGATAACAGAAAGAGAAGGCAGGTGAAGGGTAATAAAAAGGGACAGAAAAGAATTATATGCCTATTAAAAGGATGAGTGCTGCACAATTTACGTGGATATGAAACACTTTTGATACATAAAATCATGTAAATTTGGTAACTTTTTAGAAGTGACTGTTATCCTCAGTCACAATTACAATGTATGAATAGATATTGAAAAATCTACTTAATTCAACACAAAATGATCATCGTGCTGAACTTGTTGGAAAAAAAAAATGACCATCATCATTCACCAAGTTATTCAAGCACCCACCCTTATACCCTTTGATTTAGGTGAGCAAATTCTGTTAACTTACCGAACTTGAGCAATATAAAAAATGAAAAAATTCCAACCATATATTAGAGTTTTCTACATATGGTCATTATCTTTGCATGTGAAAATGATACATATTGAAGTAGCTTTTGATGCATACCTCAAGTCCACTACAGCTACTTGCTATTATTTGTGCAGTCTCATGAGCTCGTTTTAAGTCAGAGGAGTATACTGCAGAAATTTTAGGCTCCCTGGATAGTCTGGCAGCGACCTTCAATAAAACTTAACAGTTTTACATAAATTGAAAAAGCAAGCAACATGAAAGCCTACTGTATGGTTATAACTTACTGTTGCTGCTTGCTGTCTCCCAATTTCATTTAGTTTGACATCAAGGTGTCCCTACAGGAAAAAAGTATACAACACATGGATAATGATTGTGAATTCTGTTGGAAGCCAGGTTCAAACTCATAGACCGAGTTAGAAATGATTACAGAAGGAGATGAACGAAGATCTCAGCAACATATATTTGTAAAATTCTAATGCTTATTAATACTCTATGCCTCTCATTTCAATAATATCCTTCTTTTAAAAGATGGCACAGTACAAGCTTATCCACTGAAGCAAAGCTACCAAACAATTTGTTGTGTCAATTCTAGAGTTAAAAACACACATTCTTTATATAGCACACATTTGGTTGTTACAGATTATGTATTAGTATAAAGTATAAACTTCAGGATTTAATTCACATACTTAGATTTGTAGCAACTAGAGCAAAGCCATAGTAGTGATCAACCTATGAAGCTCTCACGATTCATGCTAGTAGAGTTGTTATAAAGAAATACATAAATAAAAGCAAAGTACCTGGATTCTTCCATCGGCATTCCACTCTGTCTCACCATGTCGTATCACAATTATCTCAGCATAATCCGAAGCAGCAGACTGCAATTTCCCGTCACTACATGCAACCACATTTTCCAAATCTTTTTTTTAAAAAATCCTCAGAAGTACTCATTTAACAATTACTCCCTCCGTTCCAAAATTAAATATGCATTTTTATTTCACACAAAATAGGTTTGCGAAATCCTATAATTCAAAATTTGAGTGAATTTATTTTTAAATTTTTTTGAAGAGAATACTTTATAAATACAAATTTTTGTAATTTGATATTTTTACAAATTTATCTCACAAATGAAATCTTAAAATTTGCAAATAGTATTACATTAAAAGAGAAATCATATTTACAATTTCTAAAAACAATATACTACTCACCTTCCAACTTATAAGATCAAAACAAGCTTTTATATTTATTAAATGATCAAAACAAACTATAAGATCACTACAGACTTCATCAACGAAGAATAACAACTCATCCAATTCATATTTCATTAATAGAATCATGAATTTCACAAAATTTCTTTGTTAAGTACAATAATATTAAGAAGATAGAAAGTAAACTACAAACTTATCTTAGAATTCCCAAACCAAGAAAGTGACATGGATAATCAATATGGAGAATATAGAGAGTAATTAAGAAGACCAAACGACTTCAAAATATTTTCAAATGTATTAAATCACCATTGTCCTAGTCAAATTTTCCGGGAATAAAGCTTCATTTGACTAGACATGTTATCAGTTATCAGAATTTGAGCAGAAGTATATCGTTCAAACAACCATACATGCACATACATATCTATCTATACAGAGAAGAGAAGAAGAGAAAACTGAAAATAGACCTAGAAATGGAAGCATCCATTGACGATCGAACAGTAGTAAAGAGGAGGAAAATTGAGTTGGGGCGAAGAGTTATGAAGCTTGTTAGTGAATCGAGACGAGATAGTGCGGAGGAACCGTTAATGCCGAAATCTGACGCACAGGTAGAGGAGAATCGACAAATTCCTGGAAATGGAGATTTTACAATGGGGAAGATGCGTAATGCGCTCATATCTGGGAACTCACGGAACATATTGTTTTTCAGGCTTATTTTTGCATAGAGAACAGGGCCAGCCCATGCGAAATAAACCGGGCTGAACCTAATCTCAACAAAACCCAAATGAGCAAGCCAACGAAAATAAAAATAATTTTCGTTGTTTTTTGTTGGGGAAGAATGAAGTTTTAATTTTGTAGTTCAATATATTCCCCTATTCAACAGTTCCTTCATCTGTCACATGTCATTAGCGATTTATTTCTTGATCCAATTCCGCATTTCTTGATCCAATTCCTGCGGAATTGATATGGTTTTAGTTTTTATTCAGAAACAAATTGTTACAAAGTGTTTGCCACGATGTCAAAACATGTATTAGGAAATGCACTAGCTTGATTTATTTGTGATCCAATTCGGAAGAAAATTATATAAACTGATTCAAATATTTATTTTCAAATTCCTTGGAAGAGACAATTTTCCATGACCTCTTGAAGTTCATAATAGGTTTGAATTCATGGCCCATACTTAAACACAATTATTACTAATTAAAATTATGAAGAAGTTGGTTCAGTCTATTAAATTCAACAATACCCTTGTGGACTCTCTTTGATAGTGTGGCATGTCACAGTCGTAGACCAAAAATCTCTGTCAACCTAAACTTTTGATTCAAAATGAGTCAAATTAATTTTGAAATCAATCCTGGAGGGTTATAAACCATGTCGGATATTATATCTCTCAAAAAGTTATACAACAATCGTCCATAGATAGCTGTAGATCAAATTTAAGAAGCAAATTCAGTAGTAGTACACATGCACATGTTCATTGTACTAGAATGAAGTGTGTACAAATTATGAGACAAACCTCTTCAAAGGTAAGTTGCTAATGATTTAAATGGTAGTTCATCAAATTCAAATGCTTGCAATGTACTCCGTGTATGAATGTCCAAATAAAAAACTAGCCAGAAACGCCATCTCCACTGAACCCGGATTCAAGAATTCTAGTTTCTTTGAGATGAGTAGCTTCGCCCCAGGTTTTTATGATCCATTCATCTCCATCTGGCAAGTGAAAAACATTGACAGATGTATTCAGTATCTTCCCTGGATATCCTCCATTTGGGAAGGCTCGCAGATAAAGTGTTTCCATGACGCCGCCAGCCGCCATAAGTGATCACAACAACTCTCTATCCTGCATTGCGAACAGCAATAATAGATCATGTACATATACATGTAGGGTTTCGACAGAAAAAACACAGCGAAAAAAAAATGATTTAAAACAAAAACGAAATCTTAACCCGATGATCCATGCGAAATAATTTAATACAAATGTTTTAAGATTTTACCGATTAAACGTGCAGAATCCGAATCTTTGATGAGGGTATTGAACGTCTCCGAATCTTTAATGCAATTCAACTGGACAGCGCCTCTATGGTGTTCGTGTAGTATCCACACAAACACCCCACTAATCGTCTCACGATCCGAAACATGGAGAATTGCAGTACTAGCTGTTGGATCTGCTTCTCTCTCTCTTAATTCTAGTCTCTCTCTTATGAGCGGCTAGGGTTTTTCAGAAAACGTATCTATGAGAGAACAGCTGATATATCCTATATATAGTTATGTATAGAATAATTCCAAACCCTAATTGATATATCTTATATCTAAATGTGAATAGAGTAATTCCAAACCCTAATCTAATTAGGAGAATAAAATCCGAATTTCATATTTATTATATATTTTAATCAAGTCTCACTTAATTAATATATATGTCAAATAAATATATATTCGTATTTTCTTCTAAGGGACTCTAATATATATATACAGATTACATACATATAATTTAAAGCCATGATTTAAATAAAATCAATCTTATTAATATATTAAAATCACTGATATTTAAATTATATCTTCTTAATGAATGTTCTTAGTGTGCGACCCTGTAGGTTATTATTACGTTGACAATAATTTTAAATCATATTATAAAATTATAAATAGTGAGTGACATCAAATTATACATCACTGTTACCCAAATAATAATAAAGTAGTTGATTCGACGCAATCTTTTCGTGACCAATGTTTCAATTTAATTTAATCCTTTTAACCTTGATATCTAAGATTAAATTCAAGGCATGGATGTGTCATTTTCTTCATAATTTAATCTTAGTTTTCTTGATCAATGAGTAGACTATACGAAACAAATCTCTATTTGAGCATGGTCATGCATTTCATAATCTAACTCAATCCAGAGACCTATAGATATCACTCTTAATTTATAGGAGAGTTAAATTTCATCTACATCATTCTCATTTCTCACATAACTCATGATGCATCCAACAATTACCTTTATCGTCCACCCGGTTAAAGGTGACTTTTGGCAATGTCAAAACACATAACTCCTTATGTAGAAATGTCATGACTTCAAGTCGAATGACCATTACATCATTGTCACTATGAGAATTACTTATGACACATAGCATAATACTCCAGGTAGAATTCTCATGGTGGGTCTGTCCAGTACACTGTTCTCTAACATAGTACCTATGCATCTACTTAATATATCTTGTATATATTTATGACCAATGAGTTGTGGCCATCAGTTAATCCACATACTAGTCTCAATGTATTATTGTTGTCCCACTAACAATAATACTCAACTAGGGACATTTAAGAATAATGATATATATAACATACTTATATGATCTCATATTCAAGTCACATACTTGAATCCATATAATTAATATCATTCTTCTAAGGACATTTATTATGTTAACATTTATATAACGCAGTAAATAAAACATAATAAAAGAAATTATCATTTAACCAAAACATAACATAAATATAGTGTCACAATCATTACATAATTGGCCATTAGGGCATACACTCCAACAATATATACTAGTACTAGCTTGACTACGAGTGTCTACATATTGATATACAGTACCTCTGTGTTTTTCCCCAATCCTTTGCAAAGAAGAAGTACAGCGTTGATAAAGTTGATTTACAGTTTCTTTACCACCCTGCAGGCAATTGCATACCAAATGGCTAAAGATATTGATACCCCATGCGTTTCAGTCCATACCAGCTAGACTTTGCCGAGTATTTTACTGGAATATTCATCAAAAGTATCGACTTAGTCCAACACAGAATTATTCCTATCAAGTTGTTCACATGCAGGTGTTTTGTTACCCTTTTGTACCCTTTATATGGACACAAAATTTTTAGGTGGTCGCTAATATCTTACAAAGGACGCAAAAAATCAAATTAATTAAACAATGTATATGTATCACAAACTCAATGAAAAATGTTATGTAAATTTAATAGCATCTAGGAAATCTCATGTCAGAGCTCAACATCGTTCAAAGTCTGAACATTTATGCTCTGTTCGGTTTAAGGAAACAAAACGAGGGGGGAATGAATTTAATCTATATGTATTTACTAAAAGAGATTACAAAATTTTATGTTCCCTATGGGAGATGGTAGTGTAATTTCATTCCATGAGGAATGAGGGGGAATGATTCTTTATTTTTTCATAGTGATTTTCCTCCATCACTCCTTCCACTGTTACTTTTCACTAAATTTTGATCTATTTTCCTTCTCATTCCCTTTTCTCAAACCGAACGAAGCATTATCATTTATATCCCCCCACCCTGCCTCAGAATAGCCTAAGTGCTTCTGATGTGAGCAGGAAGTGTAACGAGCCAGATTTGTCTTCCTTAGAAACTCTACATGCATCAGATAGAGATGGTGAGCTAATACTTAGAGGTCCAATTACTAGATCCAAGACTAAGAAGTTTGAAGTAAGCTTGTCATCTGCAGCATGTTTAACACTTGAAGAGTTTAGGGCCTTGAGATTATGTTTGGAGCATTATGAAGAAGAATAGTGTATTTGCCCAGGACAAATTAATAGTCCTAGGATACGTTGTGTCTAAGGATGGAATAGAGGTGGATAAAGAGAAAGTGAGGGCAATACAAGAATGGCTAGAACCAAAATCAGTAAGTGATATAAGGAGTTTTCGTGGTTTGGCTTCATTTTATCGACGATTTGTGAAGAACTTTAGCACAATTGCATCACCTATGCTTGAGTGTCTAAAGAAAGGAGGTGAGTTCAGATGGACGAAAGCTACCCAAGAGAGTTTTGAATTACTGAAGCAGAAGTTGTGTGAAACGCTCGTGTTAGCATTACTGAACTTCAATAGTACTTTTGAGGTAGACTGCGATGCAAGCGGAGTTGGTGTAGGGGTTGTTTTGAATCAAGAGGGCAGACCAGTTGTTTATTTTAGCGAGAAGTTAAGCGGAGCAGGTTTGAACTACTCAACTTATGAAAAGGAGTTCTATGCGCTGATTTGCACCTTAGAGACATGGCAACGTTACCTTTTGCCCAAGGAGTTTGTAATACATACTGATCACGAATCCCTGAAGTATATTAGAGGACAAGGCAAACTGAATCGTAGGCAAGCCAAGTGGGTTAAATTCCTAGAGACTTTTCCGTATGTGATCAAGTACAAGCAAGGCAAAGAAAATGTCGTAGTTAATGCATTGTCAAGAAGGCATACTCTGCTGTCTTTGCTTAATTCACGTTTGTTGGGATTTGACTTGATGAAAGAACAATATGCGCATGATCATTTCTTTGCTAAAGTGATAATGCATACAAGATTGATCTCCTAGGTGACATTGGAGTTTCGGCCACATTCAATGTTTTAGATTGGATTCCATATGTTGGTGATGATTTTGAAGAAAATTTGAAGGCAAATCTTTTTCCACAAGGAGGGAATGATGTGAGCAGGAAGTGTAACGAGCCAGATTTGTCTTCCTCATAAACTCTACATGGATCAGATGGAGATGGTGAGCTAAGGCTTAGAGGTCCAATTACTAGATCCAAGACTAAGAAGTTTGAAGGTTTAACACTTGAAGAGTTTAGGGTCTTTGGATTATGTTTAGAGTATTATAAAGAAGAAATAGAAACTTGGACTTGGCCTAATGTGTATTATGATCCGTTGAGAGGTATTTGCAATTCTGTTATTACTTTGCTTTCAAAAATGGAGTCAAACACATTTGTAGTTTAGCGAGTCTTGGCTGAGAACTGGCGTCAGGGAATGTCGAGGAAAACATCAGGGGATATAGGAACAGGGCGTCAGGGGATAACTAGTCTCCGACAGACTAATTCAACTCGTCAGGGGATACTTAGTCTCTGATAGGCAAAGTCGATCCGTCAGGGAATGATTAGTCTCTGACAGACTGTTAGGAATTATAGTATTTGATGATGATGTATAACACTTAGAATTGTTAAATTTTGTAAATGTACAAGTACCTACAGTAATGCACTATGAGAATTTACTATCAAGAAACTGCAGGAAAGAATCAGAGACTACAATGAATACACTTGGAGAGTTCAACAAATGTCAAAGTTGATCAAGCAAAAATTAGCCCATCGGAGACTAAGTTTTTTGGTTGTCGGAGACTAAGTTTTTGTCTGTCAGAGACTAAGTTTTTTGGCTGTCGAAGACTAAGATTTTGATTGTCGGAGATTACATTTTTTGGCTGTCGGAGACTAAGTTTTTGTTTGTCAGAGACTAAGTTTTTTGGCTGTCGGAGACTAACATTTTGGCTGTCAGAGACTAAGATTTTGGCTGTCAGAGACTAACATTTTGGCTGTCAGAGACTAAGTTTTTTTTTTAACTATCAGAGACTAAGTTTTTGAACTATCGGAGACTAAATTTTTGAACTGTCAAAGACTAAGTTTTTGAACTATCAAATACTAAGTTTTTGAACTGTCGGAGACTAAGTTTTTTGAACTGTCAGAGACTAAGTTTTTGGTCTATCAGAGACTAAGTGTTTGTTCATCAGATACTAATGTTGAAGTAACCAGAGACTATCCATCAGAGAATAAATTTCCACTGACATAAGGGATGACATATGACTAAAGACGGTGGAAATAAAGATAAGGATGGTTGTCCAATAAGGAAAGATTGGCTACCAAGGAAGCTTCAAGAAAATAAGTCACACACACACAGATCAAGTTGCAAATATGAAACCTGCAAAGCCGCAAGTATGAAACCTGCAAAGCTGCAAGTATGAAACCTGCAAAGCCGCAAGAATAAAATATGCAAAACAGCAAGTTGAAATACTGCAGAGACAACTTATAACAACTTGAAGCAAGAAGTTCATTGAAGCTGGACTAATTATGTCCAGAGAAGCCCACAAAGATAAGATATATTATGTTGATATCTTATCTTAAGAACTCTAAAAAGAAAAATGGAAGCTGATGCAGTGAATATACACCAAAAAAGTCACATAAACAGGCTGGCATCCAAGGGAGGCTGTATAATGAAGAAAGTTGTGTGACAGAGCTATAAGTACCAAGAAACTACAGAGATATTTTGGTAAAAAACTCAAAATAGAAGCTTGGAGAATATGGAAGTTGTGTCTATTAAATAGACATAAAGCAGCTGAGGAAAAAAAAAATCTGTGTATCTAACATCTGAGAAACATATGATAATAACAAGAATATATTTCATCTCAGATCAATTATCTCTCAGAACAACACTTCCATACACATAGAGAGTTAGCAGCTGTAATTAGGTTTACAGAAAGAGAAGTTAGAAATCATATTCTAGTGAGTAACTGTTGTTTTCAATAGAATTGTTAGAAGCTGGTCACTCAAACCAGTGAGCTTTTGTAATATTTCATTCTTTTATAAAAGTTCAGAAACACTTGTGATATATTGTATTCTTTCATTTCCGCAACCTGTTATACAGTATATTCACTAAACTCACAACAAATATAGACAAATTTACCCGTCAGGGGAATATTTAGTCTCTGATAAACAAACTTACTCGTTAGGGGATAATTAGTCTCCGAAAGACAAAATATCAACTGACAGTTATGGATATTGTTTTTAAGTATTTATTTACTTTCCGTATTTGAATTGTGTTTGTTTACTAGTCGTAATAGGTTTGTTTTTCTTTCCTTGTTAAGATAGATGTCTTTCCAATGTATTATTCTTTCCAACTAGGAATAAGTTTTTAACAGCTTATAAATAGTTGTTTGTATAGTTTAATAACGGATGATTATTATTGATTAATAAATTCAGAAAAATGTCTTGCACATTTTCTTTCTTGTTTATGAGATATAAGCAAAACTCTATTCGTGAGATTCGAGTAGTATTGAACGTGAGATTCGTTGAAAATCCTTAAATCGACTTCTTGTGTATATATCAACAAGTTTGATTTAAGCTATCTGAGGTTGTAGGCTCACCACCCTACATCAGCTTCTTCTCTCTAGTTATTCTTTAACACAATTTCACATTAGGAATCAAGAGCTGGAGATCATCTCTGTGATGTTTATTACGAAGTATAATGTATATTAGTTAATTTAAGTATCGAATTCTCATATGTTATTATCTAAATATGAACGTTTTCCTTCAAAATTGTTTGAGCCAGAGAGTTGATATCTTCGCATAGAAGGTTGAGGCTAACGCTTTCCAACTTATGCTTTTGGTTCAAGTTAAATTTAACTGGTTAGTTTAGTGTTTCTGTATATGGCTATTTTTACTGTAGGTGAAATAATAAATTTAAAGTTGCTTCTGGTTCATACCTCGAGTCCGCCGCAGCTACTTGCAATTATCTCTGCTGTTTCATATACTGCAGAAATTTTAGGCTCCCCGGAGAGTCTGGTAGCCACCTTCAAGAAAACCATTTTACATAAAAATATATATAGATGCAAATAGCAAGAAGAATTATAACTTTGTAACGTACTGTTACTGCTTGCTGTCTCCCAACCACATTTAATCTTACATCAATGTACCCCTGGAGGTTAAACAAAGTAAAACAAGAAGAAGATTGTGAATATCCATCGGAAGCCAAATTCAAACTCATAATTAGCATCATAACAAATGATTACACATAAAATCGTAATGCTTTTACAACAATGTGCGTGCCTCAATTCAAACAAACTCCTTTCCCTTTTATGGGGATGCCAAAGCGGGGGGTTTTCCTCCTCCACAATTTAAGCTACCAAACATTTTGTAATTCCAGTATTAGATCTACTAAAACGAAGACAATTCTGTAGCATACATTTGGTCATTAATTAAAACTATCGGATCATATATTTCAACAATTCCAGATTCATTTAACAGACTTGGAATCGAATCAACTAGAAGAGAGAGAGAGAGAGAGAGAGAGAGCAGCAAATATTCCACAAAGCAGACATAATTCATGCTACTGTAGTACGGTTCCGTTCTTTTCTTGTCTAATTGTTTTCAAAAATTAAATAAATACTCCGTACTACCTGAATTCTCCGTTCAACATTCCACTCTGTCTCCCCATGGCGTATTATGATTATCTCAGCATAATCGGACGTAGCAGACTGCACTTTCTCGTATCTATATATATGTGTAAACATATTCCAAAAATAAATAGAACCAATCATATATCTCATTAATCCAAATTCTTAAGTATTAAATATTCTAGTATATGTTCGATATAGGCCAAAGAATATCATCATCTTAGTAACTGTCGTAGCTCATAATAGCGCCGAAAGGGGTACAATAATTATCAATGGTCCAGATCCCTTGTAATTTTAATTTTTAACTCCAAATAAAAAGATTCTGCTTATCAGAGCTATTATATGTGTGGATTCTAAGGGACTCTAGCACTCTACCACATGATCAAATACGTCCAATAAGAGCATAGTATCGCTTCCATTCCACAAGTTATATTTCAGTTTGTTCGTGAGATATATACATGTTTTATGTGTTTGAGATACTAAATTTTAAATTTTGATGTGAACATGAACATTTCAAATTCAATACTAATTTTTTTTTTATTAACTTTTCCATTAATAAAAATTAATTGAATTTGTGTAAAATTTGAATATTAGGATTTTTGCAAGAGTACCATGCACATTATAATTAAAATGCAACTTTTTCTTTTTGGGTGGAAGAGAGAAAATTAACATCCTTGTATTGTCTCTATTGGTCCATTGACT
Organism: Centella asiatica; assembly: GCA_014636745.2. Taxonomy (NCBI): domain Eukaryota; kingdom Viridiplantae; phylum Streptophyta; class Magnoliopsida; order Apiales; family Apiaceae; genus Centella; species Centella asiatica. Next base: position 20,467,331 of record CM025785.1, read on the forward strand.
TAACCACCAGAGTCCAAACTACTGATCTGGTCAACCAACAGGCATCAATAAATACACAAATTTACTACGGAGTACTAAGTCCAGATATATCAGCAAGTGACCAGAGGTACATGGTTGAAACAAATCAAACATACATGGGAATACATTGTGTTAATAGTCGTACGTAGTACTACAGAAAGGAGGAGGAGAGAAGAAGAATGAATAGTAGTGACCTAGAAATTGAAACGGCCATTGAAGACTGATCGAAGAGACACAGAGACTGCGGACCAACAATGAATGCTTAACGTTGACCTATAACACCACAAGTGGAATGTCATATATATAGACATTTAATTTTACAGCTTCTTGTTTCTCAATCAATGTGGACATATGTGTGTGTGAGAGAGAGTGAGAGAGAGTGAGAGAGAGTGAGAGAGAGCGAGAGAGAATTCCACATGCTAATATATATATGTGTGTGTGCGCGCGTGTGATACTTTGAATCTTTCTCTCGCATCTACAGTAGATGGTTGTTATCATGATACATGCAAGTGATTTTATAATAAATGGTAGGTCTCACTGTAAAAATATTAAAAACGCATGTATAAGTACCACTTTCCTATATATAATATATATACTCCAATGTTGATTTACATGTTTTGGTTTTTTGGGCATAGTTTTATATGAACTTTGTATTATATGTTAAATATTTTATAGTTTAAAAATGAATTAAACTTTTTTTTAATGAAAATTAATATGAATAAAATATTAATATTTAATACATTTAAAATTATGTATAAAAAATTCAAACAACACGTAAATAAAAATGAAGAGGGTATATATACAAACCAGGCCCAACAAAATAATGATTGGGCAATATTAGGAACATGAAGTTTAGTTTGTCTTCAACATTTCCAGATCAAATTTTCATTTTGTGTTTGGTAGCTTCGTCTTAAGCTCTGTTTGATCACGACAAATATTTTATGAAAAATAAGTTTATAGAAAAATATTGTTTGAAGAAGAAAATGTTTTAGTGTTCAATCGATTATGTATTAATCAATATTCGATTGATTGGTCTGAGATTATAGATAAAAAAGGTTTGTCTAAGTCATTTTGTTTCTTTTTGTCCTAGTTGCTTTTTTTTTTATTTAAATTACTTCCTTTTTTCTTTGTGAGTTTCAAGAATATCCTCATTCACAGGTTCGAGATCTACATCTATGAATTGAAAGATCCGAATAATCAACTCTGCAATCAGTTGTTAGAATCAATAAGTTTTCAAATCGTTCATTTGAAAAAATTGAAACCCTTCTTATCGGACGATCATGATACTTCCAAAAATCAAAATTCTTGATCAATGGAGAAACATCACCATTTTTGTTCAATAAGATACCAAAGTGGATGATTGACTCATTCCATACTAGAAATAAATCGCAGAAAATCCTTTGATAACAAGGATTCCTATTTCTCAACGATATTCTATGATCAAGACAATTGGCTGAATCCCGGGAACCATTTCATAAAAGTTCATTGATATCTTCTTTTTATAAAGTAAATCAACTTCAATTCTTAAACAATCCACATCACTTCTGCTTCTATTGTAATAAAAGATTCCTTTTTTATGTGAAAAAAATCCGTATCAATAATTATGATTTTAAAAAAAATATTTTTTGAAAAAATCATTTTATGATATTTAATTACTAATTTGAAAATTGCATAAATAATACAATTATAATTGTGGCAGTGGGTGGTGGCGGCAGGGTGTGGGGTGGCGGCAACGGCGGGGTGATGAACACGGCTATGGGTGAGTGGTGTTGTTTGGTTAATTTTGGAGAAACGTTGTCATCTTTTTTAACATCGTAAATTATTTTTCAAAATTTCGTAAGAGAATATAAAGGATGTAAAAAATATTTTTCTAACTTTTAAATTTTCATTATAAAACAAACATGGAAAAATGTTTTTCCCAAAAATATTTTCCATTTACAAACAATAAAAAATGGAACATAACATTTTTGAGAAAAAAATTAGGGCAACCGCAACGAAAGTTATATTTGGGTCACACAAAAGTTCATTATCCACATGGCATGCCACATAGGAAAGAAATGAACGACAGATCAATCTACATGTTCTGCAGACAACCCCTGTCATTACTCATTGTTTACTTTTTACGTGCTTATGAACTCGTGCAAGGCACGGGTGGTGGATTTTTTTCTTCTTTTTTAACATATTTTTTTTCTTTTGTTATTGTTCAATAATGTTATAGTTGTACTCCTTTTATCCTTAAAAAATTATTTACATTTTTTATTTTTGCAAACTATACTCGACTTAGAGGAATGAACCTTTCGTTGTTCTAAAATAATTATTTACATTTTTTATTTTTGTAAACTGTAATCGACTAATAGGAATGAATATTTCGTTGTTCTAAAATAACAACAAGACGACGATCCTATTCATACAATAACATTTCAACAATTGAGATTCAATAATAAATTCTCAATTTTTTAACTACATTAGTATCTTTATCAATATCTCTAAACTATTTAAATATTAATTTATGCTCTATTGATAGTTGTTATGTTATTTTTATGTTAATTTTTAGAAATATAAATATTAGTAATAATGAAATTAATTTAATTAATAATAATAGAAAAACCCACATATACAAGAAAGTTATATTTAAAAATCAAAGTTTGCAAATTATTGAAATGAATATTGTTAAAATCAATTTTTTTTAATGATAAAAAAGTAGTTCTTTTCGTTTAACTAAATTAGTAGTAAAGTATAGGTATGTCATGTGTGAGCTTAGTAATTGGGAAAACTTATTTGACGGTTCTCGATCTATATCAGTTTTACGCTGAACTATATTAATTTTACGCATTTGGTTTATAAATTTTTTTCGCAACTTATTTGATACACAAACTTTTTAAAACATAAACAATCAGTAAATTTAGTCATTATCACTTTAAATCTGACAGAAAATACATTTAATTTTTAATCTTTATTTTAGTGAGAAATTCTCTTTAAATGTTTCTGATCAAATTTATAAAGTTGATATAACTCGAGAACAGTCGAAAAAAAAGTTTACATATGACGTAAACCAACCATTTTATTATTTGAAAATTACATGTGTGATTCGCATGAGTATTTTTTTTTTATCAGATTTAACGAATGATTGATGAAATTTTTTGATTATACATATTTTAAAAAATTTGTATACTAAATAAATTGTGAAAAAAATTCAAATATTAAATACACAAAATTAATATAATTTAGGGACTATCCAAGAAGTTCCGCTTAATAATTCAATTACTATAACCAAAGTGGAACAAGAAAAAAAAAAAAGAAACGAAAACTACTCAATTCCCGTCATCGTGAATCTCGCTCCCTCACCAAACTCTCTCCTCAATACCCACACCTCATCACTTCATCAGTCTCTTTCCCTTCACGTTTTCTTTTTCTATCTTCATCTGCTTTCACTCTTTTCAATCTATTTCTCTCTTCACTCTTCTTAACCCTGTCCCCTGCCCCTCTCTCTCCTCTTCTACCGATTGAATCAATTTTTCTGTTTTTTTTCCATTTCTGAGATAATTTATCATAGATTTGAAATAGTTTGTTTAATTGGATCATGTTATTTGTAAAAAAAAAAAAAAAAAACTTGGTTCCACTTTGTCTCTTCATTTCATCATTTGTTGGTTTTTAAACGTTGGAGATGGAGACACGGAACATGGCCAGAATTTTGCGCGAGATAAGAAACTAAAAAAAGAGGGAGGGACAGAGAAGGAGAAACGCGGGAGTGAGTAATATTTATTCAATTATATTGTTTACGGATTCTTCATTGATGCACCACAAGTAGCGCACTAGTATAGAAATCTGAGAAGATCCTTCTCCAAAATACCGACATTTTACATACACTGATTTAGATAGTTTTTTTGACAAAATCTGAAAATTTATCCATAGTTTAGCTTCTTTTCTCTTTTTACCTACTCTACTCTGATGCAAGCGCTCTTGTTAGTAAAATAGAGCGCGCGGGCCAACACATACCATTATGCAACGTATTGTTATTAGAATTTTTATGAAATACATCTATAGAACTTAGTGTATTACTTTATCTAAGCTCAGGAATTTAAATAAGTTAGATCGACAACGAAAGGCGTGCGAGTTTTTAAGCCAGAAGAATAAGTTGGTGCGCGTCGAGATGATGCCGGTGGCGTCAATTTTCATACTCCCTTTTGTCTCATATTATTGGACAAATCTCCTTTGTTTCATATTATTCGACAAATTTTAATTTTCTTGATCAAATTGACCTTCAAATTTAAAATAATTTATAAACAAGTGTATTATAAATTTTAATTTCAAATGAATTGTTCTTAATAGTATAGTAAATGTAGTTTTTATAATATTAATTTTGTGATTATATCATATAAGATTAAAAGTAATTTTTTAGTCAAAATTTGTTCAATTTAACCAAAAAAATTAAAGTTTGTCAAATATATATTGAACATTATACTTTTTAAAAATTAAAATTAAAAATATTTTAAATGAAAATTAGTATGATATAGAAATTAAAATTACATAAAATATTTAACATATATTATATTTCGGCTAAAATTTTAAACGACATTGATTTCTCGGAAATGAAGTAGTATCATTTTTGCATGTTAGACTTTTTTAATGCATTTAATTAAAGGGTAAAAATAATGTGTGTGTATATATATATATATAGGGGCCGATCCATAACTAACGTTAGCTGTAGAGTGTTTCATAGCTAACATATAAAAAAAATTGGCCCTTTTCACCAATGAGACTGGCAGAAAGGGCCAATATTTTTTTTTTCTCCTTCCATCAGTCTCACTGGCGAAAGAGAAAAAAAAATTTCCCCTTCTGTCAGTCTTATCCTTAAAAATAACAAGTGCAATATATTATAATCATAGTATTTTATTATAACTCAAAGTATTATAGTATTTGATTATAATAACTCAAAGTATTTTAAAATAATACTATGATTATAATAAAATATTATAATACTATGAATTAAATATAATGTTAATCATAATGATAATTAGTAATCTAATATGAGTTAAATAATATTATGATTATACTATAATTATTATGATTATTAGTTATTGTTTTAATTAATTAAGTACAATATTATGATTATAATCAAATATTATAATATTTTGAGTTATAATAAAATACTATGATTATAATATATTGCAGTTGTTACTTTCAAGTATAAGACTGGTGGAAGGAGAGAAAAAAAAATTTCCCTTTCGCAAGTTAGACTGATTGGCGGAAGGGAAAAAAAAAATTTGGCCGTATTTTTTTTCAGTTTGATCTCTAGTGTTGGATTATCCAATTGACAATTATAAATGTGTTAACTAAGAAAGAGGTAACGTTAATTATGAATCAACTCATATATATATATATATATATATATATATATATATATATGTATAATTCTTAAGAAGTAAAAAATTATGATAACGTGTATAAATTAACTTTAAAAGCCTAACATTAAAAAACGGAGGGACCAAGAGAATAATCTTCATGATCGTCAATACGACAATATGTCATCATCGAATGCATTGAATAATATTTTGAATAAAGTTTTGAATAGGTGCTTAATCAAAGGGGGTTAATTTATTCTTTTTTAAAAAAAAATTACATAGGAGATCATTTTCAAAATAAGAAAGAATCATTTAATCATTTAAATGCTGCAAGCGTTAGTATCCAATAAAAAAAATAAAAAAAAAAGCTGCAAGTTACTCGTGACAAGATATCATCACAATAAAATAAAATAAAAATAATCAAGCAATAATTGGGATTTTGTAAACATGACCCCTTAATGTAAAGTGAAATCTACCAAATAATTGGAGATTTACATAAAAACATGTTGCATGATATCGTTTTAAATATGTACAATGTGGCCTATTGTCATTTTCAACTTTTGTCATCGTTTTATTTTACGTATTTTAACGAGGAAACAGAATTGATGTTCTAAGGTTATCATTTTGGAAAAAAAAGGCCATTCTGATTAGAGTAACCCTGCATTTTGTATCATTTGGAAGAAAGATAAATCCTTTGCGTATGTGATCCGTTTATCAATATTTCTTTCCAAAGATTTGTTTTACTATTATCTTCAGGAGATCTAATTTTGACTTTATATATCATTTTCTATACGCTTATAATCTTTTTATCAGTATGAATACATACCCATGAGTTATATTAAAAAAAAATATTTTCTCATTATAAAATATCAAAAATATCCATTATAAAATATCAAAAAATTTTGACTTAAAATTTCTCCATTTCGGGTCAACTTGGTACACTTTATTTGTCGAAGTTATTGTGTAAACGGGCGCTGAGTCACCTTAGCTCAAGAAATAATTCGATGGCTATGACCAATACAAATGCCACTGAGACTGAATTTTCTCCACCTTAAACTCCAGTCTTTAGTTAATTTTTTTTTCAAAATAATGAGTAGTACCTATTTTGAATTACCAAAAAGAAATTAAAATAATGAGCAATAACCATAAAGTGGATTGCCAACAAAATAAGAAAGACAAAGAAGGAATGTTCCACCTGGTGATTTCTCTGTTTTCACACTTTCTTAGTTCGTGTGCTACATGGAATTGTTTGTTAGACTCATAGGAGTAATTACTTCCAAAAAAAGTTGTCTTCAGTTAATCCCTATGCACTGTCCCAGGACGCGTATTCAAAAACACCTAGAAATACTTTATCTGCACATCGTTTATCACATTTTGTATTTCACACTTTTTTCCATATATGTTATGCCATTGTCTAATATGATTTTTCATTTTTTTAAAATATTCACTCTACCTTTATCCCATCAATTAAGCTCTTTCATAACTAAATTTTTATATAAAAAAGACTTATACAAGTTATTTTCATAAAATTTATTATAAATGTTCAAAATAATGAAAACAATAAGAAAAATTGTGATTGTAAATTTTAAAAAATATAGCATCATAATAAAAAGAAATTATGCAAATTGTTATGTAATATATATATATATAGATATTTTACATTATCCACTACTCCACTTCTCCACCTCTCCACTACTCCACTTCCCCACCTCTCCACTTCTCCATCCTTTCATTCATCTTTTTTGCCTATAAATAGAGGCATTGTAGAATGTAAATGACACACATTTTCAAGTAGAAATAATATTATTCTCTTTCTCTTTATTTCTGCTTTATATTATATCATCTCTCTTTTACTTTTGCTATATATTATAACACGTTATCAGCACGAGTTTACTCTAGTCAAATTGCGATTGGATTTTATTCGAGTAGAAGTACAAGGTTTCTACAATCAGATTTTGTTTCGAGAAGAAGGTACTTTTTAGATTGTATCTTATTAATCTTTACTTTTATTTTATACCTTATTTTATTTAACATTGTATGAAAGTAATACTTTCATTCCCAGATGAGAATGATAAATTAAGTACTTTCATTCCCAGAAGAGAATGATAAATTAAGTACATGATAAAACCAGAAGTTTTTATAGTTTAGATTTTTTTAAAAAGAAAGAACTTGAAGTTCTTAACAATAAACAACAAGAACCTAAAGTTCTTATTTGTAATTTTTATACAAAAGAACTTGAAGTTCTTAACGTACAATAAACAAAAAGAACCTGAAGTTCTTATTTGTAATTTTTATAAAAGAGAACCTGAAGTTCTTTGCCTAGCATTATATATATGTGTCTCCAATACTTAATTCTCTTAATAACCAGAAGTTATTAAGATTCTTTCTTTAGTCATTTTTATTTATGTTTATTGAATATAAATGCATATTTTAAATTCGTAGTATTTTTTTTTTGTATTTCTTATGGCCAACATTTCTAAACTTGAGTTCAATGCTCTTGATATATCGGGCAAAAATTATCTCCCATGAACTCTCGATGCCGAGATCCACCTTACAGCAAATAATCTTGGAGAAACAATAAAAGATGGAAATAAGGCCTCCCTGCAGGAGAAAGCCAAAGCAATGATATTTCTCCGTCATCATCTCCATGAGGATTTAAAAACTGAATATTTAACGGTGAAAGACCCGTTAGAATTGTGAAAAAATTTAAAAGAAAGGTATGACCATCAAAAACAAGTACTCCTCCCAAAAGCTCGTTATGAATGGCTTAATTTAAGGTTGCAAGACTTTAAATCTATAAGTGAATATAATTCTGCAATGTTTCGTATAACTTCTGAATTAAAGTTATGTGGAGAAAAGATTACTGATGAAGTCATGTTAGAGAAAACATTCTCTACATTTCATGCCACGAATTTGCTCCTGCAGCAGCAATATCGAGAGCGTGGTTTTAAAAAATATTCAGAACTGATATCATGTCTTCTTGTTGCGGAACAAAATAATGAGCTTTTGATGAAAAATCATCAATCACGACCCACTGGTTCTAGTCCATTCCCTGAAGTGAATGCGACATCATTTAAAGGAGGTCAAGGACGAGGACGTGGTCGCAGCCCCAGAAGAGGCCGTGAACGAGGTCGCACTAATGTTTGGCGACGTGATGGTCATAATCCTAAATCAAATGAAAACAATGCTGGGAGATATGAAAAGGGAAATAATTCTTCATCTTATAAGAAACATGAAAATGTTTGTTTTAGATGTGGTATGGAAAATCATTGGTCACGCACATGTCGTACTCCAAAACACTTGGTTGAACTCTACCAAGCTTCCATCAAGAAAAAAGAAAAAGAAGTAGAAACAAATCTAGTTGAAGATGATTCAAATGATATGCTTATAGATACACACCTAGATGTTTCTGATTTCTTCGAAAATGTTGATGAAGAGATTAATGTCATGAAGTAGTTTTTGTTATTTTTGTTTTAATAATAAGTTTAGTTTAATTTTCTTTTTCTCTTTACATATGTTGTAAGTTAGTTTTTCATGAAATAAAATTAGTTTTCCTTTTATTTGATCTTATATATATTTTTCTTGTTTCAAGGAAATAGAATATGATTTGAGGCTCAAGAAAAGCTATGACAAATAGTAAAGATGAATGTTTAGTAGACAGTGGAACAACAAACTCTATACTAAAAAGTAAGAGATATTTTTCTCAATTGTCTCCTGCAGAGACACATGTTAATACAATATCTGGCATTAGTAATTTAATTGAAGGCTCTGGAAGAGCTTGTATTTTGTTACCTGAAGGAACAAAATTATTTATAAACGATGCATTATACTCAAGTAAATCCAGAAGAAATTTACTAAGCTTTAAGGATATTAGAAGGAATGGTTATCATCTTGAAACCATGACTGAAAATCATATTGAGTATCTTCACATAACATCTATTGAATATGGCCAGAAGATCATATTGGAAAAGTTGAAAGCTTTATCCTCTGGATTATATTGCACGAACATAAGTCCAATAGAATCAAATATGGTCAGTAACCAGAAGTTACTTGACACAAAGACATTTATTCTGTGACATGACAGGTTAGGTCATCCAAGCACTATGATGAGAAAAATAATTGAAAGTGCAAATGGGCATCCCCTAAAGGACCTGAAAATCCTATTATCAAAAGATTTATCATGTGCAGCATGCTCTCTTGGAAAATTAATAATTAGGCCATCTTCAAATAAAATTGAAAATGAATCTCCTTCATTTTTAGAAAGAATTCAAGGAGATATTTGTGGGCATATTGTTCCTCTGTGTGGACCATTTAGATATTTTATGGTTTTAATTGATGCATCAACTCGATGGTCACATGTTTGTCTATTGGCAACAAGAAATGTTGCATTTGCTAGGCTATTAGCACAAATTATCCAACTGAGAGCAAATTTTCCAGATTATCAAATTAAAAGCATTAGACTTGATAATGCAGGAGAGTTTACATCCCAATCTTTTAATGATTATTGTATGTCGATTGGGATTATGGTAGAACATCTGGTGCCTCATGTACATACACAAAATGGTTTAGCAGAATCATTAATTAAGAGATTACAACTGATTGCTAGACCATTACTTATGAAAAGTAATCTACCATCTTCTGCATGGGGACATGCCATTTTACATGTTGCTGCACTTATTAGATTAAGACCAACTGCATATCATAAATTTTCTCCATTACAATTGGTCTCCGGAAGAGAACCAAACTTGTCTCATCTTAAAATTTTTTGTTGTGTTGTGTATGTTCCAATTTCTCCACCACAATGTACAAAAATGGGACCACAAAGAAGATTGGGAATTTATATTGGTTTTAACTCTCCATCAATTATTAAATATTTAGAACCAAAAACTGGAGATGTTTTTACAGCACGTTTTGCTGACTGTCAATTTAATGAGACAATATTCTCAATCTTAGGGGGAGAAAAAGAAAAGCTAGAACAAGAAGTAAATTGGAATGCATCATCATTATCTTATCTTGATCCCCGAAGTGGTCAATGTGAACTAGAAGTTCAAAAGATTATACATTTGCAAAGAATAGCAAATGAATTACCAGATGCATTTGTGGATACAAAAAGGGTTACTAAATCACATATACCAGTTTTAAATGCACCTGCTCGAATTGATGTAATCCCAGCAGAGGTTTCTATACAAAGAAAACGTGGAAGACCAATCGGTTCCAAAGATCGAAATCCACGAAAAAGGAAAGAGCAGAATAGAGCAGTTGGTGTAACCTCAGAAGAGGTTATCGATAAAACCCCAGAAGAGGTCGATGAAACCCCAGAAGAGGTTGATGAAGTTCCAGAAGAAACTCAGATACCTAATGATTATGAGATCTCAATAAATTATGTACAAAATAGTACAATATGGAACCGCAATGAAACAAGTGTTGATCAAATTTTTGCATATGTTATAGCAACTGATGTGCTAAATGAGAATGATTATGTGCCAAAAACTCTTGAAAAGTGTAGGCATAGAAATGATTGGCCAAAATGGAAAGATGCCTTGAAGTCTGAATTAGATTCACTTGAAAAGCGCAATGTTTTTGGACCTGTAGTCCTTACTCCCAAAGATGTTAATCCTGTAGGTTACAAGTGGGTATTTGCAATAAAAAGGAATGAGAAAAATGAGATTGTGAGATATAAAGTAAGGCTTGTAGCACAAGGTTTTACACAAATACCAGGAGTTGATTATGAAGGAACGTATTCACCTGTAATGGATGCAATAACTCTCAGATTCCTAATTAGTCTCACAATCACTGAAAAACTTCAAATGCGTCTCATGGATGTAGTCACAGCCTATTTATATGGATCACTTGATAATGATATCTATATGAAAGTCCCTGAAGTACTAAAAATGCCTGAAGCATTTAAATCAAAACCTCGAGAAATGTTTTCTATAAAGTTACGGAGATCTTTATATGGACTAAAACAGTCGGGTCGAATGTGGTACAATCGACTAAGTGAATATCTCATAAAAGTGGGATATAAATCAAATGAAATTAGTCCATGTGTTTTTATTAAAAGAACAATCTCGGCTTTTACAATTATTGCAGTATATGTTGATGATTTGAATATCATTGGGTCTCCTGAAGAGATTGAAAAGATTGCAAATTTATTAAAGGAAGAATTTGAAATGAAAGATCTTGGTGTAACAAAATTATCTCTTGGCCTGCAGATCGAGCATTTGAATAATGGTATTTTTGTCCATCAATCAAATTACATCCAGAAGATGTTAAAACGTTTTAATATGGACAAAGCTCATCCTCTAAGTACACCAATGGTTGTTCGATCACTTGACATAGAAAAGGATCCTTATCATCCCCGAGAAAAGAATGAAGAAGGTCTTGGTCCAGAAGTACCATACTTAAGTGCAATTGGGGCTTTGATGTATCTTGTTAATAATACAAGACCTGATATTGCATTTTCTGTCAATGTATTGGCAAGATATAGCTATGATCCAACACGTCGACACTGGAACGGAATTAAACATGTGTTTCGTTACCTTTGTGGGACAAGTGATATGGGACTATTTTACCAAAAGAATAAGGAATCCAAATTAGTTGGGTATGCAGATGTAGGGTATTTATCAGATCCACATAAATCTCGGTCACAATCTGGATATGTATTTACATATGGAGATACTGCAATTTCATGGCAATCAACAAAACAGACACTGACAGCAACATCATCAAATCATGCCGAATTAATTGTTTTATATGATGCTGGACGAGAATGTGTATGGTTGAGATCAGTGATTCAACACATCCAGGAGGAATGTGGACTCGAGTCAATCAAAGGAAGCCCAACTGTGATATATGAAGACAATGCAGCATGTATTGCTCAAATCAAAGAAGGATATATTAAAGGTGACAGAACCAAACACATCTCACCAAAATTCTTCTCAACACATGATCTACAGAAGGATGGTTTGATAAATGTTTGTCAAATTAAGTCAAGTGATAATTTGGCAGATCTATTTACAAAATCATTGCCGAGAAAAGTTTTTGAACAACTTATACAGAAGATTGGTATCCGTCGTTTCAGAGATATATATTAAAATGAGGGGGAGTATTATACACGTTGTACTCTTTTTCCTTCACTAAGTTTTGTCCCACTGGGTTTTCTTAGTAAGGTTTTAATGAGGCAACATAACTGATCCAGAAGTATTAGTTAATTTGGTCCTGACGTACCTAATTTATAATTTGTCCAGCAGAACATATTAATTGTGTATAAAACAAGGTAAAATGTCTAAGGGGGAGTGTTATGTAATATATATATATAGACATTTTACATTATCCACTACTCCACTTCCCTACCTCTCCACTACTCCACTTCCCCACCTCTCTACTTCTCCATCCTTTCCTTCATCTTTTTTGCCTATAAATAGAGGCATTGTAGAATGTAAATGACACACATTTTCAAGTAGAAATAATATTATTCTCTTTCTCTTTACTTCTGTTTTATATTATATCATCTCTCTTTTACTTTTGCTATATATTATAACACAAATATAATTTTTTTTTTTTTTTTGTAGAATGCAAGGGATAATTACATAATACTGCATGTATAGCATGAGACATGAAATACGATACATAATGAAACAGGAGATTTTAAATTTCTTGAACAATAGTATATGAGAAAAAACGATAAATAAGTGATTGTCGAGAGAGTTATTTTAATAGTCACCTAATTTCTATGGAATTTACCAAATCATCAAATAATAAATTATATAATAATGTCCTAAAAAGTTTACTAATACGATTTAATATTTAATTTGTGTAAATTTATTTGCGTAAGAATCGTGTCAAATAAAATAGCGGACAGCAGTATTTAGACTTGGGAGTGAAAGAAGAATATTTGCTTTATCTAGATGGACGCGCCCACATGACACATTGAAATTGTTGCCATACATCAAGAAAATTCCTGTTGCCCGAAATCAATGAAAACACGGGATTTAATTTCATCTTAAGGTAAGCCTGCCTAACATGTATGTACCTATACATATACGTGTGTATGTGTGTGTGTATATATATATATAGTTGGGGGCTCTCGTTAGTACTACATCATAATACTCAACTCATTTCCTTAGATAAGGTTCTTTGGCATATAACACTTTATATACTACTATACAAACACAAATATGCAGAGAACAAGTGTGCTCATGATTTCAGTAGTGCTGCAACTTATTCTGTCAACAGCCCATGAGTACTACTGCTTAGCCCAGCCGCCTCCACCTGCTGCTCCAACAAAAGGTAAAATAGTGACGGTGCTGAGCATCGATGGAGGTGGCATTAGAGGCATCATCCCTGGCACCATTCTCTCTTTTCTTGAATCCAAGCTTCAGGTTCGATAAATTTTGGTCGTTTATTATGTTTCTTGATGTTCTGTTAGTTTCTGTTGTTGAGATTTAACAAATAGACCTTCTTTTTTTTCCAATTTTTCTCCCTGGCTCTGCTTTTCTTCTTCTTGTAATATTACAATGGGTGGATTTGTAGGAACTAGATGGACCAAGTGCAAGAATTGCAGATTACTTTGATGTGATAACTGGTACAAGCACAGGTGGACTAGTTACCATAATGCTTACAGCTCCTGAGAAGGACAACCGTCCTCTCTTTGCTGCCAAAGACATCAACACTTTCTACTCCCAACACGGACCTAAGATCTTCCCTAAAGACAGGTCTGTCTTTTTGTTTTTGCTTTAAATCTTATATTTTCTTATAATTGTTGCCTATCGCGAGATCTTGAATATATACGAGCATAACTTATAAAAACGCAAAACTGAACGCTGAAACTAACTAGTACTGTTTGTGGTGTTCCATCAGCAATCCTGGCTTCTTTGATTCGGTTAGAAATCTAGTTGTGTCAGCAACAGGTCCAAAGTATGATGGCAAGTACTTGAGATCAATAACAAAGGAAATACTAGGCAACATGACCATGAACCAGACTCTAACTGATGTGATCGTTCCAACTTTTGACATCAAACACCTTCAACCAGTACTTTTTTCTACAGATGATGTATGCTAATTAGCCATATCCTACAATTGGCTTAGACCATTTTAATAGTTTTGATTGTATAATTAACTTTTAAATGATGAGACAAGTTCATGACTTCGAACAGGCAAAAGCAGATTCTTCCAAGAATGCTTTTCTATCCGATGTATGTGTTGGCACATCTGCAGCTCCCACTTTCTTGCCTCCCCACTACTTTGAAACCAAGTACCGAGATGGGAGGATCCGCAGTTTTAATCTCATTGACGGCGGGGTTGCTGCAAACAATCCGGTAACTAATTATCCAAGTTTATGCTAGTTGTGAAGATTAATAACTTTAAAATTTATTATATCACTACGAATAACCGTCAGAGTGCATTTTCAGTTGACACTGTTGTACGTGCTCATTTTAGTACCAACTAAAATCATCAACTTCAATTTACCTAACCAACTAAAATCTGTGTAATCCCTCCTCAGACTCAAGTGGCTATAACACACATCACTAACGAAATCTTGAACGGAAACTTTGAATTTGTTGACATGGCACCACTAGACACCAGAAGGTTGTTAGTACTATCACTTGGCACAGGTACAGCCAAGCAAGAAGAGAAGTACAATGCAACCATAGTCTCAAAATGGGGTTTACTCAATTGGATATATGACAAGGGTGCCACCCCTTTGATTGACAGTTACAGTTCAGCAAGTGCAGATATGGTTGACATTCAGCTTTCTTCTCTGTTTGAATCCGTTCGCTGTCAGAAGAATTATCTGCGAATACAGGACGATACATTAACCGGAGATGCATCTTCTGTTGATATTGCAACCACCAAGAACATGGAGGAGCTAGTTGATATTGGAAACAAATTGCTGCAGAAGCCAGTGTCAAGGGTCAATTTGGATACTGGTATGTTTGAGGTTGTGGTGGGAGAGGGTACTAATTCTGATGCTCTAACTCGGTTTGCTAAACAGCTTTCGGATGAAAGAAAGATTAGGCAAGCACAATTAGTTTAATCTTTGATAATTGACTCTAGTTGTCACCAATAGTTTTTTTGTCTATCTTAACTGACAATGTTCTTTGTATTCTTTTTTGCTTTATTGTGTCTTGCCCGTGAATAATAGCTCCAAAGTTGATAGTTTGGTTTATTACTTTTCTGTTCTTGGATTACGGTACCCTTTTTAGATGAATTGCCGTTCGACATTAGACACCATAGAAATGATAGAATAAATCTATATCCAACAAGTGAATCCAAACTACCTAATTAAATTAAACGCGCATTAATTCTTAAACAGTAGAAACGTTTTTTTTTAAAAAACTGTAATCCGAAATCCATGAAATAGGATCCGTATGTATACTAAAATCTGTAAGTGCAGAAAATTATAGACAACGAAATAGAAGTATAAAAATAGCAATTTAAAATTTTTCTGCAATTCCAGAAATCACCTTATACAATATTATTAATTGAGGAAGGATTAAAATCATACCGTTGTAAATTCGACGATGTTGATGTAGAATCTTTACGCACGAATTAACACCGCAATGTTTATCTTCACGCTCCAATCGATCACCTTGATCCGTCTTGCAATTTATTCCACGTTTTTTATTGTTCCACTGAATCCAACATTACTACTCAAGTGTGTAGTACTCTAAAGGTGATCCACCTGAGAATTTTGATTATGAAAAATATTGGATTTCTCTCACAATATTTTGATGACAAATATTATGGAGGCTACCAATTATTATTTCAATCAGGGTTTAATCTATTATAAGTCTTCACAACCCCTAAACTAATTCTTAAACCATTTAGGAATTGGTTATTTATTAAATAATAATAAAACTCCATTATCTAATTCCTAAACTATTTAGAAATTGGATTCTTTATTATTAAATAATAACACCATTTTTTTAATCTAATTCCTAGACTACTTAGGAATTGGATTATTTATTAAATAATAATAATATAAGAATAATTCTTATTTATTTATAATTAGTATTTCTAAAATACTAAATTATAAATATTAAGCTATTTAATTTATTCCACCATGGCATAAATTAAATTACTCAATTATTATTATTTCTCAATATCTTCATAATTTATTATTTCCCTTTTATGGTGTGACCCTTTAGCTTCAATATTAAGCCGGTTGTAGAAATAAATTAAATTAGAACTATCCTAATTTTATTTATACGAATTAAACACTTTAATTCATTAAATATAATTAATTATATTAATTATACTTATTTTACATCATGAGGGATACCTCTCAGCATATCATGACTATCCGGATAATATGAAATCAACGTTTAATCACAAAGAACCTATTCAGTGAATAGTTACCGTACAATTCAATCCTTCTACCACACAATGTCCCGATTAAATATAAGACATGAAATTACTGTCAAATCTTATTTTATTTTATTATATGCATTCTGATTTATAGATGCATAACTCAATATAATGTCAATTAGAAACACATTCTAATTATCATTCCACTCTGGCCAGAGATTTCCGAGTTGTCACTAATGGAATCGCATAGGACATTCTCTCCCTTTACTGGAAGTAGTAGATCCTTTGTTGATTATTCACTTATCTCCATGTACACTTTATTATACCCGAACATACACTTATATACACTGCTTGAGTTAAGATATATGACAAAATATAATTTAGTGTACACAAGATAACCGCAACGATCTCAAGTCTAAGGATCACTTGTACAACTATAACTCCTATTGACAAGCAGGTAAAACTCCATTAGGTGTTCATTTAAGCGAGTCACGTTCAGTGAACTTATTCTCTAAGAAGCACCTACATACTTGCTTTAATGTCGTCACACAAATGATTATGAGATCAATCATCCTCTTGTTAAGAGCAAATACAGTATGTACTAATCTTTCCGGATTCACTAACACCCTTATTAGTGATCCTACGATTAGGAACATTTTTAGTTTCGAGTTAACATATTTTAGATCTCATTAGCATGATCTCATCATGATCCTAAAATATAACTCTAAAACTATGGGTTAATATATTTAATAACTTAAACATATAAATAAACGCATTTGAATAAATAATTCTTTTATTATTAAATGAATGAGATTACAAAAAAAATGCTCCATCACATCTAACGTGATTAGGTTTAGGGCATATTACTTTCAAAATCAAGAACATAACTTAGTTTTTGTGATTGTAATTTCGAAGAACTACAGCAGGAAAACTATGATCATTGTGTCTGAATTATGCGTCAATCAGCGTGTCTCTACTAGTATTCACACACGAGCTGAGCCGCCTAATCCACACGCGCTAGCGAAAATCACCTTAGAGTTCTCTCTCTCAAATTCGTTCAAATTCGTTAGAAAAAGAAGTGACGACTACCTTAGTTGTCTTAATATATATACTAATACACATATTAATATCTTAATTAGAATTAAATTTAGTTTAGTAATAACTCAGTTTATCCAATTTAAAAGAATTTAGATTATTTCGACACAACTTTTATTTAACAACTAATTAATTTGACTATTTATATAATTATTCGTAGCCGTAATTCAAACAAAAAGGTGAAAAACAACCAACTTACTTTCGACCCCAAGATCTACTGAACTCCTCCATAACCTAATTGTCGATCACTACCTCATCACATAAACAATACTCCACCAGTTTCACAAAAAAAAAGTAACATTCAGACTTTTGTCAAATATTAATATTGCATGTTTAACTAAAAATTACATATACAAATAATAAAAAAAAAATTTGAAAATCCAACCGCACGAATGAAAATAACATTGTAAAATAAAGGAGTGTGCAAAATTTCACTAATTTTTATTATTTGTATCATAGTTTTTATAATCATGCAAGTTGAGCAACTTTTCAAGAGTGAATTCTTTTAAAATTTTATATAGTTAAAAAAATTACTCCACACATTGCCAAAAGTTATGAAAATTTACAAAAACTTCATGTTTTTAAATGTTCTATCCATCTGTTCATAAAGTTGAATTTCTTATAAACTGTGGAAAAGTTTAAAAAAATTAGTACAATTCATATTTAAATAAATAGGCTACAACATAATTTCCGTTTATATCCGGACAAAAGACTAGCATCCATATTATTATTCATAAAATATAGATCTTCTCCCACAATCAATTAAGCATTAACTGAAGAAATATTTGCCGTCTTGCATTCAGGTCATTAGGCCCATAATTGATCCTAGCTCTATAACGTTGGTTTGATTTAGTCTCTGCAGAAAGTTAAAGATTTATGACTGAACAATTTAATAGAGCGTGTCGAATAATTCTAAACCAAGAGTTAATTTAATCTATTGTTTGCAATAACTAGATGTATATTTTACTAATTAAAAGATGACCAAGACGCCAACCCAACATGAAACTTGACATGTTCGATGCTTGAAACCTGACATTTACAACATAACAAATACGAAGTGTATAAATAAACAGCAAAACAAATACCGGGTATGATAAATATCACAGCAAAAGGCACAACCATGCGTCTTGTACCGAAAGGCTTTGAAAATACAGAGAGTAATGTGGAAGAAAGTTGCAGTAGCATAGAATTGGTGAATGCCAAGATGGAAGAACTACGCACGACAAAGGAAGACCTCAAGCAAGCTAAAGAAGAAGCCATAGATTCATGCCTGGCCTCCATGCCTCTCATTGACAAGCTGGAAAGTCTACAAATAGGCCTTGAGATTGCTAAATACAAGTCAACTATGTCTACTTTCGTCGCCTCAGAGCTTGAATCACAGCTCGAAACCATCATATCAAGAATCAAGTTCAAAAGGGAGGAAGAACTCAAGGCCGTGAAAATGATCAACCAGATTAACGATGAACTAGAAGAGACATGCGAAGAGATTGATCAAATCAAGAAAGGAACAGATGAGCAATGGAGCACAAGGTCAGAACTGAAGCAAATGTTAATAATGAGGAGGCAGACACTTGAAGCTTTGCGGCTGTCTCATAGAGCATTGAGATTAGAACTAGAAGCTGTCGCTGCATCAGCAGTACAAGCACTTCGAGTTATCAAGCGGTCAGAGAGGGACGACTCCATGATCCGAATGACTGTAGAAGAATATGATGCATTAAGGAAAGCAGCCGATGAAGAGACATCTCTATCGGACTGGCGAGTTTCGGTCTCCACAGAACAAAGACTTGCAGCACAGGACAGCCGAGACTTGGCTTTTAAC
This sequence comes from Centella asiatica, assembly GCA_014636745.2. Classification (NCBI taxonomy): domain Eukaryota; kingdom Viridiplantae; phylum Streptophyta; class Magnoliopsida; order Apiales; family Apiaceae; genus Centella; species Centella asiatica. Next base: position 20,486,915 of record CM025785.1, read on the forward strand.
AGATTGGAAAAGCTTTATTTCCCCAATACAGATACGAATCGAACCATAAGCAACACCGTTGGCAGAGGGGTTGAAGAAAAAGATCCAGAGATCATTAGCGATGAAGAAAATGGAAAACAACTCGAAGGGAGCAGTAGAAGGAATCCGCAGTGTTTAATAGATATTACATACGTATCTGAGAGCGATGATGATGAGAGAAAACTTGTAAAGGAAATGAAACCATCTGTTTTTGCTCAAATACGAAACTGTTTGGAGCAGAATTGCATATAATATTAATGGAGAACGTACTCAACTTCGTCATGTACAAGAAAGGTGCGACAACCTAGGACTTTTGGGATCATAGAGAAATAGTCACTTTGTAAATGGAACTCATTGTCTAGTTCCCATTTGCATATTATCAAATCAGTCCTTGTTGAGGATGACTTCTTGTCGAGGAACTGTAACATAATTGCTTGCGTAATTACTTTTGTTATTACTTGCATAATTGCTTCTCTTTTGGTTCTTATGCCCCATAGGTCCTTCCGCACTGCCTGGCAGGAATTGGATGGACTGAAGCGACAAGAGTCGACAGCTCGACTCTACTGAGCAGAATTCATAAGAAAAGGATCCTCCAGCAAAGCCGAAAAACGTATTTTGACAGGAGAATATTCTATATCGACAACGAGAGGTTTCTTCTGATGTTCCCTATATAAATAATCCTTAAACCAAAGCCCTACTCTAAAATAAGTGGCAGAATTTAAACGCAGCTATGACCAGAAGAACGACACAGTAGAATATAGTGTTTACGTGCCAAGTGATTAAAACATAGAACAAGATCCAGCTAATACTTGCAATGTTTAATAGAAAACATGAAACAGTTGACTATTTCATATCAATACTGTTGCAATTGTCAATAATCGGCCGAGGCATCTCTCATATTGGTACGGAATTATATTAATAACCCAAAAGAAGTTAGACAAGTCTGGACTTAGATGTTTGGAGTAAGACATTGCTTCGGTACCTTTGAGGCATTCAAAAAAATTAAGCAACCGAGTTTGCGGCATGCACAGCTTGACGCCATATAAAACAAACGAGAAGACATGACAAACATCCCGTCAATAACAAACCATGGTAATTCTTTTAAAAACTTATCCTCGCAAGGTTATCAACATATGCCTCTTTATTTTAATCATAAGTCGATGTTGATCGCAAGACAACGAGAGGCGGAATTTATAGACAGAAGGACAAGGCTGGGTTACTCCACATCAGAAATCAACCACAAGTTTGTAGGTTTTCTACCTGAAAGACCACATGGAGTCCTTCGGCGAATCAATGAATAGCTACCTTAGTGAACCAAGAGAATCTGAAGATCCTAGCAGAAATCCAGTGGAAATCAAGGTGGCCGAATTATTCAAGACGAAGGAAGATCTCAAGAAAGCTAAAGATGGTGCCACACAGTCCTGGTTGGATTCTAAGCCACTCATTGATAAGCTTGACAAGCTCCAGAGAGACCTTGCCAATGAAAAGGAGCGAGGTACCAAATCCAAAACCATCATTTTGGAGCTTGAATCTCAGCTTGAGAACGCCAGAAATAGTATTCAATCAAGAAAGGAGGAAGAAATCAAGCTCAGAGCTATGATAGACCAAATAAATCAGTCCTCGGAAAAAATTCGTGCAGAGATGGAACAACTCAAGCTGGAAACCGTTGAAGAACGCAGAGCAAAATCAAAACTTAAACAGGTCCTATGGTTGAGGAAACACAAACTTCGGGCGTTACATCTAACACTTAGAGCAATAAGGATGGAATCAGAAGCTTTTGGTGCATCGTCTGCCCAAGCACTTCACCACATCAACTGTTCACAGACAGAATATGCCACAGTTCAACTCACCAAGGAAGAGTATGATGCATTAATGACAAGCGCTCATGAAGCGAACTCACTTGCAGATTGGCGAGTTTCTTTGTCTGTGGAACAACAGCTTAAAGCTGAGGAAAGTCGAGAACTTGTTCGAAGAAGGTTGCACGTGCAACAGACAGACAACAGGACAAGGAAAAAGAAAACAGAAGACGAAGTAATTGCCAATACTATTTCAATACAGGCAGAAGATTCAAGAATTGAGGGGGCAGACCAAGTAAATAACAGAAGCAAAACTTCTCCCAAAGCCCGAGCCAAAGTAATAAGTCGTCGAAATTCACAGCAAATCAAAAGATCAAACAGAAATACCAAGAGAACAGTCAAACAAAAGAAACCATCCATGTTTGTTCAAATAAGAACCTTTTGCATGCGCAAGATAACGTTATGGTTTCGGTGATTTACCATGTACTCAAAAGGTAACACTCTAGTTTTTGTCAAAAATAAAGGCTACAACCCTACACGGCGATATTGAAACAAAAATGATTTCAAGCTTCGGGTTTCACAAGTTCTCTTCTCGGAAGGATTTCCATCAATTTTCCCTCTTCACAGCTCTGCAATAATAAAAGAGAAACATATATCAAGAGAATAGCAAACATGAAAGCAAAGCAAGTTCATTCATACTGTAACTTTTGATTTAATCAGTTTATTGCAAGTATTGGAACAAATGTGAAATGATTTTAGTACCTGGTGATTCATAAGGAAAACCATGTCTGCAAATGAGAAGCCTGAACTGATGTCTAACTAACCTAGCATGCACAAATAAACTCCAACTCATTAACAAAGTGACAAGTTTGCCTTGAAGATCACCATATGAATAGAGATAGTAACTCTGCTATAAATTCACATTACTATTAAAATGCCAGTCAACCACAACCACCTCTAATCTACTTGAACATTCTTGAGTATGCTTTTTTCTCTTGGTTACGTCTATCAGCAATCTGCAGATGAAAACAAAACCATAAGCCCCAGAAAGGTAATCAGGAAAGATATAAAAGATGAAATAAAGTAGAATAATTATTTGCAAAAATGTCTCTAACCTTCTTATTGGCAGCAGCAAGCTCCTTCTTTATACCACCTGGATGTTGAAAAACATAAAATAGCTAAGCATCTTAGTAATTTAGCACTATTTACAATTCAATACATTCTCGCATAACTTCACAGATCTCAAAGGTTACTCCATTACTATGCAACTTTAAACTCGCCAACAAAGACTTAACGCTTACCAGTAGCATAACCTATCATGAACCAAGGACACCGCCTCTTTTCACAAAGATTTTTAAGAAGACTGTAGTGATCAAGTACATTGACAAACTAAATGAACATCAAATGAACATTTATCACAGCACTAAAGATAGTGTCAACTTTAAAGAGCATGGTTTCAAGTCTGATGACATACAAGCAACAAACTTCTCCACTACACACTGACGACACACAAACTTCATGAAGAATAACACGAATACAAAACAATGTAACTGACCATCATTTGGTTCCAAGACCAATGCCTTCTTGAAACTTTCAACTGCAGCATCAATGTCATTGACTGCCATGTATGCCTGATAAACAATAACAATGACACAAATTAACTCATAAAACATCACAACAGCAGGTTGCTGTTCGGCCATATCAGATATGAAAGTGAGCGTGAATGGCGATTATTTTACATATGATAGAGCTTTAAGAACTACAGTTAGACTATTAAAAGATTTCACTTAGAACCATATAAAAAGTAATATACTTCTTTATCAATTGCACAAAACGTAAACAAGTGCTTAGAAGAGAAAATACAGCACTAGTACCAGATTATTACCCACACAAAAGCATGTAAACTCACAAATGATTATTGGAGCACCTTATCATTAATGTGCATGCATCCTCTATAATCGCAAGCTGAGGACTTATGTAATGCTTCAATAAGTTTAAAATCCCTATGACCGACTCTGACCTCTTTTTCTTTCCTTTCGGGGACCCATTTTCAATACTGACACCTGGACAAGGGTAAAGGTCACTAACCTGGCCTTGGCGGAAATAAGCTTTCACATTATCCTCTGCATCACGGATTGCAAAGTCAGCGTCCAACAATGCTCCTTGCAGATCTCCCAACTTCAATTTGCAGGCCTGGAGCAGATATACGAGGATATGTCATCAACAAAAGGAAGAGCCGGACTATGAACATCGAAAAACCACAAAAAATATAGAGTACATGAAATACAAGTAAATGTTTACATAAAAACATAACAATAGGACAGACAATGAAAGACCACTTATTTAAAATTTTGATTGCATTTTTAATTGGAGAATGTCATCTCACTTTATAGTGTGAAACTTAGTAATAACAGAAAATACAATATATATATATATATATATATATATATATATATATATATATATATAGAGAGAGAGAGAGAGAGAGAGAGAGAGAGAGCCTCGGCAACTAAATTTTGATAAAGCAACTACGATTTACTTTTCAGATAAGATTTAACAAAATTTTGCTAGCTATTTATATGCTGGGCACCCTAGACAGTACACTTTTTATTTTTAATAAATACTTCATTTGCAATTATTTGTAATTTATATATTTACTAAAAACTTGTTATTTGGTATTCTATGTATGGTTACCGGGTTGTCAAAACATTTTTTCTTCAGTTTTAAAAATAAAAATAATTTAAAATTTTACATTTTACATTTTTTTTTATTGCCGCTCGTTGCGGCTCTTTTTCATGGTTGCGCCGTGGTTGCGCCACACGCCATTAACTACACTAATGCCAACTAAACTCCTTGCAATCAGCTTAATAAATTTATAAGAAATGCTTCACCAGGTCAAATTGGTGTAACAATTTTATGTAAAGATATACAGAATTTCGAAGACGATAAGTATGAAGGGAAAGAAAATATGCAGCTGCACACTATTGATATCAGGAAACATGCCCAAATTTGATATATAAACATACAAATTTATATATGTTTGTTTTCCATATATTGGATTCAATTTGCGCATATATCACTGTCCTCCTCCCGCTTATCTGGATTAATTTTTCCCATACATCATATCACTTGTACTCAAATTCACTTTGCAACTTCTTTGTAAACAGAAATCAACGCCAGCTGCGATGGGCATCACCACTTCATTCAACACTTCAACTCTATATCACATATGCGTGTATATAGTGTTATACATAGTTATCAGAATCGTACGATACACGATACGTACAATTCGATACGATACACATACAATTTGATATGTAACATAGGGCGTATCAGAATTATCACCGTATCACAAGTATCGGTCACGATACGATATGATTCATATGATAACGATACATTTTACGATTAATTTGGAAGTAACATCAAGCTATTTAGAGTATTTTAAGTACTATTTACCTATTTATAAATCATTTTTAGGTCAAATAATTAATTTGTAGTGCACTTTTATATTATGACATGCTAATATGCTAGATTATCCAATAAAATTTGTTATCTATGCTTAAAGATGAATTAGTAGTCTAAATTTTACATAATAATCAAGCTAAAATGCTTGTCTGCCCAACAAGTTTTGTTATAAATATGTCTAAATGCATATTATCACATTTTGCATTTATTTTCTGTATCGTACAATACGATTCACGATACAATACATGAAACACGATATACTGAAAGACTACTTATGATTCTGGATAGTGGATTCTTAATCTGCAATATGCCAAGAGATCAAAGAAGATCAGGGATTTTTAACTTGTTCTGTTCACATGTATTGGGCCTAATGAGACTGAACAGGTTAGCAGAACAAAAGGTTCGAATGAAAGAAATTTCTGAGTATGCTCAAATGTTGGGCCATTCAGACCCATTAGACACCAAAAATATGCAAACCTTAACGTCTAACAAAGTTGGTAACAAAGTGAAGGAAGGTTGGAAGGCTGGAACGCCAATGTGTTTCTATTGATGAATTCATCAGAAGACAGTACCCATTTTAGCAACTTCCAGAACTAGAGTTACTGAATTCGTAAATTGCCAATCCCTAAAGTGACTATTAAAAATAAATGCGCTTTACACGTTGCACAAACCTAATAAAAAAAGTTTCCAATAACAGAATGCCAGAATGGTTTCCAATAACAGCGCAACGGAAGTGTAAAAACTAAATAAATTGGTTGAGCTGCGTGAAATTTCAATCAATAAAATCAAGCTGCATTAGAACTTCTCCTCAAATTACTTTAAGAAAAAACAATTATATTAAAAAATTAAAAAAAAAATCTTATAGCAATGTAATTGACCAAAAAATTATCAATTAATAATTCAGTAGACTGCATCATTAGAGAACTGTAAATATTCTATCATCCTACTAACAAGAAGGAAACTTACAGAACTGTTTGTAAATATCTGGGATTTTGTTTTCCTTAGTGAATTGCTTTTCTCTGCAAGTTAAACAAATGATGGCATTAGGGACTGGAGGAACTATGAAAAGAGTAATAAAAGAGATGATAAACATGTGCCTTGTAAATACATCACATATTTCACCTTGATCAATGTCTTCCTTCTCCCAGCAGACATCCACATAGCGGAGAGCTTTGTGATACTTCCGAAGAGCCATTTTATGGTCTTGCTTCTGCAAAGAAAACAGCATGCTTAGCACACAAATTGATGAAAGTGTAGAAATGTAACCAAGAATACAAATAACTTTCAAAATACACATATTTGACGGTCTATCTTCACTAAAAAAATGCTCCAACAGATTGTACAATGTTCATGTTAAATGTGTGAATTACTAAAGAAGATAACTGTCTCAGTCAGGATTGTAAGGCTGAGAATTAAATTTATCAGTGATAGAGAAACTGACAAGGCAAATCCATACAACACCTACCTTATAATGTTCATTGCCAAAACCTTTAATTGTATCAACAGAATTCATCCACCAAGAAACTTCATCTGGTTTAAAATCAAGGTCAGCTGGCCAATCAGGTAAAGTGTCACCATCTTTAAAGAAATTAATTATCCCATCATCAGCCCCTTCAGGTATCTCCCCACAATCTTCTACTACAACTTCTAGAGTGGGTCTATCATTTTCTCCTGTAGCAACATGCTCAATTGAACGCACAACCCCCATCCCTTTGATTACCCTACCAAACACGACGTGCTTTCCATCTAGGTGAGATGTACGAGTAGTGGTGATGAAAAACTGTGAACCATTGGTATTCGGACCAGAGTTAGCCATGGACAACATTCCTTTTCTCTCATGTTTTAACTCAAAATTTTCATCATCAAATTTCAAACCATAGATGGACTCTCCACCGGTGCCATTTCGAGCAGATAAGTCACCACCTTGTATCATAAAGCCTCTGATAACGCGATGAAAACAGGAGCCCTGCTATGAGTACCGAGTGAACATTAACAATACAATAAAATTAAATAACAACAGGACCTTAAGACAAATATGACTTGATAATTGGGAGAAGGCAACTTGAACAAACACTCAGTAATCAAAGTTTATAATGGCAGAGTATTCAAGCTTTCAATTATGTTCGTGAGAACTATATACTTCACAGTAATGCCCCCAATAAACCACAACTAAATTTAGAAGTTAAAACTTTTTGGGGGGTTAAAGCCCCCAAGAAAGACTAACAAAAACAAATAGAAAAAACACCCATCAAATCCTCACGAAGAAGAGGACAAACACGCTCAGGGAGAGAGTCAAACAACTTCGTGGAGCGTACATTGGTAGAATAGTTTATTATCTAGCAACTGCGGTATTAGTTAAAATTTAAAAGCATCAAACAAACACAATGAAGAGACCTAAGGAACATGATAAGAAAGAGAAAAATCTTTATATGGTTTTGGCAATTCCAAGTACTTTCAACCTACAGAATTTTTGCTGATTTATCAATTCCTCAAAAAAAGTGACCAAAAGGGGAGGTGTGGTGTTCAAAAAATTGTAATTACTACAATATTCAACATAATGAATAAACAAAGAAAGAGTCAAGAATAGTCTCTTAAACTTCAGGGTTTTTTTTAAAATCAGATTGTGTTCAAAAGTTCGTGAGCATGCTTCTATTTCTAAGTCTTCAATCTTAATACAACAATAGACGGGCAACGCGTACTCGCATTGTATCTGTATTATATTATTCACTAACAATCGACCCGTTAAAAAATTTCTACAGCAAATAAAGGGAGAAAGAAATAAAACTGCATTGTTACGACGACGACGAAGAAGAAGAAGAACAAAAAGGGACCTTGAAGTGGAGAGGAACGCCGGTGTTAGGGCCAATGCCCTTTTCTCCAGTACAGAGAGCCCTGAAATTCTCGGCAGTTTTGGGAACAACATCCCTGTAAAGCTCTATTACCATTCTGCCTTCAATTTCTCCTCCAATGCTTATGTCCATGAAGCACCTCGGATTCTTCGTCATTGCCTTATATCTCTCTCGATTTGTCGAATATGGTGTATATTCTTAGAACAGCAGCAATGCGATTGAAGAAGAGAGATGAACCCTAATAAACCCTATGGGTTGGGGGTTTTATGATGGATGGATGTGGTGGGGGTTTTGGGTGGTAAGTAGTAAGTAGGCTACCAGTAGTAGTAGTGTAGTAGTGGATTCTAGAAGGTGGAGGAGCTTTTGTTTGTTTTCGTGGGTGATGTTATAGGATACGGCGGGGCACGGGTGTTTTTGATAGGATGGTACAACGGTGTATGTGATGTGACATCAAGCATTCTCAGCCGTTGGATCAAATGAAAACAAGGAATAGCGTAAAATCACCCGATTACGACGGATTACGGAATTTAAGATTTTCAACGGAGGAAGTGGTGTGGACGGTGGAGACAAAGAAAAGAGAGACATTTTTGTTGGTTTGGTGGTTTAACGTTGACTTACCCGACACCTATTTATCTGATCAGATACCATTACGATTTACGACAACCATCACACACCACTGGGCTTCTTTGTGTGGTTGCCCATGGGCCCGAGTTCAACCCATTATTGCCTCAAAATATCAGGGGACTCATAAACACCGCTTTTTCTCTCTCTCCCTTATCCCCCTTCTTCTCCCGGTCTCTCTCTGGCTTCTCCTTCCCTCCTCCCCCCACCCCACCCCTCCCTTCTCTCTCTCCATATATATGTGTGTGTGTGTGTGACGAAGTCGACTACTACGGCCGACAATAAAATCGAAGACGGAGACAACGAAGTTCACGACGGTGATTCTTTGTCGGCCGACCACTAGCCACCCTCATGTCCTCTCATCCATCAGTCTCTCTCTCTCTCTCTCTCTCTCTCTCTCTCTCTCTCAAAATATGAACCACCTCCATCATCATCTTTAAAAAAATTCAAATATTAATCTATTTTATATATCTAAAGTTGCACTTTTCAGATCTAAACATATGATTTACAGATTTGAAAGAGTTTCAAGGTGGAGATGGAACTGCATATTAGTTAGATTTATTCGATTTTTTTGTTATTTTTACTTGATTTGAGTTTGTGTATCTCTTATACGTCATTTTCATGCTCTGGGTCGAGTTTAGAAGCCTTAAAATGTAAAAATCAAACTCAGGTGGAGCTGTTAGCTAGTTTTAATGGAAGTACAGCGGCAATTTGTGTATTTTTTTCAATTCAGTAATTTTATAAATTAGTAATTTCGTGAATTAGTAATTTTATAAATAATTAGTAAAGAGATCTATTGATTTTAGATTTCATATGAAATTTAAATAGTATTTTAGTAATTTTGATTTTGAAAATGATTTGATTAGTCGTTTGTTCAATAAATTATCAAAAAATATTTGAATTTGTTAGATTATTATAGTACATTTAAAATTAGTAAGCTGAAATTAGTGAATTTAATTTTTGTGAGATTATTTTAATAATGTTAAAATTAGTAATGTTTGGCGCGCCGACGCCTGACACACGTTTGACACGGGTTAGACACTATGCTCATAAAAGTTCGTGTGTTATGAATTATTTATTTTTTTTGTGTGCAATCTGAAATTGCTTCAAATATCAGTACACATGATTTTCTTGAATAATAGTGATATGTATATACCCTCTACAAATCAATTTGAAATCTTTTACACGGTATTTGTGAGTTTTTAATGAAAAAAAGAAGTGAATAAAATATGAAAGAATCTTTGTGATTTTTTTTCTTTTGTTAATGGTTTTTTTTTAGATAGAAGAGAAAACTTGATATATAAATGGAATAGAAAAGATTTCAGTGATATATTAAAATAGCAAAGTTGATATTTTGAAAAGATATTAATGATAAATTAAGGCTAGATAATGTTTTTCTCCAATTCACTCCAATTTTGAGAAGAAAATTTTAGGAAAAAAAGTTAAGTTTGTTTTTCCTACCCATTCTTTTTTTTTTTCTTTATAAAACTCTCAAGTACTAATTTCCTCTTTATTTTCCTTCTTTCTTTCTTTTTTCATTCAAACTAAAAACTCTCAAATAATATGTTACTCTATGTTCTATTTAATGTCTCATTATATGTCTATTTTAGAATTTAAATTCTAGAATAGACTAAAATTTTAAAATGCCAAACATAATTATTAATTATGAAAAAGTATTGATTTTGAACTCAATATGTATGTTAATGAAGGATTTTGAACTCAATCTGCAAGAATGCAAGCTGAAATAAAGCTGATATGATTATTTTCAACTTATACATTCATTTCCCCAGAAATGGGGGGAAAATCTATCGAATAGACACACCTCAATTACATATACGATGATAGAATTGAGACGATATCTTTTTTATTCAAAAATGAAATTTGATAAAGTTAAAAGTTATTTCCTCTATAATTTATAATTAAAAAAATAATGAACACCTTTTTAAGAAAATAAAAATAAAAAAGGATCTCTTTATGTTGTTATATGTTTCACAATGGACAAAAGATTTTCAATTTATATAATATAACTCATAAGATTAAACTAATATAATGAGAAAATTGACCAAGATTAATATTGATATATTAATGATAATATATTAATGACCAAGTTTGTGTTACATAATGATATATTGATATTAATATTGTATGTAAAGTAGCAACTCAAACATTTTATGCCACTTCGTTGTCTTAAATCGAAGATATATTTTTTGCTTTTGAAAGTAAAAGAAAATATATTATTATTTTTAGCTTTTTTTTATTATTATTTAAGATGTTATTGTAAGATATTATCATAAGATGTTATATGAAACATTAATTTATAAAGGTGTTAGCGTCTAGTAGGATAGTAATTCAATTCATATCCTGGGAGGTACCGTCATTTTCGATTTCTTGAAGTGAGAATTTTGACCATTGACATGAGAATGAGGCGAGTTGAAAAAAAATCAATTAAAATATAGCGGGAATGGGGATGGAGATGTGACCCACCTCTCCCCTCTCCACTCGTGAGCGTAGTATTAATTTATATATAATATATTAATTTAGATGTGTAATTTAAATTAAATATTATACACCCACATTTTAATAGCGTAAATTATTCATTAAAACAAATAGTATAAATTATACATTAAATTTGTTTTGTGAATATGTATTTTATATTTACATATTTGATATATAAATACTAATTTAGTTAGATTATGCTCATTTAACTTATTGAATTTAAATTGACTATTAATTTGATTAGTTTACGTATTGAATACAATTCAAATTAATTAATTTTTGAATTGACTCGAATAAATCGAATTTAATTTATGACCCTAAATCCACGGGTCACTGGTGTTCAAGTGTTAAACGTTTGCTGGGCTGGTGGCATGCCATTATCTAGTACAGCAAAAAGTTAAAAACATTTATAAAATAATTAAAAGTAATAAAAGTAGTTCATACTGGTCCTAGAGTTCATTTGGCTAACATATTGCCGAATATCCTCACATATTGTCTAAAGAAAAATAAGTCCTAGAGCCAGAAATAATATCAACATCAGGAATAGAGTCGGTGCCAGTGGCACAAGATGTAACTCCTCTTCCAACAGCCCACGTTACGATGTTCTCCCACCGTTTAAAAAAAAAATTACATCTAAAAAAAAATTGTTTTAAAAAAAATTAAATTTAAATTTTTTTTCTTTGTTATTTTATTATAAATTTAAAAAATTCAATTAAAAACTTTTAAATCTCGTCATAATTTAAAAATTCATAACAAATTTAATGAAAAAATTTTATTATTTGTACAATTAATTTTTTATTGAATATGCAAAATTAATTATCGTTAAAATCTAAGAGTGTATTTGGATGCTTAGGTTTATAATTCAATTGGAATTCTAAAATACTAATATTCTAATTCAATGAATTCGAATACTAAATTACCATAATATTAGTGTTTTGATATCAAGCTAGTTCTATTGTATTTCGTTTGAATACCAAATTTATTAATGATTTATTATTTTAAATTGAATTCCCTTTCTAATTTTTAAAATTAATAGAAAATGAATACTGTTATTTTAATTAGTTACTAGTTACGAAATTTAAAATAAAGTATTTCATGTAAATTTTCTATATATATATATATATATATATATATATATATATATATAAAGTAGTTTGAGTACAAGTAATTGGTTTGGACCAAAACTCTGTTCTTTTATTTTTTTTTTCTTCCTCTTTTCTTAAATGGGGTTGACCCAACTCAAGTATTAGCTGATTTAGAATTCTAATTCAAAATTTATTTTAGCTACCCAAACAATAGATTCTATTAGTATTTAACAAACGGATTTTAAATGTTGTTGTTTTTGCCAAACGAACAAAGTAATAAATAGCAAAGGTGTTCGCTTGGAATTCCGAAATTGAGCCAACCTTCAAACTCCATTGAACCCATTGGTCTATATCGGAATCTCCCAATGGCTCCAATGGCTGCTCCTGCAGCTTGTTTGCATCCATCCACATAAAGGAGGAGGTCCGCATCCTCTTGCCTATAGCTTCCCCCCCCCCCCGCCCCCCCCTCCCCCCCCCCCCCCCCCACCCCGATGATCCTGCAAAAGTAGCATTAGGACAGGAACCCTAATCTGAAAAAGTTTTAATCTTTTCTTTCACTTCTTTTAATGGGAGAAGAAGATACATTGGATCAGATCATGCCCCCAGGCGAAACACCCCTAAAACTTTTCCCATTTCGAGACAACCAAATCTGCCAGAGAACAGCTTGCCACAAAGACCCAAGCTGGAGGCCTTAAGATCTCAGCATAAAAAAGATTAGATCATTAATACTAGTAAAATTTTCAGAACACAAGTTAAAAATACTTGTCGGGAATAAAACCTTTACAAATATCAAACCGTAAGTAAAGATATAATTTAATAACAAAAAAAAACACAAAGATTTACCCCGGTTCACCCAAATTCGGGCTACGTCCAGTCTGAATATTATTACTATTGTTCCAAGTTTTCCACAAGATACAATTATGGTGGAAAATCTCACACTCCGCTAATTTACCTTGCAAATTCTCAATAGTTACATAATATTCTCACCCTCTTCTAAGAGACCCTCACAAAAAACTAAATATTATAATTTAGTTTTGATCTACCAATAAACACAATAAACCATTATATTTATAAACCCCAACATAATGTTAGAAACTCAAAAAGAATTGAAAAAATAACTAAATCCAAAACTCAATTGAAAACTTATTCTGATTAGGAATAAAAATAAAACACATCTCAATAGGAAATAAGAAAACTTATTCCTAATTGGAAAAAGAAAATGTTAAAGTATGATCCAACTCCAACATTCTCCCACTTGGTGAATACTTCACACAATGTAGTAATAACCGCAACCTGATTTTCAAGACCCTAAACATCAGATATACGCCATCAAAACTCCTCCATACTATTGACCATAGTAATGAAGTTCACATAACTTACTTTTATGTCAACTATCACCAAGCGAACAAACCTTACTCCTATTCGCTCAAGAGTCTCAACTGACTTCAAAACAACCATGTTGAACATCTTCAAGATTCCTTCAACATACTTTTTTTGTCCAAGTCAAATTCTCTTTGTAATCAATCTTTTTGAATATGTCGCTTGACATAAACATAAGAATCATCTTGACATCGTATAAATCCAATTCGTTGAACAAATAAGTCAACCTTTTGATAATACATCCGAAAAGATTGCTCCAGCCAATGCAAGGGTAACAATAACTTGAACACCAAAAATTTTTCCTTAATGACAACAAATCTCTTCGATTGCAACACATGAATTTTCTCCAATGTAAACTTGGCCACCAGTGAGAAGATTTCAGCATAAGAAACACAATCTATCTGAGAATCTTTTCCCACCAAATTTATCATATTTTCTATTACTTCCCCATGATCATTTATTTTCAGCATCTCTTTGTTCTCCAAACAAACGCTCCCTCTATCATAATTTTCATAATGGCTAAACCATTCACGTTGGGAAGTCATATTAAAAGAGACACTCATGTCAAAATACCACGCATTAGAATCGAATTACGCAACACATGCCACAACTAAGTACAAATTTTCAGTGTCGTCATCCCTACTCCTGAAATCACCTTTGTCCTTAGTTACTTTGTTGAGACAATTTTTCTTTCTATGACCAAGCTCTTGACACTTCCAGCATTGCATCTTTAACCGATCAATGCTTATAACTCTCCCACATGATCGAGATCTACTAACACCACGCCTTGTATTCTTGTTTTGATTTCTGCCACTATTCACCACCAAATGATCTTTAATTTGATAAAGATTTTTCAGCTTCATCCAAAAGTCTTTTGTGGTCTTCTCCATGACAACTTTCCTCAAAACAGTATCTATAAGGCACAAGCGAATCAAACTTTTTGCTTTCCGATCTAAATGCTCTCACTCCGTGATTTGCTCCTTTGTCACCGTCTCTACTGCATCAGAAGAACAGTCATCCTCCTTATCAACAGCAATTACAAACTTAGTATTCTCAATCATCGACCATAGATCACGATCCACGAGTAGATCTCTATCTTGAGTTTCCACAACTCAAAACTCTTCCCATTGAATTTCTCAATCTCAACTCTAGATGTATTCATCGACATCTTAAACCCAAATTAATCGCAGAAACTTTGTGCGCAAACCAAGCTCCAGATACCAGATGTTGGGAATAAGACCTTGGCAAATACCAAATCGCAAGCAAAGAGATAATTCAATAACAGAAAAGAACACAAAGATTTACCCTGGTTCACCCAAATTCGGGCTACGTCCAGCTTGTCTGAATATTATTATTATTGTTCCAAGTTTTCCACAAGATACAATTATGGTGGAATATCTCACACTCCGCTAATCTACTTTGCAAACTCTCAATAGTTACATAATATCATCACCTCCTTCTAAGAGACCCTCACAAAAAACTAAATATTATAATTTAGTTTTGATCTACCCATAAACACAATAAACCATTGTATTTATAGACCCCAACATAATGTTAGAAACTCAAAAGGAATTGGAAAAATAACTAAATCCAAAACCCAATTGGAAACTTATTCTGATTAGGAATAGAAATAAAACACATCCCAATAGGAAATAAGAAAACCTATTCCTAATTGAAAAAAGATAATATTAAAGTATGATCCAACTTCAATAATACCAAACCACAGGGCACTTGCAAGGGGATAAGTAAGAAACAAATGAGAACCCTCCTCCCCCCATTCCCCACATAGTGCACAGGAATTACCAATTCCCTCCCAAATTCTCTTCCTCTTTGATTTCAATGGAAGAGCATTTTTAATGATCCTCCAAATAAAAAGTTTTACTCTCGGGGAAGATTTGAAATTCCAAACCAGCATTGACAGCCTCCAAATTCTCATCACCTTATTTCATTGAGGTAATAATTCAAGGAATAGTGCTAAGTGCAAATACAATTTGTAATAATTGATTTGTAACTTCGAGTTATATATTAATTATCACATTAATTTGCACAAATCCTTTTATATACATTACCAAATGATAGATCAAATTTAGGGTCGCTCTTTAACATGAAAAAGTAAGGTTGGGGAGTGAGCTGTTTGCTATTGCGTCAAGGTTTATATGGCTTAGCTTCGTTATCACGACCTCATGATCGAGGATATATATTCTTACTAGAAATCTTTATTCATCTTTGTTACAGTGTTGAACTTTTGTTCATTTCAACTTACGGAGTATAATCTTGCAAAAGAAGCTCGCTTATGTTCAACTTTGAAATTCAACGGACTCCTTGTTTTCTTCTTTCCAAATAATTGCACTTATTGGATTTCCTAAACTTTCGCTCTTTCCATTAATTAAGTTACAAATTTGCAAACAAACTTTCTTTTCAGATCATTCCACTAGAAAGCTTCCAAATTCACTTATACTTCTATTGAAGTTATTATAATTATTTATGCACTTCGGAAAACCAAACTTTCTAACACTAACATGACATCCACATCACTTACCTTTTCATACAACTTGAAGACTTTGAATTCACTCGGCATAACTTAAATCTATTTCTTTTTATAACTTTAGTTTACCACCCTACAATTTGTCCTAATCTGCCCATCACTACCCGTAAGCACACCAACAGAGCCAAGTTTCACCATAGACGATCCAAAATCCTTAAAGAACAAGAAAGGGTACTTGCTGTAATTGATAACCATGGCTGCAGTCATATTGTCCTTCATAAGTGCTTGATCCGACCGGAGAAGTCCCGAATTGTTTACGACGTTTTTGTAATAAATGTTGTCAAACCTGTTAATTGTCACCGGATCTAGTGGAGCTAAGTTAGTATCGGATGAATCTTGATTCGGACATACAGTTTGAAGATTGCTGAGAAGTGATGCATCAATGTCTGGGTCAGGATTTCCGGAACCATCAAAATTAAATAACCTTTCCTTGAATGAAGAGCATTGAGCGAAGCCTATTGTATGTGCACCTTCATGAAACATAATACATGAAATAGTTGTAACTTTATATATATAGTCGGCAAGATATATTAATTCAGGAAGTTAAGATATTACACTAAATGAGGCTAATTTTGGTGTGAGGTTAATATTTATATTTATATACCTGAAAGGACAACCATATCTTTTAAGTCCAGTCCTTTTGAGGTAAATTTTCTAGTAATGTTTTCCAAAGGCTCAAATGGTGATGGGATATCTGTGTTAGCTGCACTTTCACTTGCTGTAAGACTATCACGACGTCCAAAGGGGATGAAATAAGAAGGCCCTCCAACCTAAATTAAATTAATTAGTAGAAATTAATCAGTAAACAAACATGATTCAAAGCCAAATTAAAAAACATATATTCGTAGTAAAAAAGAAAAAAAGAAAAGTTGAACAAAAGCATTAAAAGGGTTTAGATGGTGAATAATCTTGAGAAAACAGAGGCTTACAAGATAAAGAGCCTCTTTTGTAGTAAGAGTCAAAATATCAGCACAAGAAACAGTGGAGGGACAAGCTTTCTCCACATTTTCCTTTACTTTGTCGATAACCTCAAAACCTCTAGCCGAGTGTAGGTTCGGTCTTGCATTTTTCTCACTTGTGAATGCCACGCTGTCATCTAGTAACACCGACCCGTCACATCCCTGTACCAAATATTAAATTCTTGAACAGTTAATTATCTATTTTTAGCTGAAAATTTTACACGTACAAATTAATGTTACCGTTTCCTGTCATACTCCTCAATTATGTATACTCCTGTTAGGTAGTCAACGAGGGTATATGCAACTAGCTTAGAAAATATATACTAGTATACTCGAGTTGTCTTCTTTTTTTTTTTTAATTACACGGAGACTACTTTTTAAAAACTCTCACATTTACTATAAATGTTACTTCTATGTAAACTACAAGGTTTGAAACTTTGAATTTAAGAGATGATCATGACTATTTTGACCACAAACCCGATTAGTTGCTAATTAAATGGTGTGCAGAAATAATTAATCGATGTCGCATAAATGTTTGTAATATATGTTATATGTATATGCGGCTTGAAGAGGAATAGATGAATATATGAAATTGAAGTAGGTAGACAATTGAGATTACATTAACAATACAGTCGTGGAAGTGAAGGCGAAGAAGAGATGCAGCCATTCTAGTATCGTTGGCAATGGCTGGCCACACACTATATCTTACAATTCTGGACAAGTTGGGACAAGTTGTGTCATAGAACTTATAATCAAGTTCACTGTTTGCTAAATTACTAAGAAACAAGAGGTAGAACAAAGCAGCAATTGGAAAAAGATAACCATAAGCATTTCGAGTGAATATCATATCCATCTCTATAACAATTAGATTAATTTGTAAAGAGGTATATGATTATTAGGTGGTTGTACTCGAAGCAATTTATAAGGGAGGAAAATATATGGGGATGCATGCATCTGCATGGTATAATAGGTTTATTCTCCCTCTGTATTCTGTATTTTAAGACTAGTGCCTTTTTTATACTTTTTGTATATATTCATTTGAAAATTAGAGATACATTTATTTTTCCACGCAGTACCATTTGTAAATTAAAAAGATTTTGTTTTTGATATCAATTTATAAAAATTTGTATTTAAAAATATTCTATGTATATTTTATGATATTTCACTTTAAAAATTTTAAAAGTAAAAAATTTCATTTTAATTTTAAATTATATGATTTTGTAAATTTATTTTATAAAAATTAAAATATATTTATAATTTTAAAACGAACAAATCCATTTTATGGGTGATACAATATTAATTATATGGTTATACGTATGAAAAGTACGCACTCAAATTGACAGGATAATATATTTAGGCATTTGGGCACCAGTACTTTTTAAAATCTTATGGTTACTTCTTTCGTTTCAAAGTTAGTTATATTTTTTAATTTTTTGGTCAAATAACGATATGTTAGACTTCAAAATTAATGTAATTTATAAAACTTTTTGATGCAAATTATATTGTAATTAAAAGTTTTTGTTATAAATCTTAAAAATATAATAATTGTATCAACTATAATCAACTAAATTGATAATAATTTAAAATTTAATTTATTATAGTTTTATTCAAAAAGTCAAAACGTATCTCTAATTTTAAAATAATGGATAGTATTTATTTTTCCCCATTAGGTTTTTTTTTTTTGTGTGTTGTCAATAGTATTTTACAAACTCTACACAGCCAAGTGGTTAATTTAAAGATTCTAATTAGTATAACATTACAATTCTGGTTAGATTGGTTATTATATTATGGACATATTTATCGTTTATTGATATATGCATTGCATACATACTCCTCCGTCCGATAAAAAGCGTAACACTTATTTTTAAGTGTGTGACATGAATTTTAAATACGTCAAAATTATAACGAAATATCTTATTTTTGTACGATTTTTAAATATTTTATAAATTCAAATGTTATACATTTAGTTGTATGTTTAAATTTTTTTAAAATTTAATTTTTTTTAAAATTAAACTTTATATATCTTAAAATTTATATCGTACACTTTAAAAGTGAGACAGATAGAATATTAAATTGTCGCGTTAAAAATACATCACTAATTTTAGATGAGTTAATATGATTAAGTTTACTTCGAAGTGGAAGAACCACTAAGAATATAATTCCCTATTGCTTTTTATTGTAAGCTTAGTTCGGTGCAGCTCCACATCGTTCAATTGAAATGTAAGGTGAAGAAACCAGTCAACCTCATGCCCGCACTCACTCCTGTATAGCTAAAAAAATTAAAATCGTAAGTAGCAAAGTGAGGTGCGATCATCTAGAAAATATCAAGTTGTCAAAAAGTAGATATTTTGGATATACCATATGTTAATTGTAGTGCCCAATTTGACTTGAATCAGCTTTTTAAATTACATTACGTCTATGATGTGGTCGCTCTCTATATATATTCCCACCGTTTTAAAAAAATACTAACATTTAATAATAAAATTTATTTAAAAATTTTTTTTTACATAATTTTTACATTATAATATCATATTTTTCAAATTTTGTCATTATAATTTTCTTACATGATCTTTAATTGGACATTCATAACATATTTATTAAAAAAACTTATTATTGCTACATGAAATTCTTAATCAAATATATAAAATTAAAAATAATCAAAAATTTTAATTTAAGCTAGTAGCTAGAGGCTGAATTGTGAGAAAAGTCATAAGCTTGTGGAATTTGAGACCTTAACATCTCATCAAAGATCATTCATGCATATATGTCTTTGCCCAAAAAAGTGGCTCAATTATTACATGTTTACGAGTGGAGTTGAAAATAGTATATAGTGAATTTGAAATTGGCAACTTGATAATCATGAATTCATAGCATACATTAATTTGATGAGATGATATATACATAATGGTGGAGATTGGTGAAGAGCACAAACCACCAATATAAAATGAGGAGATGGTGTTGCTTGTTGGTATACAAATAATATACAAATGTTTTGTTTCTTGTTTCTTATAATAAGACTCAGGCATGGAAGATATGCCGTTACAAGCGCTCATATATTTATCCTAGAGATCGTTCGTGGAAAAATTGTCTGACAGTTTATTATTATTTATTCCATTTTATAAAAAGAATAATATTATGTTTTATTTGTATTATATTATGAAATTTTAAAATTTAAATTGTAACAAGAATTTAAAAAGATTTTCATATAATAAAGAGTTTAATTTGTAAAGTTTTTAATGTGTTTTGTAATGTTAATTATTTTATAATTAAAATCAATCAAATTCAAGTCAAATTTTAATTATAAGCTTTTGTAAAAATATTAAATATTTTTAAAAATATAATATTGAGTAATATTTTAAAGCACTGGCAGTACTATTTGCACTAACAGATAAACTAGTTAACATATGGAAGTTGATATGTCATATATTTTGGCTGTTATTAGCTTGGCTTGATCTACACAACATATTTAACGTAAGCAAGGCCGACAAAAATAACAACCATTATCATCCGTTATAATTAGAGATATGTTTTGAATTTTTAAAGTTAAACGATCGTAAATTAAATTTTAAATTAATAACAATTTGATTGATATTAGTTAATGTAATTATTATAATCTTGTAGCTTATGACAAAAATATTTGATTAAACTATGATTTGTATTTAAAACTTTTATAGATTACATTAATTTTAAAATTCAATATGTCATCATTAGATTTCAAAAAATTAAAATGTAATTTTAATTTTGAAACGGATGGAATAATTTTTATGCCAACTCAGAAGCAATTAAGATCATCACAACGGCCACAATTAACTGAATTAACTGCTCTCTTTTAAGTTCAATGACCATGATTTAGCTACCTAATAAGTAAACGCGTAATATGAGCTTTGATATTAATATTTTCTAATACAGGGAGACGAGAATTACATACAGTAAAATCTCTATAAATTAATATTTAATATTAAAATTTTTCATTTTTTAAATTGATCCAATTTGAAACCGGAATAAATTATTATCTTAAAAAAATTATTAAATACAATTCGCAAGAATTATAGTTCAATTCATTCTGAGTACATGTACAAAATTATAAATATACACCGGTGTTTATAATCCTTAAAATTGAAGGGAAAAATGGAGGAGTACCAAAAATTTCATTGAAATGATATTTAATTTAGATTTAAAATTTAAGATTTAAAATTTAAAATTCAGATTTTATATTACTTTAAAAAAAGATTTAAATGAATTGATAACATGCCAGCTTGATTATAGTGTAAATTGTGGGAGTAAAAATTTAAGAATACAAAAGTCAAACAATCACATTAAAGTGATAAACCACTGCAGTCCCTTCATTTACGTCCTTTCTCCCCTTCAATTACCGGGCATGACAACTGCGAAGAGAAGAAAATGGATCCGGCTCCTCTAGAATTTTTAGAAAATTCCATTAAGTAGATTATTTTAAATTTCAACTATTCATTTATATTCAATGTTTGTGATCTAATCATTAATTTAAAATTTTGTTAAAATACCTAATATCAAAATATTTACGATTTATTGTCTAATATAAATATTTAATATTCAAAACATAAATAAAAATATATTTGCTCATACAGAAATATACATATTTACTAAACAAATAAGAATTTTGATAAATCAAGAAATTCATTAACAAGTAGTGTGTTTTTCATTACGTTACATAAGCTCTCTTTAGTTTTTTCGTCACAAACTAGAAAGATAAATGGGTGATGCACAATTATGCATGAGAGCGTCAATATTAGAGTACTAATGTTCCAAAGGTTTTAAATTTCTGGCATAACAATAAATACCCGATATAATTGTCAATTTGTTGTACTGTATGTGAGAACCCAAAAAATTTAGATAAAATTTATGAACATTAAATTCGTATTAGTTATGAAATTTTTGTTTCATTTTAACGACCGATAGATTTTACAATTAAGTATACGTGCAAATCACGCAAATCAACACACGCACATCCACTAATGACAAATTGTAGCGAACGTAACATTATAAAAGTCACGAGACGCTAATCATGATAATAGCTTCATAATCACATTTT
The DNA here is from genome assembly GCA_014636745.2 of Centella asiatica. Lineage (NCBI taxonomy): Eukaryota > Viridiplantae > Streptophyta > Magnoliopsida > Apiales > Apiaceae > Centella > Centella asiatica. The sequence continues at coordinate 20,509,200 of CM025785.1, forward strand.
TGTCTCGCCGGTGAGGATAAACTTTTCGGTTTATGTAATAAATCAATGCATAACCATTAAAATCTAATTAGTGACTAAACAAATCAAGTTAAACACTAATTAAATTCAAAACTTCAACATTTTCCCTAAATGAAAAAACAAGGAAAAGATTTTCAATTCGAGGAAAAAAAATTCCAATCTAAGTAAAATTTTCAAAAACTAATTTAATGGTCAAGAATGAATTGCAAGTTATATAAATATACCATTATAACTAAAGTTTGGCCTCCACTTTAGTCAATTTCTCTCCAGCAAATCCATCAAACAAAATTTGATATTTCATTTAAGAGAATTTATTGAAGATTTAACATTTTTCTCATTAAACTTTTAAAAAGGTAATACACTGCCTTTTTATTTCAACATTTATTGTCATTTTTGTTATTATCATTGTGTAAAATAAATTTTTCAGTATCATTTTCATATATAATACATGTGTATAGCAACTGTAGGTTGGGAGATATTTAATTTTAAACTTGCAAGAAAAAAATAAATCTAAAATCATGAACATTCATATGAACATAAGAACCCTAGATGCCTAATCAACAAATTGGACAGTATGCTCAAATGCTTGTGGAAATCTGACTTAGGGTTTATGTTTCTGCTATGTGGGGTTGCATTTTAGTACAAACAATTTGAGAAATTGTTAGCCTAGCACCTAGTTCATGTTCAGCTGAAGGTTTTATAAGCATAAACAATTATTTCGATTTTTGAAGCTTGTTTGTTGATAAAACTCGAATTAGACATCATGATTGCGTTTTTGAAAGTCAAAAACTCAATTTCCATGGTTAAATTGTCAAAGATGGTGGCGTTTTGTCGAGTTTAGACCTCGGTCAAAATCTCGTCAGGTTTCATGGAACTCGTTGGGGGCGAACGTTCAAAACCCCTTCCTGTTACGTTCTAACTCATGGCATTGGTGGCATCGAGGTATTCCCCTATAGGGAACCTCATGGTGGCGTTGCCTCCACTTAGTAGAGCACGGGTGATGAGATTTTGGCATGGCCAGCCATAACTTCGTCGGCCGCCACCCCTCCCTACTGCAGAAATCCTAACTGGGAGAAGACAATGATGATGGGACGGTTCTGACCCGTTTGACCTAGCCTTTTTTTAATTTTATTCTTAAGATCCAATCCAAATTTAAAAGTAAAATAAAATACATATATAAATTAAATTGATAAATGAGTAACTTAAGAATAATTATTTTGACATGTAAATAAACTTTTTACATTATTGAAATTTTTATGATTATAAATTAATTAATGAAGAAAGTGTCTCTTAATTATCACAATTAAGTGACAAATTATTTAATTTATAAATTATTATTATTAACAAAAAGAAAAGATGATTATTATTTAATTAAGACAATTAAATAATAATCAAGGAAGAAATTCTAAATTTATATTAAACGATTAATAAATCATTTAAGATAAGAATAATTGAGGAAAAATTATTATTTAATTAAATTAATAAACCAGAAACAAGTATTATTTAATTAAATAATAATTAATGAATAAATTCTAAACAAATATTAAATTATCAATAAATCATTTAAACCAAAAGTAATTAAGAAATAAATCACTTGATTGATAAATAATTATTATTGAATTAGAGAAATTAAATAATAATTTAAGAATAAATGTTTAATAAATGATAAAAGATCTGTAAATCTTTTATATTAAGATTTAATTAAGAAATGATTATTGTTTAATTAAAATAATTAAATAATAATTAAGGAACAAAGTTTTGAACAATGATAAATGATTAATAAAATCATTTAAGCTAAAATTAATTAATACCTCCAACAAATAAATCAATTTATCAAGAGCCTACGAACGACGTATTATCAGTTTAAAAATTTCTTGGACTCCGATTCGATTCTAACTGAATTCCAATTTAACGAATGACAACTCAATTAGTTAATCACATACCTAAGAATTATACAAACACTTCGCATATGCATACTTATGTGTAATTAAATTGAGATTACTCATATTATCGAATGTACATATTTTATAGAGTAGTTCTCTACACAAGTTGTTAAATGTAAGATTTACTAAGGACTCAACGCAAGTATATATTCACTCTATCTTCTTTCAATTTATACGTACAATCATTCTTTCAATATACGTAATGTATACAAGATATTATTATGTCAATATTCATGCTTCAATTTATTCAAAGTTAAGTAACGTATGATCTCTTGATCCGATATATGTAAAAAATGTTGTATTAGAATCAAGTATTATTTGGGAGGATGTTAGTTATTCAAATTCGCTAACATGCCAAAGTAAATCTTATACGGATGTAAAAAACTTATTATTCACCTCATATTTGTAAAGTATATCCATATGGGTAAATAAAAGTTAGTGAGATGCATCTGTCTGGCATCCTGAGCCTAGGATTTATAGGGGATGGAAATCAAGACTTCGATAACTGAACCCTCGCAAATAAAAGATTTCTGCATTGACTATGTATGTCATCATGATGAAATCAGACGATGGTCAAGCTAACCAGCTGATATATTGTTTTTTATAGAGTTCTTAAGGGCACGTGCGCCAAACAGACGTACTTACAAGGTGCATGTGAAATTATTCTATATTCTTTTAAGTAAATGGTCAAATCCCTCGCTATCACTCGGGGTCCTAAAAACTACACTTCTTCGAATTATCAAGAGGGGTGGACATTGTTTCTGCCCAATTTCATAAACACTTAAACCCAATAAATTATATATTTTTCAATACTCACCCAATACATAATTATATACTTGTGAGCGTAAGTCGCTCACTTTGCTATTATTTAATGTTTTACAGGATATGACGAGAAGGCCGAGTTGTCTAATAAAGGCAAAACGAAAATGACATGACCAATACTTTCTTGTCGCCCTCCAAAGGATGGTTTCCAGAGGAAAAGTGAAATAATTAACTATAGTTCACTAATTTAATATGTCTAATCTTTCGAAATAACTAGAGTTCACTAATTATAAATACAACGAACTCAAATAAAAGAATAAAATACATTTAAAATTAATTTTCTTTTCTTTCAAAAACTCACGACGAAAGAAAAACTTATTTAGAATTTCATTATTGTTTTTCTTTTAAAATTAATTTTAGGGAAAACCTCTTCGTTCGTCCCTGAACTATATCACTTTTGCACGTTTGATCCCCAAATAATTTTTACAACTTACTTGGTACAAATACTTTTAAAAACATGCACGTTCAGGACATTCCGTCAAATCTTTTATTTGAATTAACAGGACGTTAGATTGGAGGGGTAAAATAGACTTTTAACATGAGTAAATTGATATATCCTTCCTTTTAGCACAGAGATATAAACCTAGGGCAAAACTAATGAAGAGTTTGTGAGATCACTGAAGAAAATGACGACAATGAGCTGGTTTAGACGAGATACGCAAGTTTGGATCGCCCCAGATAAGATATATAGTATGTATCAGTAGTTATTTTGTGTGTGTGTGTGGAATAGAGGTATTATTATCATTTTTGTATATGTTCTGCTCTCCAATTTATTGCGGTTATGATGCAATAAAATGTTTTGATCTATTCTAAATGTATTGAAGCCATTGTGTAATGAAATTCTATGTGTTTTCCATATTCTTTCTTCTGGTAGGGGACTACGGATTGTTGGTATTGACAATTCATGTCAATACAGTAATCTTATTCTCTGTCTTTGCTTGGGTCCACAACCATGTTGTTGAAATTGATTATGTGCATTTTTTTCCTATGCTTTCATAGAGTAGATCATGAGGGTTTTATTGCTTCTAATGCACAACCCATTTGCTAATATGAACAATCAGATATTATTCCTTTTGTACAGAACTAAGTCATGTTCTTTGTTGGTGCAGACTTCATAATCTCGTGTCCTTTTTGCTCTTTATTTTTTTCAGTTTGGTAAGAGGGAGGGGCATGGTCTCATATTTTCATTGGTGTTAGTTATATAATTCATCCTTCTGGAAATTAGAGTAATCTTTATATACATGTTTCACTCCAAAGTTATCATTTTAAGTTTGAATTCACAATTTTAATGGAAAATAAAATGTATTTCTAATTTTAAAACGGAGTAATTTTTGTGTGCAATTAATTTAACCCCCTATTGTTTGTTATAGGGGAGGGATTTGAATATTGGAGTATTACTTTGCATCATGGCGGAGCTTTTGATTACATACTAGAGAGAATTTACAACGGAGGAATAATCGACTACTTCGACTTAGTTCATTCAGACAAATTTTCTATCAATGACATCAATCTCATGGTCTTGGAATTAGGTTATAGTGGGATAATGTATTATCGATATTTGGTACCTAACTTAAGTTTAGACGAGGGTCTTAGAGTGTTGGGTGGTGATGCGGATATACGACGACTAATTGATGATATTAAAGGTTATAATCTTGTTCATTTCTACATTGAACATGGGGTATCTATGCTTGAAGATGAATCATTTATTCCATTATATCCAAAATCAGCTGTTGTAATCGAGGAACTTGATGGTAGTATTGAAGATAAAAGAGAAAAATAGGGTATGCAACTACTACAAAAAACCATAAGTCCTGACAGTTATCATTATATAGGGTCAAACCACATTAGTAAATTTCTGGAATATAAGAAAATTGATTATGAACTTGACAATGAAGATTGTTCAGATTCTACTGATGAAGCATATGTGCCTAATTTGCAGGTAAATGATGAAGAGGATGACTGGGATTCTTATGATAACATAGATTTTGATATTGATAAAAATATATATATTGAATTATTAGATTCAGATTCAAATGATCTATCTTACCAGCCCTCACTAGTTGATAGTGAGTTTGATTTCACTGATGATGATGAATTACTTGAAGCAAACACTGACAAAGATGTTGAATGGACTGATTTTTTTGAAAAATGTAGATCGAAAATGTATGATGATTGGGATGTAAGAATAAATGATGTTGTCCTCAGTGATGAAGATATGGTAGATGAGGATGACTTATGGAGTATTAGTTCTAGCAACAGTGATGATGGTGGAGGGAGATCATTTCCTAAACATAAGAAAGGGACAAACAATCCATAATTTTTAGTTGGCATGTTATTTGCAACAACTGTAGATGTGAAAAATTCAATTAATGAATATATGATCAAGAGTAGAAGACACATAAAGTTCACAAAGAATGACAAGAGAAGGGTGATTGCAAAATATGTGGGGAATGAGCGTTGTAAATGGAAGGTAAACACAACATTTTGTAAGAGGAACAATAGTTGGCAGGTGTAATCTATCCATGATCAACATCTCTGTAATACAACTAGAAAATTGAAGAACTACAACTACAAATGGTTGGCTAAACAATATCCAGACAGGATAAGGACCAACCCTGAATGGCCAATAGAGTCCTTTATTTCACAAGTGAGGGTAGATTTTAAACTTGGTGTAACCGAGCATCAAGTTTATAGAGCAAAAAGGATGCCTATGGACTTGGTTGAAGGTGGTTATATATAAGGAACAATTTTCACAGTTAAGGGAGTATTGTGCAGACTGTTTAAGGGGGAATCCGGGCACAACAATAAAATTTGAACTTGAAGAGAATGTTTTCAAAAGGGTGTATGTATGTTTTGGGGCATTGAAATAAGGATTTCTTAGTAGTTGTAGGCAAGTGTTTGGAGTTGATGGAGCTCACCTAAAAGGGCCATTTTTTGGACAAATATTAATTGATGTAGGATTAGATCCTAATAATTGCATATATCCTTTTGCATGGGCTATTGTAGAGGCTGAGAATCAATCATCTTAGGAGTGATTTTTAGAGTTAGTAAGTGAAGATGTGGGCATTGTTAATAGTCATCATTGGTGTATATTATCAGATCAACCAAAGGTACTTCTTCTTCACTTATTTAAATGCTACAAATCTGATTTTTGACAAGCTTTAAATAATTTTACCACGTACGATTCATTTTGTGTAGGGTTTGGTGCCAGCAATAGAAAAACTTTTACCAAATGCTGAGCACAGATATTGTGTGTTGCACTTGTACAATAACTTTAAGAAACAATGGAGAGGGCAAGACATGAAAGAGTTGATGTGGAATTGTGCTAAAGCCTCAAATATGGTGTACCTCAGAAAGGCAATGGAGGAACTTAAGAAAAAAGATCAACAAGTTTTTGATTGGTTAAATAGTAAGCCACCTCAACACTGGGCAAGATCTCATTTCCAAACTCATTTTAATTGTGACATATTACTAAACAACTTGTGTGAGTCGTTCAACTCTAATATCAAAGCTGTTAGGGATAAAGCCATCATAACTTGTTTGGAAAAAATTAGGGATTATATGATGAAAATGATTGCAAAAAGAAAGGTTGAGATGGATAAAAGGCTTGGTCTATTGTGTGTTAGGATTCAAAAATTAATGGAGAAAGCTAAAAATAAATCAACTGAATATACATGTGACTGGAACGGTGGAGACTTATATGAGGTAAAGGGAACTTTTGGTCAGCAACATGTGGTTGATTTGAATATGAAAAAATGCGCATGCCGGAAGTGGCAACTAACTGGAATGCCTTGTACTCATGCAATATCTGCTATATATTGTGAAATTGATAATGGTGGGAAAAGAGGACTACCTAAGGAATGGGTAGATGAATGTTATAGGAGAGAAACATACTTGAAAGTGTATTCACATTTTATTAGCTCAGTTGCAGGACCATATTTGTGGGAACCAACTGGATGTACTCCTATTTTACCTCCAAACATCATAAACAACCAGGTAGGCCAAAGAAATTGAGGAAGAGAGCAGCTGATGAACCAAGACCTGTGAGACATAAAGGGCATACTTAAAAATTATCACGAAAAGGGGTGGAGATAACATGCAATAAATGTGGAAATAAAGGCCATAATAGATTAACTTGTGTAGGACAAGGAGCTTCATCAAGTGGAACTGTTAATCCAAGGAGACCCAGAGAAAAATTACATGTAAGTATCATTTTATATAATACAACAACATGGTATTTTAGTGACACTAATATACTTTTTTCATGACTAGGTGAGAAACAACAAGAAGACTAGACAAACATTAGTGTAAATGAAACGCAAGGCTTATAAAGGAGAAATTGTTGGAGCAAAAGGGTGAACACATGACTCCTTAGTGTAAATGCAAACTAAGATTCAGATTTTGGGTACATATTTTTGGGGCTTTGAAAGATGAAATTTGTAATGTTATGTCTTTTTGGATAATTATAATGGATAATAGTGATGTGAACACCAAATTTATTGTATTTGGTGTTTATTTTGTGAATTTAAGACAGTGTTTGTGACATCACTTGACTCGATGCTACTAATATATTAGCCATTTATAATTATCTTATTTGTTATCATGTGTTTTTTGTTATTTTGAATAATCATCAAATAATTCATTATAGTACTTGCATAAAAATTATAACATAATATTTATACATAGCCATTTTAGTCTTTATTACACAACATTTACACGCAACCACTTTAATTTGACATTACATAAAAATGAACAACTTCATAGTTCCACATTATAAAAAAAAAGAAAACATTTCATCAAATGAACTCAAATTATATTAATTTTACACGCTTTGTATTCGAACTATATTAATTTTGCACGCTTTGTATTCGAATTATATTAATTTTGCACGCTTAGTTCTCGAATTATATTAATTTTGTATGAGATAATCTGACCATTTTATTTTTTAAAATATATGTGTGTGAGTCACACATGTGCATTTTTTGATAAATTTAATGTACATTTAACGAAATATCCTGAACGTGTATGTTTTTAAAAGTATATGTACTAAGTAAATTATAAAAATTGTTTAGGGACTAAATATGTAAAAGTAATATAGTTCGGAAACGAGCGAGAGGTTTCCCTTAATTTTACTATTTTTTCCTTTTTCATTAAAAACTTACTAGTAAAGCCGTGGAGCATGATCGAAAGAAAAACCCTAGGAAGTTCCTTTCGTTCGCAGATAGAATCCACTCCCGAGTTAGCAATCACGATATCTCTTCTTCGCCCGTTTCCCCTTCTCAATCCATCTGCCTCGGTTCCTCTCTATCCGAAAAAACCCTAGGAACTCCCCTTCATTTGACAGATAGAATCCACTCCCCAGTCACCAATCGCGATATCCCTTCTTCTCTCTCAGTTCCTCTCTATCGGACGAATCCTCATATTCATCACCGGTGGCAGCGATTTAGGTTTTTCTGACTTGCTGCGAATATTAGGTATGTAAACAACTTCATTTTTCCCTCATCTTTTACTGTTTTGTCACGCCGCTGGTTTAGATCGAAATCGCCAAAGTCGACGACCTGGTACGCGATTGGGTACGTCCGTACCATTAAGATTTAGGGAACCCCTTACGTTTCCGGTAACACTGTTACTACTTTATCCTTTTTTTTGAATGATGATATAATGCAAATATAACTAGTTTTATATGTTGTACTAGTTAGTCTAATGTAATTTGAAAAGACTACCTTCAAGATTAATACGAAATTGGGAATGATTTAATTTTTTTATGTTTTTAATATGTACAAACTAATATATGTGCCGAATCCACAAATTCCCATTCTTTTAGAATCTTCAAACTGTCCAATCCCCGTATGACAAACCTGAATCCTCGAACCCGAATCCGTGCTTCTTAGCCTACAGGGTTGGAAGGAGAATGACTTTCATTTTCATGCAATAATCAAGTACAATTGCTTTTGAATTTTATCTATATTACCGGATACAATCTGATCAAATTTGGTTGTCATATCATAGATTTTCCAAGCAATAGAACCAAGCACAAAACGCGATTCAGATTTACGAAATATTGTCGGTGTTCTGTTTATTTTACTATGTTAGTGAGCTTTTATGTTGAAGTTTATAAATTTTAGTCTTAGTGAACATCTCCTTCCAACAGCGTAAGCATCAGTATGGTTCCTCATTAATCATTCCTTTATCTTCTGACTATTATTCTTATAATGTCAATGTCAAGTACACAACTTAGTTGCGTATTATGACCTCTGTCCACCCTAAAGTACACTATTTATTTATCTTGCTCTATTTACAAGGAGTAGAGCTCAATTGAATCAAACATGAGGGGAAGAAGTTACAGTCCTTCACCACCAAGAGGCTATGGCAGAAGAGGAAGGAGCCCCAGTCCCAGAGGGCGCCACGGCGGTCGCAGTAGGGACCTTCCCACTAGCCTTTTAGTTCGTAATCTTCGACATGACTGTAGGTGAGTTTCTAATCCCTTATTTCTTTTTCCTTGCCACTTTTTTATGAAACCAAATCACAGTTCTAAAGTAAGATTGATATATTGTCTACATTGATCTTTCTCACTTGTTCTAAAATCTATTTAAATTTATAGAGCAAGTTATTTCTTCTTATGGACAGTATCTAACATTCTAACCCTTGTTTCAGCTTTGCTAATGCATATATTGTTGCCCAGTTGAATCCTAGTAACTATTATGTCCTTGTGTGTGTGAGATACCAATTATAATTGCTAAAGTTTGACTTTGTGAAACTTAAAGCCTCAGTGATCAGTCTGTTGCAATATATGCATTTATAATATATTCAATAATTTGGTTTTATGAAACATGGGTTTGGTGTTATGGTTTGTGGACACAACTCCCCCAAAACACAGCCTAGAAAAGCAAGTATTCCAGAGTTTCCAATTGCTGGTAGGAAGGAGTTCCAGGTTCTTATTTATGACAAGTTTGTGCTTTTAATCTTGTTGCCTTTAAAGCTGGGGCAACGAGATCTACCAGCTTTCTGTTTTCATCATACAAGGATCTGAATGTAACACAGATGCACTCATGGATTGTTTTATAATCTGTAATATATATATTTTCCCCCCAAATATATGTATCAATTTTTCTATGATAGGCAAAGGTCTGTTTTTGCTTATATACTTGTAGTACTTTGCAATGTAACATTCTTAGGAGGATTAATCACAAATGGGTTCTTGTGTTGTTTCTAGTATTCTATTTATGCTAATCCAAAACACTCTATTTTAGTTATTATTATTGGATTATATCTTGTTTATACTCTTCTCTGACATGTTACTTATGTATTGTATTTGTACTTTATCCCAGGGCGGAGGACCTTCGGAGGCCATTTGGACAATTTGGTCCTCTCAAGGATATCTATTTGCCAAGGGACTACTATAGTGGGTGAGATATATATAGCCTGTACACCGAGTTCTACATATTCTGAATTGCAACCTCTTTATTTCACATATTTTATTCTGTTTATTTATTTAAAACTGTTTACTTCAATTTTGTTTTCTTTATGTTCATATGAATTTGGATTTATTTATTAAGGTTTTGAGGTTTAACAGTGAAAAAAAGATATGAAGACTTCAATGAAGTATTAAGAGTTCTGTGAGACATTCACGTAGTAAGAGTTCTGTTGACATCAATCAAGTAGTAAGAGTTCTGTTCAAGGTGATGTATATGGTAGTGAAGATCGGAAGGAAATTGGGTTTGAATACATTGTGAAGATTTCAAGTTTTGAAGAATTTCAAGTCATATTTATACTGACATTTGCAAGGTCAGCAGCCATGTGCTTGCGTTATGTGCTTATCGTGGCCTTCCATGTTGGTGTCAAAATTTTCATTTTTCGCAAATTTCATATTTCATTTGTAGGGGCTGTTTGGGAAACTATTGGTGCTTTAATGTGTCCTCGTTTATCTTAAAATCATCGTCGTATATAGGATTAAGTAAACATCAATGTTATTTTTTTAATTTCTTCATTAGCTGGTCTTTTAGGAAGATGCCATAGTGTTGCATACATTTTGATCTTGACCTTTTCAAACAGCCCCTAATGTCAACAGCTTTGTCAGTAAAGCTTACAGAGTACCAGTTTTAATGCAACCCTTTTCTGATGACTTTATTTTCTTTCTTTTTGTTATACACATTTTCAGGGAACCACGGGGCTTTGGTTTTGTTCAGTTTGTAGATCCTGCTGATGCTCAAGAAGCTAAATATCACATGGATGGACAGGTACTTCTAGGCCGGCAGCTTACTGTTGTATTTGCTGAGGAGAACAGAAAGAAGCCTACTGATATGAGACAAAGAGAACGCAGGTTAGTTTGGCATGCCTTTTTAATGTCGTATTGAAACAGAGACACTACTGGAGTTCAATATGATTTTATTAGCACTGTCAATATCCCTTAACCGATATGGGAGGCCTTTAAGAAATCAGGTTCTCTACCTTTATTGCTTTTCGCTGCTAGCCTTGCAAAAATCATTTGATGTTAAAGATGATGACAGGTTTGTTGGTGATATACTCTGTTTGATAGTCTTGAGATATTATTTACTTTTGACATGAAGTTTGTTCTCTTACTAGAAGGTTGAATGGAATAATCTGGTTGAAGTGTAATGCTTGTACATCTTTAATGTACCATCCCCATGATTGGTTCCATTTTATACCCTTTCCCGAGTTAGTTGATGACTCGATTCATCTAGTTACTACAGGGATGAACCCGATTCAGAATATGAACCTACAACAAATACCTATTAAACCAATCACGTAATGCCTATTAGTCAAAGATGTATTTTCCAGTAGTATCACCCATTCACCTCACTTCCCTCCATGATGAGATCTCTCATGCCAAAGAGGATTGTACAACATCATTAGGTGCAGTTGACTAAGGTTTGTGTAACTTTGACCTTGTCTTCTATTTGTTAGAGAAAACTGCTTCACTTGAAATGCTGATAATTTTTTTTCCTTTTCCATGAAAGCACATATACAGGCTAGGTGGCAGGCTAGCTGTTCCTATGACTTAACAAGCAAGAATGGCATGCTTTTTACTTTTTAGCCGTTCCCTCAAAAAATGAAGTGTGAGCTTTAATATTAAAAACATATTTTGATCCCTCTTTGGCTGTACCCGTTTGCATCCTGAATGTTACAGGGGGGGCCGTTTTTCTGATCGACGCCGTTCACCACCTCGTTATTCTCGATCGCCCAGATACTCTCAATCTCCAGCACCTCGGTATGTCAGATCACGATCTCGTGACTACTCGCCACCTCCGAAGAGAAGGCAGTACTCTAGGTATGCTTCCTCTCATCCTCTGATTTGTGGTCTCAGAATAAATTCAGGAAGATATTTCTCATGATTGATGATTGTGGATTAATTTGCTTATGTTCTGTGACCACAGTTGTAACTTTTGCATACATGTTTTGCTAAGCTGTCTTGATTTTTGTGTAATCGTCTACGTCTTTGTGAATCTTTGATTGTTTAGATGATTCTCTGCTTGTGTTAGGTCTGTTTCACCTCAAGAGAAGAGGTACAGCAGAGAAAGGTCATACTCGCGTTCGCCTGTGAGGGAGCATTCTCCACCCTATAATGGCTCAAGGAGTCGCAGTAGAAGCCCGGTAAAGAGCACCAGCCAAAGTCCTCCTAAGGGTCGTTCTCCAGTGAGAGGTCGGAGTCCTAGCAGAAGCCGTAGCAGGAGTCCTGAACCTGACCGGTACCCTAGGGGACCTGACAGGGATCAGTCACCAAGTCGGTGAAAACTGCTTTCTGGGATGAGCTTGTGCTGTTGTGGTTAATCATGTGCCTGAACTTCTCTATAATCTCTCCTGTCATCAATCTAATACTTGTAGTTCGGAAGTGGGTAGTAAACTCGGATTGTGTTGAAGCTTATAATCGTAGGATCTTTTTGTGATGTTGTGATGCTGTGAACTTTTTCTCTTTTTCTCTGTTTCTCCGTTATTTGATCTACTGAATTTCTCTCCAATTTTACTTGTCATCAATCTAGTACTTGTAGTTCCGAAGTGGGTAATAACTCGGATTGTGTCAAGCTTCTACTTATAGGATGTTTATCGGATGTGATATTGTGATCTATTTTGCTGGTTCTCCATTATTTTAATGACTGAAATCTCTGCCCCCCTGTTAAATGTTTTGTTATCCTGTTTCGTTTTGTAATGAGTTCTGCGTTCTGCATATCACCATGATAGTAAATTATTCTGTTGACTATAAAATGTTTTCATTTCGTGTCCATCTTACGACTCATGCACTGTATGCCACTTGTCGCACTTGATGCACTTAATCAGTGAACTAATTTGAACCCAATAACAGGCGGTCTAAAGTTCGGTTATGGAATTAGGTTTCCTGTTAGAATGGTATCGCAAGATGTCATACCTGATCCTTCATGCGGTGAGGTTCATTGTGCTTTTGTTATTGATGCCATTGCATTTACACAACGACATGATCATGATTGGTGGTTTCAGAGTATATGTAAGATTCGAAAGGGTATGGTCTCCTTTGACTGCCTGTGAAAGCCCAGGTCATTCTTTTACGATGAGAGCTTTTTTAGTATCTATCTTGATCATCAACTTAACCATTACCATTGCTTATTGCTACGACGAGAAATCACTATTGGGTTAAAAATCTTGTTTTTGATTCTGGTGTTTCCTGGTTTACTTGTTTGGTATACTATATTTCAGATTGGTCTTCATTGGTTTTCTTAGCCACCGATGGAAATCTGAATGCTTGCGTGGATGAACACTTTATGCGGAGTAGTGTTTTACGCCCTGTGGAAGGGAAAACGAAGGATGGCTCTTATTTTGCCTCGAGGAAATTGTTCGACTAACCAAACTTGGATATCTGTTTGCCAAGTTACTAAGAAACATGAGGTAGATCAAGGCAGCAATTGGAAAAAGATAACCATAAGCTCTTCAAGAGAATATCATATCCATCTCTACAACAAATAGATTAATTTGTAAAGAGGTATATGATTATTAGGTGGTTGCACTCGAAGCAATTTATAACGGAGGAAAAATATGAAGATGCATGCATCTGCATGGTATAATATGTTTACTCTTCTCCTGTATTCTGTATTTTAAGACTAGTGCCTTTCTTGTATACTTTTTGTATATACATTTTTCTGTGTGATACGATATTAATTATATCTTCTTGTGTACGTATAAAAACTACGCACACAAATTGACAAAATAATATATTTGAGCATTTGGGCACCAATATTTTCTTTTTACGTACATGATATCGTTATTAATTTGTTTTTTCACATTAGATATATCTGTTTTGGGGTTTTCGATAGTGTTTTTCAAACTCTAGACAGCCAAGTACGTGTTAATAAAGATTCTAATTAGTATAACATTATAATTCTGGTTAGATTGGTTATTATATTATGGACATATTTATCGTATATTGCTATGCATGGTATATGCGCACGGAAAATACATATTAAGTTGTGTTAAAAATACATCACTAGTTTTAGATTCGGTAAATAAGAGTTGCATTAAATTTATGAGGCAAGAAAAATAATTATATTAAATAAATCAAAGTTTACAATTGAAAAGAAATGAAATTGGTGTATATAAAATTTTTGTTTGAAATATCACACTTTATGCATGTAGTTTGAAATATTCAATTTGTAACTTTCAAAATATATATCTTTATTGTCACGTCATGAGTTCAATATTAATTTGTTCTTGTTAAAATTTTACATTGGGTCATATACTCAATCTCATATCGCACTCACTCATTTCGGTATAGCTAAAAAATTAAAATCCTAAGGGGGAAGGTGAGGTGCTGATCATCTTACAAAACATCTAAGTTGTAAAAAAAGTGGATATTGTGGATATACCATTTGTTAATTATTGTGGCAAATTAGACTAGAATAAGCTATCTAAATTACATTACATAGACATCTCTATTAATTTTTGTCCTTGCTAATAGCTAGAGGCTGGATTGTTGAGAAAAGTCATAAGCACGTGGAATTTGAGACCTTAACATCTAATCAAAGATCATTCATGCATATCTGTCTTTGCCCAAAAAAGTGGCATCAATTATTAAATGTTTTGAGTGGAGTTTAAAATATTATATAGTGAATTTGAAACTGGCAACTTGATAATCATGAACTCATAGCAGACATTACTTTGATGAGATGATATATACCGTTAACTCTACTATGGAGGCAAAAATAATAGTCGGAAATAATTATAAAAGAGAAGAATATAAATATATATATATATATATATATATAATTTTATTTTAAGTATGATACTTTAGGTAAAAATAATAGTCAAAAATAATTATCTGAGAGAAAAATACAAATGTATATAAGATTTTATTTTAAGCATGACACTTTAAGTATTATTATATTTTGAACATACATTCTAATAATTTTCTCATATATTCTAAATATAAAATAATAATAACGAATTATACATAAACACATGATACCAAAGTATCATGAATCCAAATTTAAATAAAATCATTCATATATGTTCGAATCAAATCAAATCCAAGTATTGAAGTTTTGAATTAAAAATAAATTTCACAAATGAATAACCTCACATGCAAGTGAATAATATCTGAATAAAATAAAATAGATAAATGAAAAGACTTAGAAATACAATTAATCACAAGATTATACTCATCCTTAATAAAGAAATCCATTGATTCCGTTTTCAACATTTTCTTTAATTTTTTTTTCTCTAAATTGACAATTTAACATTAAATTTCGTGTGAGGCGTACTCAACGAATTTCAATCACTAATCATCATTTAAAAAACAATACAAGTATCTAATTTAGACATTCTAAACCTAAAATAAATCATCAAAACATGATGCAAAAAACTTTTATTCATCATCTTAGTTACCGATCATATTGGAAGAATGTATTAATTGCTTTTGATTTAACATAATTTGACGTACAAGTGTCTAGTTCACCTCCTAAGAACTTAGAATCAACCACATATCAAATTACAATGCATTATCACTAAGTTTTGAATCATAAAATAATTTGTTATAGAAATATCTAGTTTAACACAAAAAACTTAGTACATATCACTAAATGTAATGATGAAATATTTATACAAAGTCTTACTTCATAATTTAATTAATTAACATACTTAATTATCAAATCCTTATATAATAAACCTTTCAGTTTGATTTGCCTAAATCACCATATAATCAAAAATGTATTTACATCTATAATAATATGACAACTAGAAGAATATTTATCAAACACACATGACAGAAAAGTGAATGAATGCCATAATAAATCATAATCTAATCCAAATATATAGTCATTAGCTACTAAACTTGTCAATCTCAACTAAAATTTGTTACAAATAAGTTTCTTCTGCAATAACGAATTATACCTTATAGTTGTTTGCACATTTCAAAATTAACTATCCCAAATTTTACTATGTAATAAAGAATTCATGTCGCTAATAGTGATTCTTTCCATAAAAAACTAAATTCTTAAATCTCATTTCCTCCTCATCGAAAAGATGGATCAATTTAATTGATGGCTCACAAAGTGCCCACCAAATTACTAAGTACTTGCTATCAAATAGATCCTTCTAAAAATTCTAATTTTAACTATCCAAGTGACAAACATCAGTAAGATTAGGCTCTCCTTTTTGCATACCTAGACTCTCGTGATAGGTAAATGACTTTAGTTTTAGTAAATCATTTCAAGGCTATTTTAATGCATCAGAGTGTCTTTGTCTTAGTCTCTGGTAACTTCAACATTAGTCTTCGATGAACAAACACTTAGTCACTGATGCACAAACATTTAGTCTCTAAAATACTTAGTTTTTGGTGAACAAAAACTTAGTCTCCGATGAACAAAAACTTAGTCTCTGATCAACAAAATCTTAGTCTCTGATTAACAAAAGTTTAGTCTCCGAGAGGCTAATTTTGCGTGACCAACTTTGACTTTTGTTGAACTCTCTAATTGCATTCCTTGTAGTCTCTAATGCTCACCTGTACTCTCTAAAAGTAGATTCTCATAGTGCACTACTGCAGGTATATGTACAATTACAAATTAAAAAATTCTAAGTGTTTATACATCATCATCAAATGTTATAATTCCTAACAGTTGTTGATGCATAGTATAAACATTGATAAATAAGTATTTAAAGTTGAATTTTTCTAAGTATTATCTTCTGATGGGTTATTTGTTCATCAGGGGATAATAGTTAGGTTTAGTGGATATTTTTCCTCTAACAATATAATTTGTTTATCAGATGATAAATTGAAAGGACCCAGAAAGTTGAAATAGAAATAAAATGTAAAAATGATTAATTTCTATGAGGTATGAATTTTAAATGCATGAGTTTTATGTCAATGTGATGTCCAAAATTGATTATTTCAATCCCTTACGCATAAGTAACTTATCAAAGCTTATGAATATATTAATCTCAAATCTTTAAGAGATTAATTTAATCAAGTATGACCAAAGAAATAAGTGTACTTAGTAACTGCAACGAGAGGCTGCATATGTGTCAGCTAGGGGTGAGCAAAAACGAACCGACAACCGAACCGACCGTAAAATCGAACCGAACCGTGACTATTCGGTCGGTTCGGTTCGGTTCCATTTTAAATTTTCGGTCGGTTTGGTTTTGGTATTTTATAGTTTCGTTTATTTCAGTTTTAAACCGAACTGACCGAAATGATAAAAAAAACCGAACCGACCGAAATTTGTAAATACTAAAACCCCATGGCCCAAACACATGACTTCAGTTTCAATGTTCAGTCCAGTACTCTCGACTCTAGAGTCCAATCTTCTCCTCTTTTGTTAAGCGTTAACCCTAAATTCTCTTCTCTTCCCGACTCCAGTCTTCTCTTCTCTTCTCGACTCCACCGCTTCTCATCTTCTCTACTCACCTTCTCGGCTTCTCCGGACTCCGATCTCCACTGAACTTCTCCGTATTCCTGAGTTTGATTTACAGAGTCTGATTCTTCGTATTCTCTGTTGATTTACTTTGCGTGGTTTGACAACTAAGATGTCATCGATGAATGTGGATGACAATAACAATGAAGATGACATCATTGTAAGTTTTTATTGTAGTTTAATTTCAAATTTTTAATTTTAGTTTTATTTTGATTTGTTTTGAAATCAATTACAGATTGTTGTTTGGTTATTAAATTATGGTGGTGGTTCACTTGTTTGTAGGTTCCTTCACCGGATACGCCGGCGTCGTCGAGTACCCAAGGGAGCCAACATGATTTAAATTCGGGCAGCGTAGATATCACTCAAAATTCGGACACTTCAAAGAAAATGAAAACAATGAGACCGAGGTCAGCGGTTTGGGATCACTTCTCAAAATTTACTAATGAGACCGGTAAAATTAAAGGTAAATGTAATTATTGTGAACGGGAGTTTCATTGTGATCTTAGGAAGAATGGCACATCGGCACTTATAAGTCATATGAATAAGTGTTCTCTTCACCCTCATACTTTAGAAACACATCAAACACAAATTAGTATTCAACCGAGTTTAAATAACACCGAAGAAGCTAGTATTGGTACTTGGAGATTTGATCAAGATCTTTGTAGAAAGGCATTAGCTAGGATGATTGTTCTTGATGAATTGCCATTTAAAACGGTTGAGCATGAAGGATTTCGTTATTTTATGTCGGTGTGTTGTCCTAGGTTTAGAATTCCTTCTCGTTGGACGGTTGCCCGTGATTGCTTTGATTTATATAATTGTGAATTTGAGAAATTGAAAGTTGTTTTGACAAATGGTTGTGAAAGAGTTTGCTTGACAACAGATACATGGACTTCAATTCAAAGAATAAACTACATGTGTTTGATTACACACTTTATTGATAATGATTGGAGATTGCAAAAGAAAATCATTAATTTTTGGCCAATCACTTCTCATAAAGGAGAAGGAATTTGTTTAGCCTTAGAGAAATGTTTAAAAAATTGGGGAATTGAGAAAGTGTTTACTGTTACTGTTGACAATGCTAGCTCCAATGATGTTGCTATGACTCATTTTAAGAAAAGAATTTGTAAATGGGATTCTACTGTTGCTAATGGACAATATGTTCACATTAGATGTGTTGCTCACATATTGAATTTGATTGTTGTTGAGGGGTTAAAAGATGTCAATGAAAGTGTTACTAAGATTAGACAAGCGGTAAGATATGTTAGACAATCTCCCGCTAGATTGGTGAAATTTAAAGATTGTTGTGAGTCGGAGAAAATTGAGTGTAAGAGTTTATTGTGTTTGGATGTACCTACTAGATGGAACTCAACATATTTAATGTTGTCTGTGGCAGAAAAATTTGAGAGAGCATTTGAAAGATTTCATGAGTTTGACCCATATTTTAAATTAGATCTTGAATCACATAAATGGGTAGATAAATTGGGTCAAAATGGGGAAATTATTTTTGATGTGAATGGCAATATAGAGAGAGAAATGAAAATCATTGATGGGAGGCCAAATAGTGATGATTGGGCTATTGTTAGACGTTATGATAATTTGTTGGAAGATTTTTACCATCTTACTCTTCAAATTTCTGGTTCTTCCTATGTTACTAGTAATCAACTTTTTGAAGAAATTAGTCAAATTTTTGTTAAGTTGAATGATTGGATAGTGAATGGGGATAATGAGTTGTATGAAATGGGGTTGAGAATGAAAAATAAATTTGAAAAGTATTGGGGTGATCCGTTTAAAATGAACAAGTTGATATTTATTGCAACCATTCTGGATCCTAGAAAAAAATATAGGTTTGTTGAGTATGCACTTTGTGAAATGTATGGTGATGATAAGGGAATGAGTGTGGCAAATATTGTCAAAAATGCAATGTTTTCTCTATTTGAAGAATACAAAACAAAGTTGATGGGTGATAGTGGTGATTCTAGTGAATCCTCAACTTTGACACAAAGAAGTGGAGCCTTGAAAGGCGATCTTAGGGTTAAGACTGTGACAAAAAATTGGAAGCTAAAAAAGTCCACTTTAACTCAACAAGTTTCAAGAAAAACGGATATTGAGAGGTACCTTACAGAAGATGAGGAAGAAGATGAAGTTGGTTTTGATGTCCTGAAATGGTGGAAGAAAAATACGGTGAGGTTCCTGTTAGTGCAATATTAGCACAAGCGTTTGTAAAAGGGGGGGGGGGGGGGGGGTTGAATACAAACACCTGAAACTTTTCGCACTTAAAAACTTTATATGGCTTATTGAAAACAGTCGAACAACCAGAAAAACTATATGGAATGAACACACAGATTCAAGTTAAAATAGTTATATTATAACTCGAGGTTTTTCTGGAAATCTGTATAATCACAAATGTGATTTACAGCTACAAATTCTGTGAATAAAGTTCACAGCTTCTCACACTCACTAGCTTCTAATATTCTTTGAAATATCTCTCTCAAGATCTATTGCAAAGCTTCTCTCTAGTGTTTTGTGCTTCAGTGCTTGTTTGATCTGTTGGATGGATTCAATTAATCGTTATTTGTGTAATGAGAGCTCCGTTGCTTATATATTAATTAGTGGGTTGAAATCACGTTCTTGTGACGTGCTTCTCTTCTCAACTTAGCCGCAAGAATGTCACATCTAAACTTTATGTGTTAGACTGCTACAAACTTTGTTGCTGCTTTTTTTCCCCTGATTTGTGTGCATTTAATGCGTGAGAGTTCTCATTGGACCATTAACAAACTTGAAGAAATATCTTTCCAGTTAATATTTCTTGCTTCTGTAACACGTTACGTTGATTTCCGTGTATGAACTGATGACGGATGTATGCTGTCACAACGATCCACTGACTGAACTGATGACGGATGTATGTTGACATTGCTGCTTGACTTCAAGGCTTCAAGGACACTTTTTATTTCTGAAATGTTGGCTGCAGCAAGTTGTGACCAGTAGAAGGTAATGATCTCCCCCTTTTGATTTTTGAACTGTACACCCATGGGGCTTGTGATCATTTTTGGATATTCTGTGAACCCTTTCACTGATGGCACATGCCTTGCTGCAGTGTTCCTATCATCAGCCTTGGTTTCTTCAATCTCCTTCAATACCCTCTGAATCAGCAGGACTCTGAACTTGATGACATGTTCATTCTTATGGTTTGCAATTTGACCAAGAACATGCATCGCTTCCTCCAGGCTTAGGCCATCAACTTCTTTAATCCTTATATACTTCTCCCGCCCATCAATGGATTTATAAAATAGCTTTAGTGGATTTTCCAATGCTGTGGGCAGGGTTCTTTCATTGTTGATGGCACTCCTCAGACTGTCGATTATCCCCCTTAAGTCTTTGTTGGCCTGAGAAGATCTTGGAATCAGGTTTAAAGTCAGTCCTAACTGCCCAGCATTCATTCTCCTGAACCAGTCCATTGCCACAATGAATTCTGATCCATTCTTCAATTGAATTGTTATCATCTGATCTCTTCTATTGTTGAACCTGACATCGATGCTTTTTATTGAGAACAAAAATGCCAGGTTTTTGCGCCTTTCTTCTTTGAGAGATTCAGCTAGTGTGGGTGGACCATATTCTTTGGTATCAGGAGATGGTGCTTTGTCCTTGACATCTTCAGACTTCTTTGAAGTGGCATCAGGGTCTTTAGATTTGTCTTGATTTTTATCCCCTGATGCACTTCTAGGGTTCTATAATCTTCGAGTCTGAGGTCTCATGGAGGTCCTTGGCTTGACAATCTTCTTCTTCTTTTCTGCTTCCTCCTGTTCCTTTGCCATTTCCCTCTCTTCCTCTTCTTATAGTTGCTGTGCAAAGAGTGCATCAGCTTCCACGAGCTTTTTGTCCTGGGGATAGACCAGCTCCACTTTCCCATCAATTACAGCTTCAACAGGTTGTGGAAAGTGGGCTGTCTTCATGGCGTCTCCAAGCAGCTTAGGCCCTGATTGAGTGTGAGATTTCTTCTTTGAATCCTCAATCAGAATACCCTTGCCTTTGTCCTTGGTTTGTGGAGCAGGAACAGGAGTAGTCACATCCCCTGACGGTTTGCTTGACTGTCCAGCAACATCCCCTGACGCATGCTGGGTTGATTTCTCCACCTTTTTGGCAGCATCATCAGTAGGAGTTGGGTGTAGGGATGTGACTTGAAGAATTTGTTGCAGAGTGCCAGCCATGGATTGTTGCAGAGTTGCCATGCTGGTCAGTTGTGAAGTGAGATCTACAAGCTTGCGGTTAACAATGTCAGCCTGCTTCTTTATTCGGAGTAGAGTCTGGCTGGTGACTAGGGAATGCACAACTGTCTGTACATTTTGAAACTTTAAAGAAAAATGTGTATACAAATTTTTGTTTTCTATGTCTATGGACTGACCAATCATGATCTGTGATTTTAACACTTTGATCAAGATTGGATCAGTGGTTCTTGCTAACTCCTGCTTTAATAACTGTACAGTATCTGCCATCTGATTTTGCTGAAAATACAAATCAACTCCGATGAACTGGGAAAAATCATCTTGTGGAGCATCAGCTTCATCACTTTCAGAAGTGGAAGTAATATTTACAGTATCATTATTTTCTCTCTGTTCTTTATTTACAAGGATCTCATCCTTATCTCTCTCATCCTCTCCTTTTTCTGTACCTTCTAAGGTAGCATTCATATCCTCTCCTTTTTCATTGCCTACTAAGGCAGTACTCTCTTCCTCTCCTTTTGCCAAAGTCCTCTCAGGGGATTGACTTTGCCTCTCTGCACTAAGTATTTTCTCATTCTCACTCAAAATTGTCCTAGAGGGGCTCCTATAGGCTTAGAAATCATCAACTGTGACCAGTTCAAGTGAAGTATTTACAGTTTCTGGTTCAACAGTTGTGATAGGAGAAGGATTGGAAAAAGAATGTGTATGTACAATTGGAGAAGTATATGTTTCTGTATAGGATGTATATACAATTGGGGGTACATAAAGTGTTATTGCAGTAGTATGTACAGTGGTATTTATGTCCCCTGCCTGATCACTAGTATTTGTATCAATTAAAAATGAGTCAGCCATTTTAGTGTGGTGACTTTCAAACACTGTGTCAGAGAGTGTTGGCTCCTCCACGAAATGAGAATGTGGAGAATCTGATTGTATGACACTTAAAGTTTGTGTCATTATATCTGAAGAAATTTGAGGAACAGAGAAAGAAGGAAGTGGTGTAGATGTGAGTGTTGGCTGAATCACTGAATGAGGAGTTGATTCATCAAAAGAAGTGTGTGCCCTCACTGTGTCAGCTATCTGCAAATGGCTCTCAGAGACCCTAATGGTAGGTTCATCAGTGTCTATGGTTACTGTATGTGCCTCACTCAACTGTGTCCCTGGTTGAGGACTATTTTCAATATCTAATCCCTTTTGAGAGGAAGTAGATAGAAATATGTTTAATTCCTTATCAAAGGCTGTATCCTGTTGAGAGGATACGCCCTGGTCAGGCTGTTGGGTTTCACTCATGGCTCCCGTCTTCTTCTTCAATCTTTTCCTATAGCCAAGCACTCTTACTCCTTGCTCCCCCTCAATTGATGTGGTAACTTCACTGGCTTTTCTTTTAATCTCAACAGTCTTTTGGGAGACTGTGGGTTGGGCTATTGAGAGTGATTGTGAAGAAATTGGTTGTTCTACTTGGGTAGGCAGAGAGGTGGTTGTTTTCTCTGCCATTGTAGATGAAGGTGAAGAATGTACAGTGTTAGAAGTGGAAGATGTAGAATTTACTACCTGTATCATATGCGTTGGGAGAACAAATGATTCAGTTGTATAAGATTTCTTCATTATTTCTGCAAACAATTTCTTTGTTTGCTTGTATGTCTGTACAGGTATATCATTCTCAAAAGAAAGATTAGTAATTTGATCTTTAATAATCATAAACAAAAATCTAGAATAGTATACTTCAGTTTTCCTATTATTTACATTACCTAATTTATTTACAAGATCATCAAAAATAATTTTACCTATATTTATATTTACATTTTTGATCATTGCATATGTTATTTTCAAAGTTAAAGATGTAATACCCTCAAAGTTAGAACACTTACATGAGAACGACTTGGTGATTGTATCAAACAGGTAAGAGATCTCCCGTTTGACATTCACCCTTTTGAGATCTTTGAACTTTAACACTGCGTTGGGAGCAGCATTATAGCCCAGTTCTCTCAAGAAATCCAGTAGGTCAGCATCACTTAGAGCATCCACCAGATCTTAAGTAGGTAACCCCAAAACAGAGTTAAGTCTGGAAGGAGTTATTTTTCCTTTCTCAGACGAAACCTTGAATGAGATACCCTTGACCACATCTGGCTTGGTGGTGGAGTACATAAATTTAGCACTAGTCCACAGTTGTGACAGTGCTTCTCCCGACATTTCTTCATCGGTAAAGATGGCTTTGCTATACTCAGATTTGAGCAAATAGTTCATCATAGGTTTAAAGCAATCACTTACCTCATCAATGCCCGAGAAGCCCACAAAATTTGTGGATGGGACTGTCAAGTTCCTCTGTATTTGTTGACGTGCCATGGATGCTTTGAAGATTTGAGATTTTAGGGTTTCTGTAAAGTCGAGAGAAAAAGAACTCTAGCAAGTATCAGGTTTAGATTAAGTGTTTGAGAGTTTCAAAAAGTAGGAGAGATAACATATTAATACCCGCTAAAAGACGTTTGAAAACTTTCACTTAAACACGCTATCAAGGTGTCAGTTCAGTTTCTGTGATGACACGTCATCAGTGAGAGAAGAATTCAATGATGAGTTGTCATCACTTAACTGGCCTCGAAACCCGATGCAAAATAAATTTAAACATACCCTGATGATTCACTGTATGTACATACCCTGACCCTGATGCACAAGCCAGACAACCTGATCCTGACGAACGAGTTGAGTACCCTGATCCTGACGAGAGATCCAGACACCCTGACCCTGACGCACAGGTAGGAGACCCTTACCCTGACGAACAGGTGAGATACCCTGACCCTGACGAGAGATCCGGACACCCTGACCCTGATGCGTCTTTAAGGAAGCCCTGACCCTGATGCATCAGTCAAAAACAAAAACAAAATAGCAGAAGGCAGAATGTACAAGTATATACATATTTACAATTTGAACATATATAACCACATATCAGTTTGATTTTATCAAGAAATTATGAAATGAGTTAGAGATACCAGAATTTTTAGGATTTTGACTCTGACCCTGACGCATAATTTACCATTCCTAGCTCCCCCATAAGATTTGAAAAAGTGGCTTCATCAAGAGATTTGGTAAATATGTCTGCCAGCTGCTTGTTGGATGGTACAAATTGTAGTTCAATATCTCCATTCATGACATGCTCCTTAATAAAGTGATATCTGATTTCTATTTGCTTGGTTCTGGAATGCTATATTGGATTTTCAGCAATGGCAATGGCAGTTGTGTTGTCACACCTTATTGGAATTTTGGAATAGTTCAGACCATAATCCATTAGCTGATTCTTCATCCATAGAATTTGTGCACAACAACTTCCAGCTGCAATATATTCAGCTTCAGCAGTAGATGTAGAAATAGAATGCTGCTTTTTGCTGAACCAAGATACAAGCCTTCCCCCTAGAAATTGACAGCTTCCAGTTGTACTTTTTCTGTCAATCCTGCATCCTCCAAAGTTAGCATCAGAATATCCTAGCAATTCAAATCCAGACTCCTTTGGATACCAAAGTCCCAACTCTGTAGTGCCCTTGATATATCTCAAGATTCTTTTCACTGCAATAAGATGAGATTCCTTTGGATCAGCTTGATATCTTGCACAAAGACATGTTGCAAACATTATGTCTGGCCTGCTTGCTGTCAGATATAGCAATGATCCAATCATTCCCCTGTAAGTCTTCAAATCAACTTTCTTTCCATTCTTATCAGGGTCAATCTTGGTTGCAGTGGCCATAGGTGTCTTTGCTACTTTTGAATCCTCCATATCAAATTTCTTGAGAAGTTCTTTGGCATATTTTGTCTGATGAATATAGATTCCATCAGAGTCTTGTTTAACTTGCAATCCCAAGAAATAAGATAACTCACCCATCAAGCTCATCTCATAATTGCTTTGCATGAGTTTGGAGAATTTTTCACACAGTCTTGTGTCAGTGGATCCAAAAATAATATCATCAACATAAATTTGAACCAAAATCAGATGACCTTGGTGTTGTCTAAAGAACAAGGTTTTGTCAATGATACCTCTTGAAAATTTGTTTTCCACCAGAAATTTTGACAGTGTGTCATACCAAGCTCTAGGTGCTTGCTTCAGTCCATAAAGTGCCTTTTCCAATTTATAGACATGATTTGAAAATTTTGAGCATTCAAAACCTAGAGGTTGTTGGACATACACCTCCTGATCCAATTTCCCACTCAGAAAAGCACTTTTCACATCCATTTGATATACTCTAAAATTTGAATGTGCTGCATAGGCTAAGAAAATTCTTATAGCATCAAGTCTGGCTACTGGTGCAAAGGTTTCATCAAATCAATCCCTTCTTCTTGAAGATATCCTTTTACAACCAGTCTTGCTTTGTTTCTAACAACAATGCCAGCTTCATCCATCTTATTTCTGAATACCCACTTTGTACCTATTATGATCCTATCTTTGGGCTTGGGTACAAGCTTCCATACTTGATTCCTTTCAAATTGATATAACTCTTCCTGCATTGCCAGAATCCAGTCTGCATCTTGAAAAGCTTTTTCAACCTTCTTTGGTTCAATTTGAGAAAGAAAACAAGCATATAGGCATTCATTAGATGTAGCTTTCCTGGTCTGCACACTTTTGCTTGGGTCACCAATAATCAGATCTGTTGTGTGACTTCTGGCCCATTTAGGATTAGAAATGTGTCTTGATGAGCTTGCTTGACTATCATTTCCTCCCCCTAAGCCTGTGCTCCCAGCTTTTGAAAACTCTCCCCCTGAATTAGTGGATAATTCAAGATTCAAGTTATCCCTTGATGGTGCATGTCCTGATGAATGATCCCCTGATGAAGTATCCCCTGATCTGTTGTCCAGGAAATTAGCTCTATCTGTTGAAGGGGATTCTTCATTAATCGGATTGACATCAGGAATGGATATATTCTCCATTTGTCTGCACACATCAGCTTCCTTCTCTTGATAATCAATATCATCTTCATTTTCAAACCTGAGTTCTTCATGAAAACCAGGGTCTTCAAGTCCAGATATTTCTTGATCATCAAAAGCTACATTTATAGACTCCATCACCACTTGAAGTCTTTTGTTATAAACCCTGAAGGCCTTGGATGACATAGAATAACCTAGGAAAATTGCTTCATCAGCTTTAGGATTAAATTTTCCTAAGTTTTCACCAAAATTTCTCAGAACAAAACATTTGCACCCAAAGACATGGAGAAACTTGATGCTTGGCTTTCTCCCTGTCATTAGCTCATATGGTGTCTTGTTGTGAGCCTTTGTGATTAAAGATCTATTCTAAGTAAAGCAAGCAGTGGAAATTGCTTCAGCCCAAAAATAGGTGAGAATCTTTGCCTCTGCTAGCATTGTCGTAGCAGCTTCTATCAGGGTTCTATTTTTCCTTTCCACTACACCATTCTGTTAAGGAGTCCTTGGAGCAGAAAATGTATGATTTATGCCTTTCTCCACACAAAATCCCTCAACAACTGCATTCTTGAATTCAGTTCCATTATCTGTTCTCAACATTCTAACCACTGACCCTGATTCTGTTTCCACCTTTTTGATATGGTCAATAATTTGTTGAGATACTTCTGATTTAGCATGTTGAAACTTTACCCAAGTGTATCTGGTGTAGTCATCCACTATGACCATTGCAAATCTTTTCTTTGACACTGACATTATGTTGGCAGGGCCAAAGAGATCCATATGTAACAATTGAATTGGATCTTTGATCATGGTGGCTTCTTTGCTGACAAAGGATGACTTCCTTTGCTTCCCTTGTTGACATGCTGAACATAAACCTTCTTGAATAAACTCCATTTGGGATAGTCAAGTTACCAACTCTCTCTTCACTAGATCATTAATTGACTTGAAGTTCAAGTGAGAGAGCTTCTTGTGCCATAGCCTGCTTTCATCAGGGGATGCCTTACTGTAGAAACATGATTCTCCATTTACTGAATTAAAATCAGCAACATAGATATCTCCTTTTCTTATCCCTGACAAAACCAGCTTCCCATCACTTTCATTTGAGATTAGGCACTTATCTCCCTTGAAGGAAGTGATGAATCATTTGTCACTTAGTTGACTTTTGCTTAGCAAATTATGCTTGAGCCTATCAACCAGTGTTACATTCTCAAATGAGACATTCCCATTTGCTGCTTTGCCATAACCAAGAGTTAGTCCTTTGCTGTTATCACCAAATGAAATTACTGGACCAGCCTTTTCTTGAAATTCTGTGAGCAGGGCTTTGTTTCCTGTCATATGCCTTGAACAGCCACTATCTAGAAACCAGATTTGACTGCTTTTGCTATTTCCCTGCACACAATAAAACATTTAAATTGTTTTTGGTACCCAATTTGTTTTGGGTCCTCTTGGTTTAGTCACAGTAATAGGTAATACAACTTTTTCTTTATTAGTAATTTTTGGTTTTGGCAAATTTAAAACTTTCTCCTTTTTAGGAGCTTCAATGTATGCTTTTGATTTCTCAACAGTTATTTTACCTTTTTCCTTGGAGGAGCAGGTTTTAATAGTTGGTAAATCATTAGCATACAAAATTGTGCCAGTCAAAATTTGTGGTTTTTCTTTGCATTGAAAAGACGATTACAGCTACCACAATTCCAGCACACTTTTCTAGGGGATTCATGAATAGAAGAATAATTTCTAGATTTATTAACACCTAGCTTACCATTTCTATTCTTCCTGTTTTCCCCTGACAGGCCTTTTTCCCTTGACGGGCTGTTATGGCCTGATTCACTCTTTCCCCCTGACGACTGTGTATCCACTGATGCACAGTCTAGTTTTTTCATTACTGGAGGATTGAGTGTTTTGGCAAGGATACTTTTCTTGACTCTCCCACCACTAGTGGAAGCTTCATTCACTGGGAAGACATTCCCAGACTCTAGCTTTGCTGTTGCCTTAACAAACTTGATAGTTTGTGATGGCCTTTTTCCAGAGCTAGCTGTCATCTCAACCTCAATGGGAGGTTGCTGCACATGAGTCTCATCATAGCCCAAACCAGATTTTGGATCAGATTTCTGATCTTTCAAACGATCCTCCAGTTTTCTGCTTGACTCATTCCATCTCTTAATGACTTCCCTTTCTTGACTAAGAAGATTTGAAGTCCATTCTTCCCTTTTAATAGCACAGTCAAGAAGATTTGTAGTCCTTGAGAGTTCTTTTTCAAGACTCTCAAGTCTGGAGTTCTCTGATTCTAAAAGAGTGTTCCTGACAGATAATTGTTCATTTATTTTCTGTACTCTCTCAATTTCAGCTACAACACTCCTCAGGGTGTCATAGAGATCCTTTATCTCACAGGTCATTTCCTTAACAGTTTTAACACAATCATTTTTAGACATGTTAGAGGAAATTTCGAGGCTTACCTGTGAGCTGGTACTGTCAGTGGATGAGGCTATCAGGGCTAGGTTGACATACTCTTCATTTTCTTCTTCATCAGAGTCAGCCCAGTCCTTTCCCTCTGCAATGTATGCCTTTCCCTTCTTGTTTGCATTAAGAAGGTCAAAGTATTTCTTCTTGTAGTCCACAACAGCTTCTTTGTCTCTGGATTCACCATCTTTTGTGACCTTGCGACATTCATTTGCAAAGTGACCCATCTCATTACATTTGTAGCACTTTATTCTTGATTTGTCAATAAAGTTTTTCGTGCTACTGGATTTCCTTGCTGAAAATCTTTTAGATCCAGATGGCTTTTGGAATTTCAGCTTGGAAAACCTTTTTGCAAGAAAGGCCATGGTTTCATCCAGTTCCTCTAACTCCTGCGGAGTATATTCTTCCTCCTTGAAGTCAGCTTCTTTATCCCCTTCAATTTCAGCATCTTCTAGTTGCTGCTTCATCAAGACACTTGGCCTTGCTTCTTGTTTGTCCTTCGTGGCAGCCATCAGGGCTACTGATTTAAGCT
>CM025785.1:20564722-20602199 GCA_014636745.2 Centella asiatica
CCTGACGCACAGTCAGGCCATCCCCTGACGACGCATAGTCAGTCCGAGGTCACTGCGTTGTCTGTCTTGTGGAATACGCCCCCTGGGCTTTCTCGGCATCCCCTGACGGGCGGGTTTTTTCAGACGACCCCCTGACGACGCATAGTCAGTCCGAGGTTTTAAAAAATTAGGTTGATCAGGCCCCCCAACTACGGTCTGGCATTCGTGTCCGCAGGTCGCACCTGTGCATGAGTCAAGCCAAATTGTCCTTCAGAAATTCTAGGATTTGCACCCCCCCTGCGCGCACGCGTGGAGGATGGATCATGATGTAGCCAATCAATTTGACTAGTTAGCTTGATTTCCCATATAAAAGGTAAGCAACACACTTTCTAAATTTCAATGTGGGACAAAGTTCCTTTTACTTAACTCATCTTTGCATTTTCTATTCCAAATGAAAAACAATTCTCATTCAAATTCTCATTAACTTCCAACAATTAGGTCTATAAATAAATCACTATTCCCATATGTGTACTAGCCTTATACCCACCCCCTTTGATGTAATATTGTTTTGTTGGAGTGTGTTCTAAAGATTGTTTGAGAAAATGTTTTTGAACTTGTAAGGCTTGTTCAAATATTTGATGATGTAGAAGTGTTGAGATCACGGACCAAAAGCAGATTCAACAGTTAATTATATATTTCAATCTCCTGAAAAGAATGTTAAGTTAAAAAATAAAAATGAAATTTTTGAAACAAAAAAAAAGAAAAAAGAAAAATTATCTACTCTCTAGAGAATTTTATGCATATATAGCAATTTAGAAAGAACTGCAATAAAAGTCTCATAACAGGTTGCATCATACAATTACTAATACTTTAAGGTTAAATAGCTCCAGTTTGCTAACTAGCAATGCTTGAAAAATTTATAATACTAAAACATTTGATATGTCCGATCCCATATTTGTCAACAATGGATGCATGCATAGTTGCACTTTCCTGAGCTACCCCGGGGCCCGGGGCTTGGATTGTTAACTCAAGCAGTATTCAATATCCAATTTTTACTTTCTGCTTCCCTGTATCAAAATCGACAACATCAACAATGCTTCTAATCCAAGGCCAGCTAAGGTTGACAGTCAATAAATCATTGCCAAAACCAAAATGCAGTTACAAGTTTTTTTTATCTAAGTAAACGGACCGAACCGAACCGAAATTATTTCGGTTCGGTCAATTCGGTTTTTCCCAAAAATTCAGTTCGGTCGGTTCGGTTTTCAAATTAAATTCGGTCTATTCAGTTTGTCATTTTTGGTTCGGTTTTGAACCAAACCGACCGAATGCTCACCCCTAGTGTCAGCAGCTACTTGTTTAAACTCAAGCAGTACCCGTTAACCATGGTTAATGTCCAACCATGCTTGTAAAGATATTTGTTAAGAAAGAATGCCACATAAGGCACCAATGGGAGGAGAATTTTTGCCTAATAGATTGTCGGCTATCATAAGTAATTGGATAATATTTTGGCAGCCGTGACACCGACCAAACTAGCCAATCACATAATCCCAAAGACATATTTTTAGTCAATCCAGCCAACGACTGAGAAATTTTTTTCATCAAAATGATCCAACTACTCTAATGGATTTACGAGCACTATAAATACATCACTTGAGGTTCAACTGGAGGGTGGAGGGAAGGTTCGCTTGTTTGCGATACCCAACTCCGTTAAACAGACCCTGCTTCGACCCGTTCATGATTGGTCAATGTCTTTGTTAAAGACAATTATCCAAGACATTTGATCAGTCAGCTCCACTACGAAGATTGAGAGGTTCAGTGTTTAGATCTTACGATCTGAGCAACCGATCGCTTCCCATTAGAGTTACAACGACTTGTTGTCGAAAGGTTGTTTAATAAGACTTTAGCTCAGGCTTGGGTCACCTCTGGTCTCTTGGCATTCTTTGTGGTGCCTGGATCCAAGGTGGCAGGTCAAGCGGGACCGGATTGTCGTATCAGGTTTGAAGTTGGACCCTAACCTCACTTCCAAAAGAATTCTCTCCACCCACATAAATTTCATTCTTCCTTTTTAAGAGCAGTTTTCTTTAAGAGCAGTTTTCTTCAAGAGCAGTACGAGTATTCTAATCCCTTTTTTAAAGTTTGAAGAGGTAAAAGTTTTATACCAATTTGATGTTTTATTCTATTTTGTCCTTATTCATTCATGCACATAACACCAGAAGTTATTAATATTGCCTGCTAAAAGAAAAGATGTTGAGGGAATGCCCTGAATTAGGTTTATCCATGATAAACATCATCCACACATATATGAAAAAGTCCTTTATAACAGAGACACATTCTAACTTAGTCTTCGAGGAACAATTTTTGTTAGTCTCTGAGGATCAATATTTTTGTTAGACTCCGAGGAGCAATTTTTGTTTGTTAGTCTTCGATAGGTAAAATTTCTTAGTCTTCGAGAGACAAAAATATTAGTCTCCGAAGAGTTTGGCGATAGCCAAGTGAGTTTGGCGATGACTTATGAGTTTGGCGATGACTTATGAGTTTAGTGCTGACTTGATGAGTTTAGCGCTGAATAACTTATTCACCACTGTGTTTGGCGCTCGCTAAATAGTTGGCGACAACCAAGAGAGTTTGGCGATAGTCAAATGAGTTACCGATGAGTTTGACAATGAACAAAATCATCCCTTGATGACTGTTCCCTGACGGGTGAATTATCCCCTAATGGGTAAGTCATCCCCTAATGACTATTTCTTGATGGGTGAATTATCCCCTGATGAGTAAATTTCATCTCCTGATGGCTATCCCTTGATGGATGATTTATCCCCTGATGACCAATAACTGTCCCCTAATGACTATCCCCTGATGGCTATCCCCTGACGGGTGATTTATCCCTTGATGAGTAAATTTCATCCCTTGATGGCTATCCTCTGACGGTCATGCACATCCCCTAATGGACCAAAATTTATCCCTTGATGAATAATATGAATATTTAACAGTCTGAAAAATCCCTCAGGCTTGTTTGAATGAAAAGTCTCAATTTTCAACACAACAAATGATTAAATTAAAACGTCAAAGAGATAAGAAATGCACGGACATCATAGACATCACATACGTACATAATCACATTTATATTCAAGCATAGATTCTCATGCAAAGTAAACATATATATGTTTTATAGAAGTATTTCCCCCAGCAAGTGAATTAAGTTAGCTCAACTAAGGATAAAGGCAAGTATATTCTCACTCTTATACTTATTTCAGTTAAGCGCATGATCAATTGATTCGACGAATGACTTTTATGATTAAGTTTCTTTGTGAATCAGAATGTTATGTTTTAATTTTCGCTAGTATGATACGAATAAAAGTGTATGGATATAACCGAGTTTTGATTTATCAGTTATTTTTCAATCTTATATTTGTGCTAATGTATGAGAATGTTTTCACTTGGGCGTTGAGCAAGTGCTTATGTTAGTCTTAAGAGGAAGGATGTCGTACGTAGTTTACAAGAACATCCTTTAAGCTAAATAATGTTGGGTTTCATTGGGTCTAAAACGCAGCGGTGAAATACAATTTAAAATAAAACAAAACGAAACCCAAACCCGAGGATCTATGCGAAACTATTTAATACAGATAGTTTAAGATTTTACCGATTAATTGTGCGAATCTGAAGCTTTGGTGAAGGTGTTGATCGTCTCCAAATCTTTAACGCAATCCAACAGGACAGCGTCTCTATGGTATCCACACGAACACCCGCGAATCGTCTCACAATTCGAACAAGAAAAGTTACAGTACTAGCTGTATGATCTGTATCTCCCTTTTTATCTCTATATCTCTGAACTCTAGTATTTCTCTTGTGAGCAACTAGGATTCTTAGAATACGTGAAAAATGTTGGATAGTTAGAGAATAGCTGATATATCATATATATAGCCTTTCATAGAGTAATTCCAAAACCTAATCTAATTAGGAGACTTAAAATACGATTTTTTTTTTATATTTATTAGATATATATATATATTTAATCAAGTCTCACTTAATTAATATATATATATGTACAAATAAATATATATATATATTCGTATTTCCTTCCAAAGGACTCTATTTTATACAGATTACATATATTAATATATATGTATATAATTTAAAGCCATGATTTAATTAAATCAATCTTATTGATATATTAAAATCATAGACATTTAAATTATATCTCCTTGACGAATGTTCTTTGTGTGTGACCCTGTAGGTTATTATTACGTTGGCAATAATTTTAAATCATATTATAAAATTATAAACAGTGAGCGGCATCTAGTAATAAATCACTGTTACCCAAGTAATAATAAAGTCATAGATTCGACGTTACCTTCCGTGACCAATGTTTCAATGTAACTTAATCCTTTTAACCATGATATCTAAGATTAAATTCAAGGCATGAATGTGTCATCCTCTTCATTATTTAATCTTAGTTTTCTTGATCAATGAGTAAACTATATGAAACAAATCTCTATTTGAGCATGGCCATGCATTTTATAGTTTCACTCAATCAAGAGGCCTATAGATATCACCCCTAATTTATAGGAGGGTTAAATTCCATCTATATCATTCCCATTTCTCACATAACTCATTATGCATCCAACAATCACCTTTATCGTCCACCCAGTTAAAGGTGACTTTTGATAATGTCAAAATGCATAACTCCTTATGTAGAAATGTCATGACTTCAGGTCGAAGGACCATTACATCATTGTCACTATGAGAATTACTTATGACACATAGCATAACGCTCCATGTAGAATTCTCATGGTGGGTCTGTCCAGTACTATGTTCTCTAACATGTACCTATGTATCAACTTAATATATCTCGTATATATTTATGACCAATGAGATATGGCCATCAGTTAATCACATACTAGTCTCAATGTATTATTGTTGTCCCACTTACAATGATACTTGACTAGGGACATCTAAGAATAATGATACATCACATACTTATATGATCTCATACTCAAGTCACATACTTGAATCCATATAATTAGTATCATTCTTCTAAGGACATTTATTATGTTAACATTTATATAACGCAGTAAATAAAATATAATAAATTATCATTAACCAAAAACATATCAAAAAATATAGTGTCACAATCATTACATAATTGGCCACTAGGGCATACACTCTAACAAATAAGACATGTAAGATGGTTAAGTGAGGATCGAAGAGTTCAAAATCTCAAAGTCAAAGATATTTTTTAAAGTGCTATACGTTTTGACATTGAATCCGTTATACCTCACAAACAGTTTGAACCTTTGTTGTATTTCAAACCACCATATATGATTATATGCTTGCTGAATGTAAATTGCTCATCCATGTTGTTGTTAAATATTTTACATGTGATAAAGGTAAGATATACGTGCATAAGGTTATTGTGAGTTAACTGTGGGTAATGATGAGGAAAAGCATGGGATTGAAAATGTAAGAGCACAATTGAAGTGTTAAATCTGTAAGACCTACGAGTCACAACTTCATGTAAGGATGATGATGAAAACTGTTGTAATAGTTTAGTTGTCGCTGCAAAATTTGTACTCTGAATATTTGTAAAGACTTATTATTAATCATTTTAGTACATTAATGTTGTATGGATGTATTGTTGACTGTTTTCTTGTTATTGATGGTGTTCAAGTCTCGTGTGGGATTTTTAAGGCCGTCACATAAATAATCCAAGTAGCCAATTATAAGATAAATATGTTCTTTGGTGGATATTTTGTTCATCAGAGAATAATTGCATCACAGGATAAATGGTCATCAACAGATAATAACCATCGATAAATAAATATTCATTGGCAGATAAGCTCATTAGCAGATAATTTTTGATCAATAGATAAACTCATCAACAGATAAAAGTCATTAGCAAATAAAGATTTATTAGCGGATATTAAAAATCGTGTTTGACTGGAAGCTGAAGTACTAATCTGAATAGGATTTGAAATTGCTATCAAGAAGCCGATCGAGATCCAATTGAGAATCAAATTTGGATTAATAAGGTTGATCATCTTATTAGAATCAAATTATGATTGTCAAGACTTATATATATATTCAGATCCAGATTAGATAAAAATTATTATTACAATTAGGCAATTATTATTAGAGTAACGATATAAGAGAGATTTCAATTGTAATAACGCAAAAAATTCTTAGATCTTGAGAAACAAGTTATTAGAACTTGAGAAATTAGAAATTATTAGATTTGTTTTAATTACAATTCCGTATTATAAGTTACAAGTTATATCAGAGATCTTTATAGAGTTTTTAAAAAAGTTGATATTTATATTCAATTTCTTTCTACAAATACTAATAAGGGAACAACAAAATAACACGACATAAATGTAAATGTTGTTACAAGCAAAAGAATGTAATCAACTCTTAGTGCATAGTTATTACCAATAAATGAAGCGTACTTAACCACTCCATCAATGTAATAACTTAGTAATTCTGTATTTTACTATTGGCAATTGTAATTACTTCACAGTTCAGAACTCACATGTTTTTGCCATCCCAAAGTGTGCAAGTTTGACAACTCCATAAGCGAAATTGCCACTCTAATGTCCCTATACAAAGAAGTCATCATAAAGTATATGGCATTCCACAGATAATGTAAAGATCCTTGCATGTGTAGATCGGACTTCTTATGTATTAGTAGCATAATTTGCTTTCCTCATTTATGGTTTTAAATTACGAAAAGAGTATTAATGTTGTGACTATGAAATGATCGTACACCCAAAAAATACTCCCTATAAATTGTTTTTGTGCAATGCAAATAAGCCAACCCAGAAAGGATGTGGCGTGTGAAATTGCGCACAATAGATTCTGTAATAGCTCCGGAATGGTCATGAATATAATTAACTATTGAACTAGGGTGAACATATTCCAATGTTGGATATGTTCAAAATATATAAATAATAATAATTTGATAAATATTAATTATACTTTATTAATTAATATTATATGCGAACAAAAAGGTTAAAGGTGTATGGACCAATGTAGAATTCTAATTGGAATGAGTCTATATTGAGTTTGATAACCTGGTCAAAAGGATATGTATATATATCCTTCTGGGGGCAACAAACTTGGTATTCCAAACTTGATATCTTAGGTGTAATGCTTCAAGCAAATTCAAAATATACATCCGTATCCTTTATTATTATTATTATTTTATTTAGTTATTGTTCTTACCTCCTAGATCTAACAATCTTGAAGCATTACATTAATAATTAATATTACGAACAACAATTTGTTGTTTGAAATTGAGAGACAATGGAGCTTAATTGGATCAATACGAGTTTTCCAACAAAGTTTTCCAATTCCGCCGCGAAGGAGACGGAGTTGCAGTGCAGAATGAAGAACACCACTGCCGCCTGAGTTTGATCAAAATACCAAGGATCCAGATGCAACAGTTTTAAACTAAAAAATTGTTGGAAAGATTTCAAGGCGGGTGAACCTCATCCATTACTCAGAACCAAGCGAACTGCAGAAACATAATCCTATGTCGGAATGAGGACTCCAACAATTCGATGCGTCGATCGATGCCAGAAATCGCGTTCTCGCTGGTGGCGACGATGAAGGACGTAGTGGCATCCCCAATGCTCTTCTGGTCTCCCACTTCGATACCACCTCGAACTCTCTCTCCGATTAGCCCGTTACAAGATGTTGGATAGCAGTAAGCACTGATTTTTGACGAGGGCTCTGTATTTGCTATTGGTGGTCAGGTTTACAATCAGTATCACAATGCTTGTGATAATTAAAACCTGAGACCAATTTGGAAGTTCCTGATGTTGGCGCACTAGATTGAAACACTCGTTGTGAGGTTCAATTGGCCTGGCCAATAATTTAGTTGGTTCAGATTAACTTGATGAATGTTCGGGTGGTACTTGCGAAATTAATACCACACAAAGTTTAAGTATTCCTCTTATGTCGTACTTATAGTTTCAATCAGGTCATGAATTTTATTTATCTGATTTGTGAGACGTATTGCCTAAGATTCTTGGTTAAGTTAAATAATTTGATTTGTTCGAATTAATTAACTTAAATAATTGTTGGAGTTAATTTAAACTTTAAATTTGTTTGAGTTAAATTAAACTTGAAATCGTTATGAATCTTAATTTATTACTATTTGTAAAAGTAAGACACGATTCAATTTGAATGTGTTTTGATTGCTTCATATTAATTTTGTAAGGAACACACGAAAGAAGCGGATGAAGTCACATGAATAAAACGAGCAATGAACTTGACAATTCGATATGAAAATATGTCAAAGATTCATTGAAGAATAGGCTCTCTCGCAGATAAGTTTTTAATATTGAATTTTAAATTAAAATTCAATTTTATGTGAATTACTGTATGTTATAATTTCTATTTGATGCAATAACTTGTTGAGTTATTTAATTCATGGCACTCATATATATTGTTATGTATCGGATAATAAAGTTAGGATTGGTTATACAAATTGAAATAAATATTAGAATGGAACTAGAAATTACTTGTAGATTGTTAGTAAGTTAAAACTAACTACTAACATGATTAATTATCACAAGTTATTTCTATGTTCAAGTAAATCAAATCCTATGAGTGAGCCTACGCAGTTGTAAGTTAAAATAATATTTTGAGACAGAGGAAAATATTACAACTGTAACGTATTTGGTCACTATATATAAAATAATCCGATAATTGTAAACTACCTTACTGTGATATAATCTAGTACACCATTTGAATAAATATTGATATTTTAATTATAAAACTGAGTCTATCAATTTGAGCTAGTAATTGATAATGAAAAAACCAGATCTCTATAATGGTGATTAGATGGAGGAGTTACTTGCCATGAATGCATAGATAGGAAATTATAATTGCAAAAGATATTAAATTGTGCTTATGTTAACTAAGATTGCAATTAGTTTATTATGTGATAGAAGCATGTGAATATCCTTTGTTAAGAGTAGAGTGACTTTAATAGTTAACTCCTATGTAGCTCTATGCTTAAATTGTTAATGACATGTGTAGATTGAGTTTAGTTTATGTGATTGATTGAGTCAATTTAATTCTAGTTGATCCTAAAATATGATAATAAAGTTTGGGACATGTGAATTACAGAATTTATTGACTCATTCTTGCTAAAACTCATAAATTGTCATTATTTGAACCTATAAAATACAACTAGTGTGAAGAGTGTGCTAGAAAATCTTTTAAGTTTAATTTCTACACAACTACTTGGGTTAATACATTCTAATATGCGAGTGATTTAATGAGTTGAATCACTAGAGTTGATTGGAAGTATGTGGTCAATTTTATAGATGATTATGATAGATACATAAAATGATTATTAAAGTTAAATGTTTTGACAAATATCTACGGATTAAGTGTGAAGAGGAAAATAATTGAATCTGTTAAAGAGGAGGAGAATATAGACTAACAAAGTTCAAGGATATTGTGCTTTATGCGATTTTTTGATGAGTCCTTGAAACTTGAATCTCATACTCAACCTATGGATTGGTATAGCCAAAATGAATTGTAGGCTTTGACGGAATTATTAAAAAAAAATGTCATGCCTACTTGTTAATGGTGAGATGAGTTCAGTTGTGGTCATATTCTAGGATTATACCTCACTCTAAATTTTTATTTTTACTATTCTAATAGAATTTGTCTAAATAAACTTTTGACTTTGTGAATTCTAAAGTTTAGGACTGTATACTATATGTAGTAAATACAGATTCTAAGTAGTAGTCCAAAATGAGGAATATGATAAACATATGTGTTTGTCTAAGATTTGCAGTAGATAGAGTTACAAACATGTCTTGTTATTCAACCAATGTACTGCTGGAAGCAAAGTTTGCATTTTTATTGAGAATTTGTTTCTCAAATTTACGATGTCCCTATTTAACAAGAAAAACATGGTTGAATAATGAATGAGTCTGGTCTGAACCTAATCTTACTGATTTTTGACACTTGGACAGTTGAATTAGAATTCATTTAAGTATCTATTTGATAGTGAGTACCTAGTGATTTTGTTGAGGACTCTGTGAACTATCAATTAAATTATGATTTATCCTTACCGATAAGGAGGAGATGAGATTTAAGGACTCGTTCTTAAGAAAAGAATCATTGTTAGTGACATGAATTCTTTGTTACATAATAAAATCTGGAATAGTTGATTTGCAAGTGAGTAAACAACTATAAACTGTAATTCGTTATTGCAGAAGAAACTTAGTTGTGACAGATTTTAATCGAGATGCGCACATTTGCCAATGATTATATGTTTGGATTAGGGAATGATTTATTGTGACATTCATTCACCTTTTTGTCACATGAATTTGATAAGTATTCTTCGAGTTGTTATATTATTAAGATGCAAATACAGTTTTGGCTATATGGTAATCTACACAGATCAACCTGAAAAGTTTATTATGTAAGGATTTGATAATTAAATATGTTAATTAATCAAATTATTATAAAGTAAGATATTGTATAAACAATTAAATTATAATAATTTGACATAAAGTATTGAGATTGGTTCTTGGTGATTCAAGTAAATGCCTTTACTCATGTTATATGTCAAATAGAATTGTGATTATTTGTTTATATAATACTATTTCAATGTTTTGATATGTTAGCGAGTTTGTAAATAGACAAAATTTTATCTTAGTCTACTCGTTAGGAAGAATACAGTAATACAATGAGATTGAGACATAATGTGATCAAGTATGAACTTATGGGACAGTTGGATTAATCCAAACTAGTCGGAAGTCTCATGTGCATAGTAGACTTGCACAAGCATTAACATAGCCTTTGTAGTTGGCATGTTTAGTAAACTCACTATAATTCTAAAAGAGCTGTGTGATGCCCTAGAGATTGACAAAATATGAAATGTCCTAGAGGCTGATGAGATACTTTATAGGTACTCAATGATATGCTCTATGTTGTTAGAATCCTCTAATTTTAGAAGGATTTTTTGATGGTCTCTTAATACCAGTGTGTATATGTATACACTAGGTAGTGCAGTATTGTATTGGAAATCTATGAAATGGGCAAAAATAGATTTGTCATTTTTGAAGTAGAAACTCTATACTCTAGTTTTTAGAAACAGAGTTAATAGAAGTTTTGTTCAAGATATTCCAAGGACAAATTTTTAATTGTATTCTCTAGAAGTAGTGAGAAACAAACTGCACAGATTTTGTTTGAACACTCTTTAATAGTTAAAGAAAGTGTTGAGGCCGTTGCTCTTACAATATGTTGCAATAATGAATTTTCATCACAAGTTCATTATGAAGGAAATAAGATTAAAACCATTAGATTAGAGTCTCTTTAAAGGATTTGTAACCTAGTATGGTTTATTCTTAATCTATTGTTTGAGTATTATAATTGATATGTCTTGATGTTGTAGTTTCTTTATATCATTCCAAATTTGATAAGACATGTATGGTTCTTATCTTTCATGAGAGAAACCATAATTGAACAGGTTCTATGTGTTGGAAACTTGTTAGTGATGAGAAATAGTTTTGTTTTGTGATTTGTACTAAGTTCTATAGTGTTGAACTAGATACTTCTATAACAAACTATTTTATGATTCAAAACTTAATGATGATGCATTGTAGTTTGATATGTGGTCGGTGCTAAGTTCTCAAGAGTTGAACTAGACACTTAAACATCAAACTATATTAATCAGAAGTGATTATTACATTCTTTGAATCTGACTGGTACCTAAGATGAAGAATGAAAGTTGTTATTTGCATCATGTTTTGATATGACTTGTACTAAGTTTAGAATCTCTAAACTAGATACTTGTATTATTCTTTAATTGACGATTATTGATTGGAATTCGTTGAGGGACGCCTTACATGAAATTCTATGTTAAATTGTCATTAAAGAAAATTTACAGAAAATGTTGGAACTGAAAGAGATCAATGTATTTCTCTATTGAGAATGATGATCTACTAGACGAGTAGAATCTTGTGCTTAATTGAATCTCTAAGTCCATTCATTTGTCTGTTTTATTTTATTCAGATATTATTCTCGTACATGTAAACTTATTCATTTGTTGAATTTGTTTTTGATTCAAAACCTCAATACTTGATTTGGTTTGGTTCAGACATGTATAAATGATTATATTTGAATTAGTTTCATGATACTTTGGTATCATGTGTTCATGTATGGTTCGTTATTATTATTTTATATTTAGAACATAGGAGGAGATTGTTGGATATGTTCAAAATATATAAATAATAATAATTTGATAAATATTAATTATACTTTATTAATTAATATTATATGCGAACAAAAAGCCTAAAGGTGTATGGACCAATGTAGAATTCTAATTGGAATGAGTCTATGTTGAGTTTGATAACCTGGTCAAAAGGATATGTATGTTTCAAACAAATCCAAAATATACATCCGTATCCTTTATTATTATTATTATTTTATTTAGTTATTGTTCTTACCTCCTAGATCTAACATCCAAATATATGTAAAACTTATCATTGACCTGCTTGTGAAAAGAAGAAATCAGTGTCCGCAAAGAATCCACTTACTACTTCACTACCGTAATACTCCGTTCGGTTTGAAGAAATGAAATGAGGTTTGAGAAAATGAAATAAGGGAAAAATGAATTTAATTCATGTGTATTTACTAAAAGAAATTACAAAATTTTATCTACAGGTGTAGTGGTAGAATCAACCATTCCTCTCATATGTTGTTTAATTTCATGAAAAATGAGTAGAAATAATCAATTCTTTATTTTTTTATTGTGACTCTCCTCTCAATTCTCCTATCCTTCCGGTGCTACTTTTCAATAAATTTTGATTTATTTTCCCTCTCATTCGTTTTCTTCAAATTGAACAAAGCATGATATTGAGCGTGTTCGGTTGCATTAGACGGCTGAGAACTTTAATTTCCTGCAGATTTTCAAATTCAAGTTAAACGATATGTTAGTCACTTAATCAGAAAAGAAACACCATGGTGTAATAATATCTCAATACAATTTGGAGGTAAACTACTAGGTAGATATGCTATGAATCATTAAAAGAAGTGGCTCAACCTACAAACTGGAATCAGGCATTTAAAAGTGGCATCTATTTCAGAGTTTTACTTGTGTGTGGGTTTATGTGTATGCTATGTTTTTAGCCATTGACATGCACAACTAAGTCTTCAAATTTCTACAAAATTTTGTGGTCTTATCTTTAGTTGATGGCATTTTGAATCCTATGCAGGGAAAACAGGAAAAAAGGAAATCAGCGTATGAAATCAAAATAGCTTTGAAGTTTAACATCAAAAGAAAAAAAAAATTCCTTAAGAACTCCACACCGGATCAAGCAGACCTAAAAATATAAAACTGA
This sequence comes from Centella asiatica, assembly GCA_014636745.2. Taxonomy (NCBI): domain Eukaryota; kingdom Viridiplantae; phylum Streptophyta; class Magnoliopsida; order Apiales; family Apiaceae; genus Centella; species Centella asiatica. The sequence goes on from CM025785.1 coordinate 20,578,069, forward strand.
TATGCAAAAGATAAGAAACATAAATATAACCTGCTCTAACTGTCTTATACATTCTAAAGATTGTCGATCATCTGGCAATAATGCAACTTCTTTTATTGCTCACAATGCTCCAGTTTCCCCGTTAAGGAACTAGAGTTGTCTGTTGAGGATTGTTATATAGATTATCGAATTTCTGAATCCTGTTTATAGATTCTTGGAGTCTTATAGTTATGGTGTGATTGAGAGATTCTTGTGTAGTTTATCTCAATGTTACCAAGTTCGTAATTCGTGGGATATGTGGTTATGTGGTATATGTACGCAGTTCGATGGATATTGAATACAAAATTCGAAAGGGTATACTTAATTGGTAAACAATTTAGATACGCAACTCGCCAAAGTTTAGCATGGAATTCGATAAAGTTGTATACACGATTCGCAAGAATTGTAGTTCAATTCATTCCGAGTACATGTACAAAATTATAAATATACACCAGTGTTTTTAATACTTAAAATTGAAGGAAAAAAATGGAAAAGTATCAAAAGTTTCATTGACATGATATTTAATTTAAATTTAAATTTAAGATTTAAAATTGAAATTTTATATTACTTAAAAAAGATTTAAATGAATTGATAACATACCAGCTTGATTATAGTGTAAATTGTGGGAGTAAAAAGTTAAAGAATACAAAAATCAAACAATCACATTAAAAAAGAAAGAGATAAAGTGATAAACACTTCAATCCCTTCATTTACGTCACTTCTCCCTTTGGTTACCGACGATGACAACTACAAAGGGGGAAAAAGTGATCTGATTCTCTAGAGTTGTTAGAGAATTTGTTAAAATAAAATAAGCTAACGCATTTGTAAAAGAGATGATTAAATACAAATATCATAATTTTTTCATTTTTAGAAATTCTAAACAAAAAAATTGAAATATCTATAAGTTTATCCCCTAATATGGATCAACTCAGGAAAATAGTACAATAATTTAAAATGAATACACAAAAATTCAACTTAAAATAGTTGTATTATAACTTGGGTTTTTCTAAGAATCTGTATAATCACAAAATAATTAAACAGTTACAAATCTGTAAGTGAATATAGTTTTTTGTTTTACACACTAGTTCCAATTTCTCTCTGAATATTTCTCTCAAAAAGTATTATAAATATTCTCTCTAGTGTATGAAGATGACAAAGATATTTCTAAGTTAATATATATCTTGTTTTTCTCTCGTGTATTTTTTAGTAGTGTGTAACAACTATTACATATATAGGAAAACAGAGATAGAGTTCATGTACTTGTTATGCTTCTTTTTCAATATAGCCGTAGTATGTTCTGTCATTGTCCTTTTAGAGTTACAAGTATTATACTGCTATTGAATATAGTTGTTTATATTTCAATCTCTGTTCTCCTTGCGTTTCTGGTGTAGAGCTTGTTATTGGACCACCAGATTTCATGTAATATCTTCTCAGATATGCCTCTTGTTTCCATACCAAGTATCAGTGCATATTTGTTAATCCCTGATGACGTGTGGATTAGGTCTTAACTATCCTCTGATGACAAGCCCTCATATTGACTTGATTAGTATTTCTGTATCCCTGATGCAGACTTGATATAGAATTAGATTAGTGTTTTTTGATCCCCTGATGTTAAAACTCAATTCTATCCATTGATATCATCCATTAATGTAGTGTTCAGACCATCCCCTGATGATAACCCTGACAAATTCAACTGCTGACGGTATGCCCCGATGGTATCCTCTGACGATCAAGCTATTCTCTGATAGTATCTCCTAGTCAAGTTATCCACTGATAGATTTATCCATATATAACATCCCCTCATGCAGTATTCAGGCTGTCCCCTAACGGGTTTATCTATCGATGATTTTTTAAATACTCACATCTTTAATCATTGATGTTATATCACTGATACTATGTTGGCATTTACTTGAATGTCTGATGTGCAACTGATACTATGTTGGCATTTACTTGAATGTCTGATGTGCAGAATACTTAAATTATGAAGTACAACCAGATATTCCCTGACATTACCAATTCTTTGAAATATTTACCGATGACTTGCCTAATGCGGTAATGACTATTCCTTGATAGATTGAGTGTCCATCAATGAATACCAAATTGTGCAAATAATTTGAAAATATTCTAAGGTTTATGAACTATCTTAAATATTTACAAGTGCGTAGTTATTAAATGAACAAAAGAATAGTTACATCATCAACATAATACCTAACAAAATTTTACTTTAATATCAATTATTCATCTGTATTTAATGATTGAAATCTAATAATTAATTTAAATTTTCTTAAAATGCTTAATGTCAAACAATAAATATCAGAACATTTACTATTTATTATATAATATAAATATTTACTTTTCAAAACATAAATAAAAATATATTTGTCCATATATAAATATACATATTTACTAAATAAATTAGAATTTTGATAAATCAAGAAATACATTAACAATTATTGTTTTTTTCATTACATTACATAAGCACTTTTTAGCATTTTCGTCACAAACTAAAAAAATAAATAGGTGATGCACAATTATGCATGAGAGCGTTAATATTAGAATACTAATGTTCCAGAGGTTGTAAACTTGTGTCATAATAATAAATTGGCGATATAATTGTCCATTTGTTATTGTACTGTATGTAACTAGCTATAAAATTCGTGCACCACACGAATATATTATTTTTTTCAAATTATAGCTGATTTAACACCCAACATGGGTATATTCTCATTTCTCTTCTAACTTTTTTGAATTTAAAATAGGTGATTTGTTAAATTCTATAAAATATGTTTGAAGTACAACTTAGTAAATCTTTTTTTTTATCAAACTCAAACTAACATAACTTTACTTAGATTTGGAATATACAATTATTATAATTTCTAACAAATTATTAATCACAATAAATGGTCCTTTTTTTTCTTTCTAAAATTAAAGATAGATTTTAATTTTTGAGACAAATAACATCATATTTATTAACCTATATGATTATAATAATTTTATCAACAAAAATAAACTAAATTCATGTCAATTTTTAGTTATGATAGTAATTTTTTTTTGTAATAGTAAGTATTTTTTTTATAATAAATATAATTTTTTATAATTTGATTACTTTGTTAATTTTAATATGTTATATGATACTTTATTTGTCCCACAATAAGTAAATGAGTTATTCAAGGATCATGTTTGCTATATGAAATTAAGACTCTATGCCTAGTTTTTATAGGTTTTTTCACATTTGTTAATACAATAAGTAAATGAGTTATTCAAGGATGATGTTTGTTATATGAAATTAAGACTCTATGCCTAGTTGTTATAGGTTTTTCACATTTGTTAATATCAATTATGTTAGAACAAAATAAGGTAAAGTGTTTATAGAAGGGGTTGAATACAAACACCACAATTTTTTCGCTCTATTAAGTCTAAATAAGCAAAAACTGGAATAACTGTAATATACAAAAAAACCTTACTGAAATTAAAGTGAACACATAAAGATTCAAGTTAAAATACTTGTATTATAACTTGGGTTTTTTCTGAAAATTTGTATAATCACAAAATGATTAAACAACTATAATTCTGTAAGTAATTACAGATTCTTGTTTCACACACTAGCTAGGATTTCTCTCTGAATATTTCTTTCAAGAAATATTACAAAGTTTTTCTCTAGCGTATGAATGTTGATAGAGATATTTCTAAGTTTTTCTAGCTCTGTGTTTCTCTCTCTCTCAACTGTACATGGTAGCGTGTAACAACTCTTTCATATGTAGGAAAATAAATATATAACTCATGTGCTTGCCATACTTCTTTTTTTAACGTAGCTGCAGTATGTCACGTCATTGTCTTTTTAGAAATACACGTGTCAGACTGCTATTGGCTAGTGTTGCTTTTATTTTAATTCCTGTTCTCCATGCGTTTTTGATGTAAAGGTTGTTATTGGACCACCAAATTTCAATGAATATTTTTCTAGTTATACCCCTTATTTCTTTACCAAGTATCAGTGCATATCTCTTAAACCCTGATGACGTGCCTGATGACAAGCCCTGATGTTGACTTGATCAGTACTTCTGGATTTCCTGATGACAAGCACTGATGTAGACTTGAGCAGTGCTTCACTATCCACTGATATTAATATCTGATGTTGAATTAGATCAATGTTTCTTGATCCCCTAATGTTAATAGTCAATGTTATCCACTGATGTCATCTGTTGATGTAGTGTTCAAGTTATCCCACTGATAACATCTCTTGACAGTATTCCCTGACGGAATCCCCTAACGTAGTATTTGAGTCATCCTTGATGGGTTTATCCATCGATATCTTTTCAAATACTTATGTCTTTAATTATTGATATTATTTTTGGCATTTTTCTGAATGTCTGATGTGCGAAATATTTGATCATTAAGTACAACCAAACATTTCCCAACACTACCAAGTCCTTGAAATATCCACTGATAACTTGTCTAGTGATGTATCGACTATTTCCTGATAGACTAAGTTGTTCATCAACGAATACTTATTACAAGTATTTTTCCCCCCCAAAATAGATAGAAGTAGGGTTGAGAAACGATTTCATAGAATCATTCGTAATTAACCTAGCTGACTTAAAGGCGGATCGATGTTATTCTTTTAATAGATAGGTATAAATTTGTCTTAGGGGTTTTACATTTATATTGCTTCTGTTTATTGTCATTTTGTTTATTTTAATTTGTCGAACACAATAATTAAAGAGATATATTTTACAATATTAAATTAAATAGAGATGAATGTTAAATTGAATTAAATTAAATATAGTATTAAAGATATATATATTAACCGTCAAAATTCTTATTTTATTTAGTAATTTGCAAGTGGACAAATTTGTATATATTTATGTTTTGAATAACATATATTTATATTATATAGTAAATAGTAAATATTTAGATATTAATTTTTTTAAGAAAATCAATTATTATATATTAATTCACAAGATGAGAACACGCTTAGGAGAACTCTTAACATTCATATCTCAATTGGACTCTTTAGTGTTTTTTTTTTCCGTTCCTAATCACAACAAGTACTTTATCCATTATGTATAAGTCTTGTTAATTATATTGAAAATATTATTTTTATAATTAATAATCAAAGCTTATTTCTAAATTTTATAAAATAAATATTATAAATTATAATAATCTAATCAATTTTAAAAAAGAAGAATCATGCAAATGCGTAGAAATAATCCATAAATTACATTCAAATTAATTATAATTTTAATCACTAATTTAACCTATTTATTTAAAATAATTATAACTAAATTAATAATAAAACATAATAATGTAAACTACCAGAATTGATCGATTATGATTTAATCAAATTATAATAAAATCGGTCATCTACCAAATCTACAACAATAGAATAAAGTATTATAATACAAATTTCTTAATTCTAATTTATCTATAACATGCAAGGTTTAAAAAAATATTTAATATTGATTGCATAATATAGACAAATAATAACTAATCAAATCACTTCAAGAATAATGATAAAATTATTGAATTGATTGATAAACTTAATCACTAATTTAACTTATTTATTTAAAATAATTATAACCAAATTAATAATAAAACAGAATGATGTAATCTACTAGAATTGATTGATTACGATTTAATCAAATTATAACAAAATCGATTATTTGTTAAATTTACAACAATAGAATAAATTATTATAATACAAATTTCTTAATTCGAATTTATCTATAATGTGTACGGGTTAAAAAATAAAATTATTAATATAGACTGCATAATATAAATAAATAATAACTAATCAAGTCACTTGAAAAATAATGTTAAAATTATTGAATTGATTGAAATATGAAATAATAAATTTCATCAAGATTTGGTATTAAAAAAAAGACAACATTTATGATAATTATGTCATAGTCACGTACAATATCATTATAGATAGTGTTCTATACAAATTAATCAAATTAAATTATGCACAAAACATAAGTTAAGTGATAAAATTTTATTTTACTTTCTTCTATACAATAATACAAAATATGAATGTGTGAAACGTGAGTTGTACATGTAAACTTTTGATAAAGTATTTTTATTTTCATAAGTATTTATTAATTTTTTCTTGACTTTACTTAGATATAATAATAAAATAAAGAAAATGTAACATATTTATTTTAGTTAAGAAAGATAAAAAATATTTGAGTAGAATATTATATTAATTCATACTATTGTTATTTTCCAATTATAAAATAATAAAATAATGTATAAAAAACATGAAAATATTACCAAAAGAAGAGAATTATTGTTAAAACATTAAAAAAAACAACTATCAAAATACTAAAAAGTAATAATAATAAAAACTTCGTACTGTGCAAGAATAATTTTAAGTTAAATATTACATCTCAACTATTGAAAATAGTTAAATGATTGAGATTCCAACAGATTTATGTTACGAAATTCCAAAGAATTCAGGGGCAGGATAGAAAAAAAAAACCCTAGGAAATAGAATCCACTCCCGAGTCACCAATCACGATATCTCTTCTTCTCCCTCAGTTGCTCTCTATCTGAGGAATCCTTATATTCATCACCGGTGGCAGCGATTTAGGTTTTTCTGACTTGCTACAAATATTAGGTATGTAAACAACTTCATTTTTCCCTCCTCTTTTACTGTTTTGTCATGCCGCTGATTTAGATCGAAATCGCCAAAGTCGGCGACCTGGTACGCGATTGGGTTCGTCCGTACCATTAGGATTTAGGGAACCCCCTACGCTTCCGGTAACAGCTGTTACTACTTCATATTTTGTTTTCAATGATGAAATAATGCAGATATAACTTTTTTTATTTGTTGTACTCGTTAGTCTAATGTAATTTGAAAAGACTACCTACGAGACGAGGGTTTACCTCTATATTCGCATAACACGTCAACTGAAGCCAAGAGTGGAATTATTGATACGAAATTGAGAATGATTTTATTTTTCTATGTTTTTAATATGTATAAACTAATATATGTGCCGAATCCACAAATTCCCATTCTTTTAGAATCTTCAACTGTCCAATCCCCATATGACAAACCTGAATCCTCGAACCCGAATCCATGCTTCTTAGCGTAGGGGGTTGGAAGGAGAATGACTTTCATTTTCATGCAATAATCAAGTACAATTGCTTTTGAATTTTATCTATATTACCGGATACAATCTGATCAAATTTGGTTGTCATATTATAGGCTTTCCAAGCAATAGAACCAAGTAAAAACGTGATTCAGATTTGCGAAATATCGTTGGCATTCTGTTTATTTTACCATATTAGTGAGCTTTTATGTTGAAGTTTATAAATTTTAGTCTTAGGGAACATTTCCTTCCAACAGTGTAAGCATCAGTATGGTTCCTCATTAATCATTCCTTTATCTGCTGACTATTATTCTTATAATGTCAGTGTCAAGTACGCAACTTGCTTGTGTATTATGATCTCTGTCCACCCTGAAGTACACTATTTATTTATCTTGCTCTATTTCACAAGGAGTAGAGCTCAATTGAATCAAACATGAGGGGAAGAAGTTACAGTCCTTCGCCACCAAGAGGCTATGGCAGAAGAGGAAGGAGCCCTAGTCCTAGAGGGCGCCACGGCGGTCGCAGTAGGGACCTTCCCACTAGCCTTTTAGTTCGTAATCTTCGACATGACTGTAGGTGAGTTTCTATTCCCTTATTTCATTTTTCTTGCCTCTTTTTTATGAAACCAAATCACAGTTCTAAAGTAAGATGATATATTGTCTACATTGATCTTTCTCACTTGCTCTAAAATCTATTTAAATTTATAGAGCAAGTTATTTCTTCTTATGGACAGTATCTAACATTCTAACCCTTGTTTCAGCTTTTGCTGATGCATATATTGTTACCCAGTTGAATCCTAGTAACTATTATGTCGTTGTGTGTGTGAGATACCAATTAAAATTGCTAAAGTTTGACTTTGTGAAACTTAAAGCCTCAGTGATCAGTCTGTTGCAATATATGCATTTATAATATATTTCAATAATTTGGTTTTATGAAACATGGGCGTGGTGTTATGGCTTGTGGACACAACTCACACAAAACACAGCCTAGAAAAGCAAGTAGTCCAGAGTTTCCATTTGCTGGTAGGAAGGAGTTCCAGGTTCTTATTTATGACAAGTTTATGCTTTTAGTCTTGTTGCCTTTAAAGCTGGGGCAACGAGATCTACCAGCTTTCTGTTTTCATCATACAAGGATCTGAATGTTACACAGATGCACGCATGGATTGTTTTATACTCTGTAATATATTTATTTTTTCTGCAAATATATGTATCAATTTTTCTATGATAGGCAAAGGTCTGTTTTTGCTTATATACTTTTAGTACGTTGCAATGTAACATTCTTAGGTTCTTGTGTTGTTTCTAGTATTCTATTTATGCTAATCCAAAACACTCTATTTTAGTTGTTATTATTGGATTATATCTTGTTTATGCTCTTCTCTGCCATGTTACTTATGCATTGTATTTGTACTTTATCCCAGGGCGGAGGACCTCCGGAGGCCATTTGGACAATTTGGTCCTCTCAAGGATATCTATTTGCCAAGGGACTACTATAGTGGGTGAGACATATATAGCCTGAACACCGAGTTCTACATATTCTGGATTGCAACCTCTTTATTTCATATATTTTATTCCGTTAATTTATTTAATAACGTTTTACGTAGATCTTGTTTTATTTATGTTCATATGAATTTGGATTTATTTATTAAGGTTTTGAGATTTAACAGTGAAAAAAAAAGATATGAAGACTTCAATGAAGTATTAAGAGTTCTGTGAGACATTCAAGTAGTAAGAGTTCTGTTCAAGGTGATGTATATGGTAGTGAAGATTGGAAGGAAATTGGGTTTGAATACATTGTGAAGATTTCAAGTTTTGAAGAATTTCAAGTCATATTTATACTGACATTTGCAAGGTCAGCAGCGATGTGCTTGCTTTACGTGCTTATCGTGGCCTTCCATGTTGGTGTCAAAATTTTCATTTTTTGCAAATTTCATATTTTCATTTGTAGGGGCTGTTTGGAAAACTATAGGTGCTTTAACGTGTCCTCGTTTAACTTAAAATCACTGTCTTATATAGGATTAAGTAAACTTCAATGTTATTTTTAATTTCTTCATTAGCTGGTCTTTTAGGAAGATGCCATAGTGTTGCATACATTTTGATCTTGACCTTTTCAAACGGCCCTCAATGTCAACAGCTTTGTCAGTAAAGCTTATGGAGTACCTGTTTTAATGCACCCCTCTTCTGATGTCTGTATTTTCTTTCATTTTGTTATACACATTTTCAGGGAACCACGGGGCTTTGGTTTTGTTCAGTTTGTAGATCCTGCTGATGCTCAAGAAGCTAAATATCACATGGATGGTCAGGTACTTCTAGGCCGGCAGCTTACTGTAGTATTTGCTGAGGAGAACAGAAAGAAGCCTACTGATATGAGACAAAGAGAACACAGGTTAGTTTAGCATGCCTTTTTAATATTGTATTGAAACAGAGACACTACTAGAGTTGAATATGATTTTATTAGCGATGTCAATATCCGTTTAACCGATACGGGAGATTTTTAAGAAATCAGGTTCTATACCTTCATTGCTTTTGAATGCTAGCATTGGAAAAATCATTTGATGTTAAAGATGCTGACAGGAATTGTTGGTGATATATTTTGTTTGATAGCCTGAGATATTTACTTTTGACATGAAGTTTGTTCTCTTACTAGAAGGTTGAATGGAATAACCTGGTTGAATTGTAATGCTTGTACATCTTTAATGTACCATCCCCATGATAGGTTCCATTTTATACCCTTTCCCGAGTTAGTTGATGACTCAATTCATCTAGTTACTACAGGGATGAACCCGATTCAGAATATGAACCTACAACAAATACCTATTAAACCAATCACGTGATGCCTATTAGTCAAAGATGTATTTTCCAGTAGTATCACCCATTCACCTCACTTCCTTCCATGATGAGATCTCTCATGCTAAAGAGGATTGTACAGCATCATTAGGTGCAGTTGACTAAGGTTTGTGTAACTTTGACCTTGTCTTCTATTTGTTAGAGAAAACTGCTTCACTTGAAATGCTGATAATTTTTTTTCCTTTTCCATGAAAGCACATATATAGGCTAGGTGGCAGGCTAGCTGTTCCTATGACTTAACAAGCAAGAATGGCATGCTTTTTACTTTTTAGCTGTTCCCTCAAAAAATGAAGTGTGAGCTTTAATATTAAAAACATATTTTGATCCCTCTTTGGCTGTACCCGTTTGCATCCTGAATGTTACAGGGGGGGCCGGTTTTCCGATCGACGCCGTTCACCACCTCGTTATTCTCGATCGCCCAGATACTCTCAATCTCCAGCACCTCGGTATGTCAGATCACGATCTCGTGACTACTCACCACCTCCGAAGAGAAGGCAGTACTCTAGGTATGCTTCCTCTCATCCTCTGATTTGTGGTCTCAGAATAAATTCAGGAAGATATTTCTCGTGATTGATGATTGTGGATTAATTTGCTTATGTTCTGTGACCACAGTTGTAACTTTTGCATACATGTTTTGCTAAGCTGTCTCGATTTTTGTGTAATCGTCTACGTCTTCGTGAATCTTTGATTGTTTAGATGATTCTCTGCTTGTGTTAGGTCTGTTTCACCTCAAGAGAAGAGGTACAGCAGAGAAAGGTCATACTCGCGTTCGCCTGTGAGGGAGCATTCTCCACCCTATAATGGCTCAAGGAGTCGCAGTAGAAGCCCGGTAAAGAGCACCAGCCAAAGTCCTCCTAAGGGTCGTTCTCCAGTGAGAGGTCGGAGTCCTAGCAGAAGCCGTAGCAGGAGTCCTGAACCTGACCGGTACCCTAGGGGACCTGACAGGGATCAGTCACCAAGTCGGTGAAAACTGCTTTCTGGGATGAGCTTGTGCTGTTGTGGTTAATCATGTGCCTGAACTTCTCTATAATCTCTCCTGTCATCAATCTAGTACTTGTAGTTCGTATGTGGTAGTAAACTGGGATTGTGTCAAAGCTTATAATCGTAGGATCTTTTTGTGATGTGATACTGTGGTCTATTTCGCTGTTTCTCCATTATTTGATCGATTGAATTTCTCTGTAATCTTGCTTGTCATCAATCTAGTACTTGTAGTTTAGAAATGGTCGTAAACTCAGGATTGTGTCGAAGCTTGTACTTGTAGGATGTTTATCTGATGATGTGATATTGTGATCTATGCTGGTTCTCCATTATTTGAATGACCAAAATCTTTCTTCCCCTGTTAAATGTTTTGCTCTCCATCATAGTAAATGATGCATATCACCATCATAGTAAATGATGCCTTTGACTATAAAATGTTTTCATTTCGTGTCTTATCTTAAGACTCATGCACAGTATGCCACTTGTCCCACTTGATGCAGTTAATCGGTAAACTAATTTGAGCCCAATAACAGGCCGTCTAAAGTTCGGTTATGGAATTAGGTTTCCTGTTAGAATGGTATCGCAAGATGTCATACCTGATCCTTCATGTCAATCTCCTACCTATGGGAATAAATTGCTTGGTGAGGTACATTTAGCTTTTGTTATTGATGTCATTACAGTTATACAGCGACATGATCATGAATCGTGGATTCAGAATGTAAGATTCAAATTACAGTTATACAGTGATAGGATCAAGAGTCGTGGTTTCAGAATGTAAGATTCGAAAGGGTATGGCCTCCTTCGACTGCTTGTGAAAAGCCCGGGTCATTCTTTTACGATGAGAGCTTTATTGGTATCTATCTTGATCAACAATTTAACCATGAACATTGTTTATTGCTATGACGAGAAATAACGAAGGGGTTAAAAATCTTGTTTTTGATTCTGGTGGTACTTGGTTTACTTGTTTGGTGTACTATATTTCAGATTGGTCTGATAAAAGGTATTAAGAGTTGAAACAGAATAAATTTTTTTAATATAGGGAGACTAGAAATATATAAAAATTGTCTCACAAAATGAGAATTAGACGATAGCCAAAATATAGAAATCTCTCAACTCTACATTGCTAATATATATCCTCTAAAAATAATTATGAAAATGTTCTTACTCTACATTGCTAATATATGTCCCCTAAAAATTAATATGAAAAAAGTTCTTACTCTAGGTCCTCCACATAATACTTACCAAATTTTCGAGGTTACTTTTTCTTCTTCGTGTGTTCTACCCTACTTCATTATTCAAGTTTCAAGCCCAATTCTACAAACACATATAGAGGTAATGATAAAAAGGAGAAGATAAATAATTGAAGTCTGAAGATTAACAATGTGAAATCTACAACATTCGCTTCGATTCTAATCAACATGTACACATAATATTACACTGGGAAAACATGAATAGAACTCGTGTAATTGCTGAAGCTCTAGATTAGTGAAGAAAAAAAATGAAAATAGCCTGCACGTAATTCCCAGAACCAGGCAAATTTTTCTGGGATGTGGAATACCACCATAAAATATCCTAATGCACCAAATCCGAGCAACACTGACCCCAAACCCCCTCTCCCGCCAAAAAAATAAATAAAATGTTACCATGGAGTCCACGAACCAAGTCTTGAATAAACAACCGCAAGGCAAAACCAAATCTCTAAAGGATATAGTTGTTTCTTCAAAGTCATTTCGAACTGTTAGCAACCTACTTTAAGGAACTCGGGACAATTATGGAAGGGCAGGGATGATCTGTGCTATGGCCCAAGCCTGAAGGAAATGTTGTAAAAACGGCCTTGAGAGTAGTACATAGGGTCAAAGCTAGAGATATTGGTCTGTCTCACTGAGAAAAAGAAAAAATTAAACCTCAAATGTTAGCTAAGTTTAATGCAAACATGCAAATTACAAATGCATTTGCCTATAGTTCTTTTTAATTATAGATAAGAGAGGGGAAAAGGAGGGAAGTTACTCTCAACCTGTTTGTCAATTTCACTTTTGTGCTTTGTGTGCCTGTAGGTACTGGGGCATGATCAAGTTTGTGATTGGATCGCTCTACTAGAGGATGTGTATTATCCTGTCAATGATAAATGTTATAACAATAATAACCACATATAGTTCCTCCGTTCCAAAGTTAGATATGTTATTATAGTTCTACTCCATTTTACGATTATAGATATATTTCTAATTTTGACAGTAGAGTAGAATAAAGTTCCTAATTATGTCCTAAAATTTAAATTGCACTTTGTTATGTTACAACTAGTCCATTCTATACGTTAGGATATAGTTAGAAAAACTTATTTTATCCTTAATAGTGATTGCTTTAGAATATATTTCCAGAGTACAAACTAAACTTGATTTATCATAAGCTTCATCCCTCCCATTAAATACCTAGGTACAAGATGAAGCATCTAGCTGGTGTGAGCTTTTCATAAATGGATGTTCTAGCAACATGCTAGCTGATGGCCTTTCTGCTGGATTTCTTCGAAAGCAGCAACGTAAGAAATCTTTGCCTTCAGGTGACAGTGTTTCAGGAATGGGTGGAGTCTCTATCATGACCTTGAACATTGCTGCAGGCTGTATGGTAAAAGAAACATGTGGAAGTAGTTTATATAAATGAGAAGAAATGGGTGAAAATTGACATCTTGCTGCAATTAATATTTTCATCATAGTAAGTACATGTTGGGCCATGTACCCCGTGCAAAGGCATGGCCACATAGAGAAAAATAAATTTATGGAAGCATATAATAAGATACATGCGCTGGAGATTGAAAACCATGATGAATTGTTTTCTATGTTGAAGCAAAGAAAAGTTTGGCACATGAAGTAATAAACCACACTTATGCCATGAATCCGTAGATGGGGAGAACTAGATGTGACCCGTCCAGTCTAAAGTTAATAACATAAGCAGATCATGACATGCAGTATATTTTTGTAGTCTTTATTTATTTATTTGTTCATCAATTAAAAATTTTATTTTTAAAATAAGGCCCAAAAATATGGAAGTTGGAATATAAATCTGCAAACCTTGTGATTAGGGTGAAATCCAGAAACTAAATCTTCATAGTTCGCATATCCCAGTCCAGATATATTATTCCACATCTATATATTATGTCGCTAAGGTATTTGTTTGTGTGATTATTGTGCCAAAACTTAAAACAATACATTATCTTTTAAGATGTGCATCACCCAAAAAAAAAAAATCATCCTGCCTTCTTTCCCTTTTTCACTGATTTCCAGTTTTCAAAGGAAATGAATGGACATACAACTCCTTGGCTCCTTGTGTCAATAAGTGAGCTAACAGTCCATTCAGCACAAAGCACATTATTGACATTGACACAATGTAAATGATAATAGCAGGAAACAAATCAAGCAACAATAAATACTTACTCCTTCATACTCACTCCAAGGAGGTTTGCCGTTCATCATTTCAATAATAGTACATCCCAAGCTCCAAATATCAACAGCTAGAGCAAGATCAGGACCAACATCTTTCTGAATCACAGACTGTAAGAGCTGCACAGACAAAGTGCTGTCAGTATGAATAAGGTACACTATGCACAGAAGATATATAATGTTGCAGCAGCGACAAACCTCAGGAGCCATCCAGTATGGACTACCCTTCATGGAAAGATTAGCTGCTTGTCCAGTAAGCTGTGTAATAAGAAAATCTTTCAATCCCCAATATAACAAAAGATCAAAGGAATCAACTAACAACCATAAATACTCCAAGGATTAGTTTCCATGGCAATTTTCAGTAATCACTAACAATGATGCAACACCCACCTTCACTATCTATCTCACATGTGGATAGCAAATTCAAATCACATAAGCTGGCATGTGCAAGGCCAACAATATACAAGCCGATGGGATTTTTGATAAATATACTTTTCAGTTTTCAACAAGAGGTGGGTTTTGTGTTGAGTTATTCTTAAGCAGAATAGAGGGCAAATGTATATGAGAGCAACTATGACAAGAACACAAGATTTCCTTCTCCAGTCATCCTTTCCCTTTTCTTAAGGAAAATATTATCAATCACCCATCTTCCTTATTCCAGATGTCAACTAGGACTGATATTTAAGTAATAGAGTGTTAATTAAGAAAATAAATCAGAAGATATCCTACCAGGTGTACAACCTAGGTAGGATCTATGAGAAAGGGGCAGCAATGCTGCCTGAGGACAGACCTAAAATTATAGGTTAAGTACCATAACACTTGTCTCTCATTGAAGAGTTTCAGTTATCATGTTCCATCTAGGACTCATAGAGAGCATATTGTCTTGTTAAGGTTATCTCCAATAGCCTATGGGACTATTCAGTAGGGGAGGTTAGGTTATATGCACCCTCACTCCCACCATAAACATACTGGAAGAAAATATTCCAATGTCATTCATCTAAAGAGAACATAACACAACATAAATGTAAATGTAGTTATTACAAGCAGAAGTATGTAATCAACTCTTAGTGCATAGTTTCTGCCAATAAATGAGGCGTACTTAACCACTCCACCAATGTTAACTTGGTAATTTTGTATTTCACTATTGAGAATTGTAATTACTTTACAGTTCAGAACTCACATGTTTTGCCATCCCAAAGTCTGCAAGCTTGACAACTCCATAAGCGTCAACAAGCAAATTGGCCCCTTTAATGTCCCTATACAATGAAATCATCATAAAATATATGGCATTCCACAGATAACATAAAGATCCTTGTGTAGATTGGACTTCTTATGTATTAGTAGCATAATTTGCTTTCCTAATTTATGGTTAGTTATGAAAAAGTATTAACGTTGTGACTATGAAATGATCGTACACCCAAAGAATACCACCTATGAATTGTCTTTGTGCTATGCAAATAAGCCAACCCAGAAAGAATGTGGCGTGTGAAATTGCGCACAACAGATTCTGTAATAGCTCCGCAATGGTCACGAATATAATTAACTATTGAACCAGGGTGAACATATTCCAAATATATGTAAAACTTATCATTGACCTGCATGTGACCAAAGTTAAATTCTAATTAGAAAAAGTAAGCAGTGTCTACTAAGTACTAAGTACAACAGAAGAAATCAGTGTCAGCAAGGAATCGACTTACTACTTCACTACCATAATATTGAACGATGTTTGGATGCTTTAGATGGCTGAGGACTTTAATTTCCTGCAGATTTTAAAAGTTTAAGTTAAACGATATGTTAGTCACTTAATCAGAAAAGAAACACCATAGTGTAATAATGTAATAATATCTCAATACAGTTTGGAGGTACACTACTAGGTAGATATGCTATGAATCATTAAAAGAAGTGGCTCAACCTACAATCTGGGATCAAGCATCTAAAGTTATGTGAAATCTATTTCTGAGATTTACTTGTGTGTGAGTTTATGTGTATGCTATGTTTTTAGCCATCAACATATACAACTAAGTCTTCAAACTTCAACAAAATTTTGTGGTCTTATCTTTAGTTGATAGCATCAGGGAAAGCAGGAAAGAAGGAAATCAGTGTATGAATTCCATTTAAAAAGAAAGGGGGAATATTAGAGGAAATGCTAAAATGTCAATAGCTTTGAAGTTTGACATCAAAATAAAAAAAGGAAAAGAAAATTCCTTAAGAACTCCATACCGGATCAAGCAGACCTAAATATGTACAACTGACAAATCAGAGTAAACTCCTCAAACGTGGTAGCATAAGCAACATACATAACCACGCTGATACTGAAAAGGCATATACATATTATGGAGTAAAAAATACTATACAAACATAAGGAAGAACTGGTATCAGATCAAGACATCACCAAAGTGAAAAAGTCATTATGTATTCTATGATTTCACAAGACAAACACAATTGGACTGTTCAGTCTATTTCTCAAATCTACTAGACTGTAACGAGATAAACGTATTAGAATTGATAAAGTATTTCCTAAGGGGTATTGACCGCGCACAGGATGATTGTCTTGTAGGTTGATAGGACCATATGTGAAAAAACTATAGATAATCTGCTAAAAAAACACTGATATGCAAAAGATAAGAAACATAATATGACCTGCTCTAACTGCCGTATACATTCTGAAGATTGTCGATCATCTGGTAATAATTCAACTTCTTTCATTGCACAAAGTGCTCCAGTTTCCCTGTTGAGGAACTAGAGTTATTGGATCTCCCTTACACAATATTAAAATGAACATATACGTAGATTTCACATACCGGTTGGAGCCAACATAAACACTACCAAATGTCCCACGTCCAAGAAGCTTTCCCTTTATCCACTGACCTTTTGTACTTTCTGATTTAGCCGTAACCCTGGGACTGGGAGGTGGTTGTAAGGACGTGGCTGTAGCTGGAGGGCGCGGTAAGGGGTGAACAGTCTGGGCATTACTTTCACGTCGTGACACTGAAGTGTCAGTTGATAATCTGCTAGGCAATGGTGATACAGGTCCACGAGGACTAATGGCATTTAGACTAAAAGTTGGCCTTGGATTATGGAGAGGCGAATTATCAGCACTCACAGCACTTGTCTCAATAGGATGGTAAGAATGTCCTAGACCTACACTTGCATCTGGAGAAGGTAGCTCTGGTGCAGACCAAACTTGAAATACTCCACCCACATGATGAGATGTAAATATATCACAATTACTTCTACCTGGGCTGAGTGAGGGACTTGAAAAGGGGCTACTTGGAATACTGATTGGAGCATTTAGTATATAACTCCTTCGACTCTGTTCTGCACCTGATGGTCTATTAGGTGATCTCCTAGATCCCTGAGTTTCTGCATGTTCTGTACTCCTTCGAGCATCTTGGCCAGCTACTTTACTGAAATATTGAGCAAATTTGAAAAGGAAACAAACATAGAATCAATATCATGCCAGAATACACAGAATCACCATGCAGAACAGAATAATAGAAGCCAAATAATTACTATATACAATACAAGCCAGCAGTAAAAGATCCTCGTATCTTCTTTAAACTGAATTGTCGACAGATTTATAGCCACTAATTTTTTTCATTGAAAGTGACTTTGAGTAGTTAAAATTAGTTGTGTAAGCATTCATTGCAGAATAACTACTGCACCTTATGTCATGTCAGATCCTCGTATCTTCTTTAAACTGAATTGTCGACAGATTTATAGTACATGATTAGGTTCTCCTATACGTAATTTGTTGACCGCAGCTCAATATGAAAGTCTAACAGAATAAGTTAACAAAGAAGGAGGTCTTGATATGGCTGCATGCTCAATGGAGTGCAGTTTTCTCATTTATAAAGTTATTCCAGTAATTTATTGATTCGCACATGGTTGTTTCTGTGCCATATATGGTTCAACTGACTTCCAGCTTAACCACCGCAACATTACTATGTGTAACAATTTCAGGTTTTGTTTTCAAGAGGTTCATAACAAAATTCCTTAAATACAGACGTTGACATGAATATTCAGAAAATGTAATAAACAAGCATTATTAAAACAAGGTGAATGTATATCATTGAAAACAAAGGTTAATATTCCGTACATACATTCGATAATAAACTGCAATAATGAATGGATTATATATGTTGAAAAATATTAATAATTGATCGAAACATGTTATGGAAAAAGATAGCTTGCCTCGTGTTGGACGTTTCAGCATCACATTCTCCATGTGCATCTCGTCTGTGAGCATCCAATTTCTCTCTATCATCACCTCCTCCTCCTCCTGTTCTACATTTGGAAGGAGCAGAAGCAGAAACAGGAGCGTCCTTATGCTTAGGCGACGGCAAACGCACATAACCGTTGCTATTGGAAGGAGGTACTGCGCTGGCGGCGTCTTGACGCAGCAGAACCCCCAGTTCTGGAAGAGGCAAGGGCTGCGGAGCCACGGTGGATCCGCTGGGGGAGCGAGCTAGATGCGGAGAGGGAAGGTCGGAGGGAGAGCGGATGGTGTCGCCAAAGGAGAGGCTCTGGAGCCTCCTGGAGCGATTAAAGCGGCGACTGAAGCCAAATGCACGACCAAACAGAGAGAATGATTTAGGACGTTCGTCCAGGTCAGCCAGCGTGTCGATCAGGTTGTTTTCGAACGAATGGTCTTTATTGCCTGAGGAGGAAGGAGTCGGAGATGACGACGGATAATTAGAGCGACTCTTCCACCAATGCATTTGTAATCACAAAAACGCACCGTTAACCTTCATGGCGGCGATATATAGGGCGGACATAGGTACGTGGAAGATGCAGATGTTTAATTCTCCCGGCTGTGAAATTGTAATGCGGGAGGAAGAAGGAGGGAGAAAAGACTGTGTAGATGATGAATTGATGATAATGGCGGTCAAGGTAAGAAAGGACAAGGCCCTCCTTCCTCCCTCCTTTTTCCAGGATATGTCAAAACCTCTTCTTCATTCTTCTCTTCTATTACGGCTTATTTTTGGTCCCCACTTCTTTCTATTTGTGTTTTCACATTTTTCCCTCTTATCTAGCCGTTCAATTCAATATTATATTCATAATTTACAATGTCAAATTAAAAAAAAATTCCCTAATTGGCGGTGTCTAAAAATGATTTTTTTGGTACATAAATCCTAATATGTTTTTTTTTTTGTACATAAATCCTAATATGGTGGAACATAGATAGAATTTGGTATCCCAATTGTAATCCTTATAAATAATTTAATATTTTTGGAATTAAAGACATATCTATGCATTCAATACCACATATTCTTGCAAACCGTCGTTTCAATAGAGTAAAATATTGTACAATATATCATCATTCATAAAAATATATATTATGTTGGATATATACGTAGACTTATTCATAAATTATATTAAACGATAAAGCTGATAAAATAAATTAAAAAATAGATATAATAAAATGAAAATAAATAAATAAGTGACTATTTTCTTCGGCACTCATCTACTTACGCTCATTATGACATTTATCATCTCTCCCCGTCACATGTTAAGTTTAAATTAATTTCGATGGCTGCTTTAAACAACAATCACTTGCATCATGCGACCTCTATATAAAATATATGTACGTTCTTTTTATTGTTAAAGAATACATTGCCCAGAAAAAAACAATACTTGTTCTTAAGGATGTCAATTTCACCCGAATTCGTTAACATTTAGCCTAATTTCGATATTAATGGATCTAATTATTTAAACCCTATAGAGTTAGGATAGGGTATGAGATTTACCATCTCACCCCATTTAACCCCGACTTCGACCCACTTATATATAAAACATATTTTCTAATGATTTTAGAAAATTTTATAAAAGAAAAATATAAAAGGAAAAAAAAGAAAAAAAGAAAAAAAATCAAATTTTAAAAAATTATCGAGTTAATTGGGAAGGGGCGGGATGAATTTGGTAAAAATATTAACGCGGCGGTGCGGTGTGAATTTAGAGTACTATACATTTTCAATAGGTAAAATTTAAAAATAACTCTCTTATCGCATAACTGTTCCGTTGACATGCCTACTTGCTCTTGACACTGGTGAGATAGAGTATTATTTATTTATGTCCTTTTCCACAAACCTGAAAACAAAAAATCAGGTTGTTGCCGCTAGCTGTTGTGTAGTATCGATAAATGACTCCCTCTGTTTTCATAGCTTAATACGTCGCGTGTAGTAAATTTGTACGTTCAAAATTTTGCAATTAAATGAACTATAACTATTAAAAATGTCAATTATAGATGGATAATGAATAACCATTTTATATGTAAAATTATTATCCATAAATTTATTGAATAACTTATTGTCAAATATACTCCCATCTTCCGATTTTAAATTCTCAATGTCCGTTTAAGAGAAGGGGTTAAATTATCACTATCCAAAATAGTTAACTTTGTCAAATTTTCTAAAAAACGGCTAGATAATACGGAGTATTAAATTTTTCACCACATATTAACAAGATAGGACAATGAAGAATAGATTTGACAAGAAAAAACATAGAAGACCACCAACAGGCAACAACCCACTTGAAGTTGACTTCGGGTGAACATCTTTCGACCATCAGAAATATTATTTTTCCAAGTTTTGCTATTGGAGCTTAATTCAAATATTTTAGGACAATTCATATTTGTCAACCATATATTTCCATGTTTGTAAACTACATTTCAATATTACAACGTAATGCACATTTTAAATTCTTTTGCTGAAACGACAAGGAAAAAATTTAAAAGCAAAAGGCTCCAATAACCTCATTTTATTATAAAGCTCGTTAGGGTACTATTATTTGTACTCCAATTTCAATTCCCCAAGTGTCCTGATAAAAATGGCTATGGTCCGTTGGATTATAATGATATTACGTTTGTTGATGAAGCCCAATGGGCCGGTCTGTTATCCATAGGAAACAGTAGAACCTAAACCGAATAATAACAGGCCGGAATAGCCTTTCAATTGTTGCCATCACCTCTTGAAATGGGCTTAATCGGCTCTAAATTTCTAAATGTTAAATTGGAACTTATCTATTTTACTATCTTTTACTGTATTACAAAGTGGGAGAGTAAATCGCAACAACTATCTTGGTTTCAACATATCTATTACTAATAATTAGTAATATAATATTTCAACAAATTATGTTTGGCTTTTGAAAAAAATCTTATTTTTCGAATCTTAATCCATCTCTAATTATCAAAATTAAATAAAACCTATCACAAATATGATTATCGGAATGAAAAGTCAACTAGTTATAACGTACTACTACGTTTCTAGTAACCCAAAAAAAAAAAAAAGAAAACAAAAACATATTGTGAATCTTTTTTCTTTGCTTTTCGTTTTTGTCTTGAAGAGCATTTCTCCTGCAACTACTTCTCTAAATATTTGTAGTCATATCTTCTCTAAATATCTGTATTCATATTCAAATAATGATATTTTCTTTTATGAATTATGTAATAAATATTCAATTAATAATAAGATAAGAATATTGTAATAACAAATTTTAGAAAATATAGCATTATAGTTATAAAAATATTATGTAAATATATCTCTTTTTGTAAAACAAGCCTTATTTTTAAATATAACTTCTTCTTTTTTCCGTTCAGAAATAATATTATTCTTTGGCATCTGTCTCATTTTTCTTTTATATTTGCTTCACGCGTCTTTCATTATACCTCGGTCGGTATATGCAAACCCAAATTTAAATAACGATTATAGGATTGTTTTAATTACTTTCTCTCATACATAATTTTTTAAAAGATTTTAAGTTTTAATGAGAAAAAAAGAATAGTCCGACTAAGTTTCAGACTCCATGTCACACCACCGTCCACTAGTAGAAGTCTAAGTCCAACCAATTTATATTTGCATAAGTTATACCCTATAATGTACCCTTATAAGTTATAAAATTGAAAAGATTTTGAAGTTAAATTCAATTACACGTATTTATCTTACCTAACAATCCATGAGGAAGCAGCTAAGGGTTTGGCATTTTGTACGAAAACAGGAAGCACATGTTTGTTTGTTTCTACAAAAAATTTGTACCGAAAACACGCAAGTCAATGTTGAGTGGTCAAATTGGAGTATAATTATATTGATGTTAACACAATTTTGCAACAGAAGAACTGAATTGAAAAGAAATAGACAAGTTAGATAAACAACAACATATATACGTCATGCCCCAATGTTTAAATAAATGTAACGTATTACGGAGTACCATCCATTCGCATGCACGCGCACGCGAATAATAGATAAATAAAATCTTTATTTTTAAGAATGAATTTCACTTTGCACCCTGAAATTTAATGCAAAATTTTTATGCCTGTTATAAAATTTAAAATGCTCGCATGTGATACATGTAATTTCTTTGTAGGTTTTGATAGTACCGTATCTAATCTCAATACGTTAAAATATATTGAAAATGCTCCCATGTGATACATGTAGTTTCTTTGTAAGTTTTGATAGCACCCTATCTAGTCCCAATGCGTTAAAATATAATGATTCATTAACTTATTCAAGCGGTTACAAATAAATAAGTATTATTGTTATTTTTTATAAGAAAATAACAAGCAAATTAAATTATGATATCAATGTCAGACACATCGACGTATGATATTAAAATTGTATTATTTAAAAACTGGAGGAGAAATAATTCATCACCCAAATGAAATGTATGCTGCGCAATGAAAAATGAAAATGTATATCGCACAATGAAAATATAAAGAATTTAGAGAGAAGGTGGTTCGTCTTCAAAAAGCGGTAAAATGAAAATGTATGCCGCGATTTGAAAATGCAAAGGCGGTAAAATATATTAATGTATTTTTTTTCGTACGGTGGCATACTCGTAATTAATCGTACAACTATTTGCGTCGGTTATTTAAAACAAGCGACGCAAATGTGTTATAAATTTATTTTTTTAAAATTATTTTTATAGTTTTTGCGTCGGTCCTTTAATATAACCGACGCAAATACTCAACACTATTTTTTAATTATTTAATTAAAAAATAATTTTTTAACTATTTATTTTTTTTATTTTTTTTACACTTTTTGTGTCGGTCCTTTAAAAGAACCAACGCAAATACTCAACACTATCTTTTAATTATTTAATTAAAAAATAATTTTTTTTAACTATTTATTTTTTTTATTTTTTTACACTTTTTGTGTCGGTCCTTTAAAAGAACCGACGCAAATACTCAACACTATTTTTTTATTATTTAATTACAAAATATTTTTTTAATTTTTTTTACACTTTTTGCGTCGGTCGTTTAAAATAACCGACGTAAATACTCAACACTATTTTTTTATTATTTAATTACAAAATATTTTTTTTAATTATTTATTTTTTTTATTTTTTTTACACTTTTTGCGTCGGTCGTTTAAAACAACTGACGCAAATACTCCTTTCGTACTGATTTTTCATCAGCACTCCTTTCGTACTGATTTTTCATCTTTTGGGCTAAACCTTCGTACACAATGCATGCATTTATATATGGTCATTAGTGTTACTGGTGGTTCTATATATTACTGTGGTCATTACTGATTCTGGTGGTCCTTGAGGACGTGGAAAGAGTTTGACTCTCATTGTATAGCGTATTCTTATTTTGTTTGAAGAAATGCATTTACAAATATTGCAGTATATTTACTTACGTAAGTTATATTTTCAAAAAAAGAGCGCTCTCTCTCTCTCTCAAAGAGCTCTCTCTCTCAAAGAGCTCTCTCTCTCTCTCTCTCTCTCTCTCTCTCTCTCTCTCTCTCTCTCTCTCTCTCTCTCTCTCTCTCTCT
>CM025785.1:20602209-20707448 GCA_014636745.2 Centella asiatica
TCTCTCTCTCTCTCTCTCTCTCTCTCTCTCTCTCTCTCTCTCTCTCTGTTCCTAATGGCTCTATTCTTGTTGGTGTTTGTAAGTTTCTTCTAAGCTAAGGGGTTTGATTGCAGGTTCTAGTGCTTGTAGTACTAGGTGTCTACTGTACTATTTGGTATGCGTTTATGCTAGGTGTCTGAATGGAACTGTCTTTTTGCGTCGATCGTTTAAAATAACCGACGCAAATATTCAACACTATATTTTTATTATTTAATTAAAAAATAAAATTTTTAACTATTTATTTTTTTAATTTTTTTTTACACTTTTTGTGTTGGTCTTTTAAATGAACCGACGCAAATACTCAACACTATTTTTTAATTATTTAATTAAAAAATATTTTTTTAACTATTTATTTTTTTTACACTTTTTGCGTCGGTTCTTTAAAAGAACCGACACAAATACTCAACACTATTTTTTTATTATTTAATTACAAAATATTTTTTTAATATTTATTTAATGATTCATTAACTTATTCAAGTGGTTACAAATAAATAAGTATTATTGTTATTTTTTATAGGAAAATAACAAGCAAATTAAATTATGATATCAATGTCAGACACATCGACGTATGATATTAAAATTGTATTATTTAAAAACTTCTATCGCGGTGCATATAATATTTAGTAATATTGTTGGGTCACTTAATAATATTAATAAATCAATAAGTAACATTAAGATATTATTTCATGATACATTATTTTTTTATGTTGATAACGAGTATGCTAAAATTGTTAAAAATACCTATTAAAATTACCAACGATGAAATTTGAATAATGCTTTGATGGTATTATTGAAAATAATATCATTAGGATAAAAATATTTTTTATTTAAATGACTTTATTGTCATTTTATGTTTTCTTGTTTAACTTTATATTCCCTTCATCATGTCCTTTGAGTGGTTTAAGGTGATTAAACACGTAAAACCATTCAAATACATAAAATGAGAAAAAAAAAAAAAAAGAGTGAAACAAAAGATATATAGAGAGACTAGAATGTAAGAAAACATAAATGTAAAACTTTTTGTTTCCCATTTTTATCCTTGATAACTAGTTAAACAAGCTATTGAATCATCACATTTTAACGTATTGGAACTACGCATGGTACTATTAGAAACTTATAACGAAATTACATGTATCACATAAAAACATTTTAAAATTCATGCTGGATATAAAAATTTACACCAAACTTCACGGTGGAAAGTAAAATCATTCTTATTTTTAATTATTTTAAAATTGTAGTTGAACTAGTTTGATAGTTCATGCAAAGTACAATCAAGGACTAGTAATCACAATAAATTAGCGTGTATGAAAAAAAAAAGATAAATATACTCCCCCTTTTCAAAAGAAAAGAAAAGATCAACTCGAGAATAAAATTTGTTTCAAAAAAAAAATTATCTTTGTATAATTTTTTAATATAATATATTACATATGTTATATTTTTAAAATTTGTGATTATAATTTTTTTATCTTTAATTGATATTCATAACAAATTTCATGAGAAAGTTATTATTTGTACATATATTTTTCTATCAAAAATATAATATTAATATTTGTTAAAATTTCAAATGTAATATATTTTTTTTTGTGAAACAGGAGGAGAGTATTTTTTATGACATATTTTTCATTCTATTTTCATTTTTGCATTCATTATCTATGGGAATTGTCGATATTGTATTTTTTCTTAGATGTTTTATCTAGCTTTTTCTCTCACAGATTATAAACGAAGGTAGTATATATTTCAGGACTAAAAAAAACTTACGTTATGTGAATATATAATTTAGTCCTCTTGATCTGCAACTATATCAAAATTTATGGACGTACTGATTGGTTCCATTATTGCTCACTCCAAGAGAAGAACTTCTGTTTATATGTTCTCATCAATCTTGGAATTCATCTAGTAGATTGGAGTTTCATTTGATAATTTAGATTATTTGAAAGTTATATGAGATTGACATAAAAAGAAATGTTGTGGAATTGTTCTGTGATTTGGATATGGACTTATTTTCCTTTATAGCCGAGAATGGTAATTAGTTTCAAATGATTGAGAATATTGTTAGTAATTATAACATTTGAAGATTATGTATAAATGCTTAGAATTGTTTGATTTGTAATTGTACATGTACCTGTAGTAGTGTATAATGAGAAACTATTATCAGAGACTAAAAGTGAGTATCAGATACTACAACAAAATGCATTTGGAGAGTTTAACAAAAATTAAAGTTGGTCAAACAAAATTAGCTTATCGGAGACTAAGTTTTTGCCTATCGGAAACTAAGATTTAGCTTATCGGAGAAAAATTAGCCTATCGAATACTAAGTTTTTGCCTATCGGAAACTAAGATTTAGCTTATCGGAGACTAAGAGTTAGTTTGTCAGAGAGTAAGTAATTAGTCTATCGGAGACTAAGTTTTGACCTATCAGAAACTAAGATTTAGCCTATTGGAGACTAAGAGTTTGAATTAACCTATCGGAAACAAAATTTTTGCTTATCGGAGACTAAGTTTTTGCCTATTGGAGACTAAATTTAGCCTATTAGAGACTAAAACTTAGTCT
Organism: Centella asiatica; assembly: GCA_014636745.2. Classification (NCBI taxonomy): domain Eukaryota; kingdom Viridiplantae; phylum Streptophyta; class Magnoliopsida; order Apiales; family Apiaceae; genus Centella; species Centella asiatica. The sequence goes on from CM025785.1 coordinate 20,604,800, forward strand.
GTCAGAGACTAAGGAAATTAACTTGTCGGATATTAAAATTTTATCATGTCGAAAACTAAGGAAAATTAGCCTATCAGAGATTAAAATTTAAGACTGTCGGAGACTAAAATTTTAGTCTATCAGAGACTAAAATCTTAGCCTGTCGAAAACTAAAGTTTATACTATCAAAGACTAATGTTGAAGCTACTAGAGACTAAGGCAAAGACTCCCCATTGCATTGAAGTAGTTTTAAGAAGATTTGACTAAAGCCAAAGTCGTTTACATATCACCAGAGTCTGGGCATCAGGGGATAGATTTTTCGGCATCAGGAGATAGATTTCTCGGCATCAGGGGATAAGTTTCTTGTTATCAGAGGATATATTTTTCGGTGCTAGAGACTGTCCATCAGGAGGATAAAATGATCAGAGACTAAAAATGACATATGAGATGACACATGATTGAGTTCACAAATCTACTGACTCAAGATAAAGAGAGATTGACTACCAAATAACCTTCAAGTGGATAAGTTATGCATTGCAGGTGTGACCACTGATATAAAAATAAGTTATATGCACACAAAAACTGCAGGTGTGAACATTGATATGGAGATAAGTCATATTTATACACAAGCATGCGTATAAAGTTACAAGTGTCACTAGTACAAAATTGATCATATATGTCGATTAAATTACCTCTTTTGCGTCGGTTAACAGGAGACGTATATGACGGAGACGCAAAAACTTGACTATTTTGCGTCGGTTAAAGAGACGACGCAATACATTATCATTTGCGTCGTACCTTTAAGATAACCAACGCAAATGATATGGTCATTTGCGTCGGACTTTTAAAACAACCGACGCAAATGATGTTATTATTTTTTAAAAAATTCATTTTAAAATACCATATCCAACCATATTAAAAAACTAATTCTAATACCACAACAAGCCAAAAATACAAAATTAAACTACTTCATTTGCAAAAAAGGAATATATACAAATCAAAATTTATAATCTGTTCAAAGGTCATTTGCAAAGCAAGAATATATACAAATCAAAATTAAACCATTCAAGAAGCTAGTCAAAAACATACCAAATTGAAAGTTCAATGCACTTATTATTTTTTGTACTTGTGGTTCTCCTACTGCCTTTGCAACATTTTGGGACTGGTCTGCAAAATTCTCAATCTGAAATATATAAAATACAAATTAATAACATTATTCAAAATTATTTCAATTTTCAGATTTGACAAGAAAAGTATAAATATGTTACCGATGAGAACTAGGCTGCTGTAAAGAAAAAGAAGAAGAAAGAATACAGGGTACCCACGAAAGGAGAAAAATGAACTCCTGTTGTACCTGCTGATTTCAATATAAAGTTTTACATATTAAACAAACAAAGATACAAAGGGCCACACATAAAATAAGAAAATAACAAAAGAAACGTACCTAATTACACTGGAGGAGAAATAATTCATCACCCAAATGAAATGTATGCTGCGCAATGAAAAATGAAAATGTATATCGCACAATGAAAATATAAAAAATTTAGAGAGAAGGTGGTTCGTCTTCAAAAAGCGGTAAAATAAAAATGTATGCCGCGATTTGAAAATGCAAAGGCGGTAAAATATATTAATGTATTTTTTTTCGTACGGTGGCATACTCGTAATTAATCGTACAACTATTTGCGTCGGTTCTTTAAAACAAGCGATGCAAATGTGTTATAAATTTATTTTTTTAAAATTATTTTTATAGTTTTTGCGTCGGTCCTTTAATATAACCGACGCAAATACTCAACACTATTTTTTAATTATTTAATTAAAAAATAATTTTTTAACTATTTATTTTTTTTATTTTTTTTACACTTTTTGTGTCGGTCCTTTAAAAGAACCAACACAAATACTCAACACTATCTTTTAATTATTTAATTAAAAAATAATTTTTTTAACTATTTATTTTTTTATGTTTTTTACACTTTTTGCGTCGGTCCTTTAAAAGGACCGACGCAAATTCTCAACACTATTTTTTTATTTTTTAATTACAAAATATTTTTTTTAATTTTTTTTACACTTTTTGCGTCGGTCGTTTAAAATAATCGACGTAAATACTCAACACTATTTTTTTATTATTTAATTACAAAATATTTTTTTTAATTATTTATTTTTTTTATTTTTTTTACACTTTTTGCGTCGGTCGTTTAAAACAACCGACGCAAATACTCCTTTCGTACTGATTTTTCATCAGCACTCCTTTCGTACTGATTTTTCATCTTTTGGGCTGAAGCTTCGTACACAATGCATGCATTTATATATGGTCATTAGTGTTACTGGTGGTTCTATATATTTCTGTGGTCATTACTGATTCTGGTGGTCCTTGAGGACGTGGAAGGAGTTTGACTCTCATTGTATAGCGTATTCTTATTTTGTTTGAAGAAATGCATCTACAAATATTGCAGTATATTTACTTACGTAAGTTATATTTTCCAAAAAAGAGCTCTCTCTCTCTCAAAGAGCTCTCTCTCTCTCTCTCTCTCTCTCGGTGTTCCTAATGGCTCTATTCTTGTTGGTGTTTGTAAGTTTCTTCTAAGCTAAGGGGTTTGATTGCAGGTTCTAGTGTTTGTAGTACTAGGTGTCTATTGTACTATTTGGTATGCGTTTATGCTAGGTGTCTGAATGGAACTGTCTTTTTGCGTCGATCGTTTAAAATAACCGACGCAAATATTCAACACTATTTTTTTATTATTTAATTAAAAAATAAAATTTTTAACTATTTATTTTTTTTTATTTTTTTTTACACTTTTTGTGTTGGTCTTTTAAAAGAACCGACGCAAATACTCAACACTATTTTTTAATTATTTAATTAAAAAATATTTTTTTAACTATTTATTTTTTTACACTTTTTGCGTCGGTCCTTTAAAAGAACCGACGCAAATACTCAACACTATTTTTTTTATTATTTAATTCCAAAATATTTTTTTTAATTATTTATTTTTTTAATTTTGTTTACACTTTTTGCGTTGGTCGTTTAGAAAAACCGACGCAAATACTCGACACTATTTTTTTATTATTTCTTTTTTTAATTATTTTTATAGGTTTTGCGTCGGTCCTTTAAAACAACCGACGCAAATACAGTAACACTATTTGCATCAGTTGTTTAAACAAGCGACACAAATGTGTTATTAATTTATTTTTTAATTATTTTTATAGTTTTTGCGTCGGTCCTTTAAAAGAACCGACACAAATACATTTTGTTTTATTTACCATAATTCCACCGTTTACTATATGCGACAGTTCTATTAAAGAACCAACGCAAATAAGGCGACGCATATGTCGGTTTCTGTACTAGTGTGTAAAACTTGCGAGCCACAATTGTGAAAACTACAGAGATGACTTATACAGTCTTGAAGAAGAAAATATGGAAGCTGGTTCAATCAAAATCCATGAAAATTCATAATGATAAGATATATGCTACAGATAACCTGTTACTAGAGAAGAAAATAAGGAGGTTAGTGCAATGAATATACATTAGAAAGGTTATATAACAAGTCGACATGCAAGTTGGCGTGAAAAATAGAAGTTATATAACAGAGTTGCAAGTACCAATAAACATCAGAGATATTTTTAGAAGCAGTTCAAAGAAGGAGCATGTAAAACAAAGAAGTTGTGTCTATAAATAGACATGAAGCTGCTGAGATACTAACAACAAGAACATCACTGAGATACACAAAAACACAAGTATAAATATTATCTCAGATTAATAGTAGCTATAATAAACTTACAGAAAAAGTGAGAGAAGAAAATTTTTCATAACTTGAGAGAAACAAGTTTTTTATAACTTGAGAGAAACTAGAAATCATTTTCTAGAGTACAATTGTTATTTTCAACAGAGTTGTTTGAAGCTGGTCATTCACACCAATGAACTTTTGTAATATTTCATTGATTTATAAAAATTCAGAAATACTTGTGATATATTGTATTCTTTTAATTACGCAACTTTTAATACAGTATGTTTACTAAACTCACAAAGTTTAAAAAAATATTGTGATTTGTATTCAACCCCTTTTTACAAATTATCTTGTAGAACAAATAAATAGTGATTTAATTTTTTGGGTATCTTCGTCACGCAACCAAATTATCTTGATTATGATTATAAATATTTAAGCAATTTGATTAGATAAAGAACTACAAATCCACTTATTATCTTATAGTGTATACGATAAATTCAACTGATTCGTAGAGAACTCGATCAGTTTGCTTAAAACACCACAATTTGAAATTAAGACACCAATGGAATGAAAACACAAGAATGCAAATTTTTTCGGTCCACAAATGATTTTCCTTATATCTAGGCTTATATATATCACCTTAGTTAAATTTATATTTCTGTCTCTCCTTCTTTTCATTAACTTTATATTTCTGTCTTTTCATCTTTTGATTAACTTTGAATTTTATTATTTATTTTTGTATTGTAACAATTCTCTCCCTCTATATTTTGATAAGCCATCCTTTCGTTCCCTCAATATATTTTCATAAAAATGTGAAGGATAAAATGGTCTATTCATATTATTATTTCATAAAATTATAAATTTATGCTGGACTTGTATAAATATTAATATATTTACTAAATACATAAATGAAAAAAAATTAATTTATTATAAAAATACTAATATATTATAAAAATATACACCAATGTTTAAATTTATTATTAAGATATAATACATTATACTATATATATTATTAAGAAATCTTCATTTCATCGAGAAATCTTCTTTAATGTTGTCTATATTTTCATTAAAAGGTTTCATTTCTTAATTTTAAATAAAGATATTTTAATTAAAACAAAATTAAAGTTTGCCAAAAATTTAAAAAATAGAGTAATAAAATAAAAACTGGAGTAACAATAAAATTATATATTAGTATTAAATTATAGTATAATGTGTTATATTTTAATAATTAATTCGAATATTGTTATATTTTTAAAATATTCTTTTTGTTTTTATATTTGTGTAGGTAGTAAATATATTAGTATCTATACAAGTCTATAGCCTAATTTTATAATTTTATCAAATAATAATATGAATACACCGTTTTATCTTGACATTTATAGTGGGGGAACGGAAGTGAGAGATTATCAAAAAATAAATGAAGAGAATTGTCAAAATAAAAAAAAATAGAGGATATTATTGAAAATTGACCAAAAATGAGAGAGAGAGGAGTGTAAATTTGTCTACCACCCTAATTACAAAGAAAAGAAAGAGACAACGTACATTAGGCTTGGAACCTTGCTTAGAAGTCAAGAGCCCAGTCGTGTCGACGCATTACCTAATACCATTAAACCGATTGAAACAAGCAACTCCATTTCGATGTTGAAAGCCTTGGAGGGATTAATTAATTAATCTATTTAATAAGACGTGTGAGAAATTGCATAGCCATCTCTTCGGATTAACTTACTCTCTCCGTTTTAATAAATTCAATTTTATTTTAATTATAAATTGATCGATATAGTAAAATACATAATAATTCTAATAAAGTAAAATCTTTGTTACATGAAAATTAATATACAATTATGATACAATTTGAATTTTAAAATTTCACAATTTAATAGAAACTATATGAAATATAAATGTTTTTGTGAAATAGAGAGTACTAAGTAATGAAATTGTAAAAATGTATTAGTTAATCGAATTAGATAGGACTATTAATATTGAAACCGTTTATAGTGAGTAATGACTAAATTCTACATTAAAGTGATTATCATAGAATAGTACCGATTAATATAGGTTTCATTTGTTTTAACTGAAATTTTAAAACATTTAAATTTTAACAATGTAATTTATGCTATAAAAATATAAAATATTTAAAGTTTAAGTAGAAACAAACATACTATAAAATTCTGCATTATATAGACGGATGCATTTAGATTTACACAATCTTTTGCAGCATAAGAAAATGAGTAGATCACCTGTGGATAACACTTTCATTTGCAATTTTTCCTTACATGAACAATTTTATGCAATGGCATAAATACGTGGCTTAATTATCTGAAAATGATTCAAATAGTGAATTTTATGTCAAAAGAAAGAAAGGTGAGTAGTTCTTCATTCTGTTTCACTCGCTTCATCCAATTATTCCCCATATCTTTTTTCCTCTGCTAACTTATTCGGTTGTGTAATGAGCAGTGATACTGTTTTTAATTACTTATTTCCTTTTAAAATTTCAATATTGGTCTTATTGGAAGATTTTAGAGGAATTAAGGAAAACTATTGAAGATTTGCGTGCCTCAAAGTCGAGACCCTTTTTCTATTATAGAACTGTTAGAGTTAGACACTGCCGACTTGCTTCAACTCATGAAATGACTAAACAGTACGTTGTTGCGAAACAAATGGGGGTGTAATCAAAATGCATGCGGGAGGTGATCAGTCGATGGAAGTTAATACTTTACCCATTTTCCCCGCTCAAACGACAGCTCATTACTGTTCCCTACGTTTCTTAATTAATTCTTGTACGTCATACGTTTTAAATTAAGTTTATTTTGACAAAAAAAAAAAAAAACAAATGACTGTTATTATTAGTAGTTATTTGCACTTATTTATATTTAGACATCGGATCTATTCTTTTTCTCATTTTTTTATATTGAATTAATTTTTATAATTGCTAATAAAATCAATCACTTTTTTTTCGTATAAGATTGAGAAATTATTTCTTTCTTTTCGTTATTATTTCATTTTTTTAAAAATTTATTACACAAACAATATTCATTCTTAAGAGTATTCTAATAGAGAGGGATAACTTATCTTCTTGGATACGGACGGAGTAATTTGTAAATAGCATTACTTGTGCTCGATAGATTTTATGTAACCTCAAAGGTTACTAGATGGAGGGAGTGCGCATAGGAATGAGTAGTAAGTAGGTAAAGCCGTGAAGGGGACAGGTCGAATGATGGCATCAGAATATTCATTGTTACACGTAGGCTGTACTCCCTAGTATTTAATACTCAGTGCACACCCCCATAACACTTGAGTGTGTGTGTGTGTGTTTGGCATGCATTACGATGTCAAGTCCATGCACGTGATATGTACTCCTCCTCCTTTATAATCTTCCTCAATTTCCGGCCCCAACGGACGTAACTTCCATGACAATTACTTTTAAAATCAAGTCATAAACTACTCTCCCAGCTAAATAAAGCTTTCAAACAACAATGCAATGCAACCTACTGCTAATTTTACAAAATCTAGTTTTACTAGTAAACGCTCCGTTTTTATTTAATTGTTTCTTTTCAGAGCTTTAACTTTTTTTTTACTTGTTTTACTCGTATTTTAAAGTAAAGGTAAAATTATTTTTTTTATTACCTTTTCATATTTCAAGAAAATATAAGTTTTATTTTCAAGCATATTTAAATATATCATGGTATAATATCAATAAATTTAATATTATTTTGTTTATTAGTTATTGCTCTTGGTTTGTAATTTGACCTAGAAAATCAACTAATATTTTAAGTATATACTTCGTATGCATGTTAAAATTATCTGCAAATATGTCACAAAAAAGAGGACTATAAAAGTTGATAACATGTATGGGATGAGTACGAATAGGCATGATATCCCAAACTCTATCCGTTACCGTTAAAATTATAAAAGTCTTTTAAACCCCTCCTACTCCCTTATCTAAAATTATTGTTTTTCATTTAATTAATTTATTTTTTCCCTTTGTTTTTTATATTATTCTCTAACAAAATTTTCTAAAATCATTATAAAATATGTTTTATATATAAACTAATCGGAGTTAAATGAGGTGAGATGATAAATCTCATATCTTACCATAACCTTATATAATTCAAATAATCGAGTCTTATTATGATCGGAATTAGATGAAATATTAGCTATTCAGGTCAAAATATCATCTTTAGGTAAGATCTAGTTGACTCATTTGCTCCAAAAGGCTAAATTAGCTAGCTAAGGACACTTCACATCCCAAACCAGAACTATTTACTACTTTTCCCTACTGGATATTAGGGCGCTGTCAATATTTAGCTTCTGATCCAGGTTAGAAAGAGAGTTTTCTCCATCTACAGCTTACTACCAAAATCTTTGTGTAAAAGAAAATAATAAGAGTACTTCATTTGATCCGGTACTTCTGAAAAAGAGTAATGTTATGCAAGCACGTTAATTTAGATTAAATAGTTAATTATACATATTTATTAATCTAATCTAATATTGTATATGTTTATTTTAGTATTGTACAGTTAAAATTTTCTGTCCAAATGAAAATTAAAATTTTTGAATAAGTAATAATTATATCAACGTCAATCTCAAATTTAAGCTTACAGATCTGTAGGCTAGCATAAAATTATTCCTTAAGATATTTATTTGTATAAAAATATGAGATTTCTTTTTTATAAAAAATGTTTAGTTGTCAAATTATTATTTTTAGAATTTGTCACTATTATTTTCATATCTTGCCATCATTTTGGCATTAACAATAAATTATTATTGTTAACGTAAATCTCAGTTAAATTAGTATTTGAAAAATATATATAAAAATATATAAGTATTATCTTTTAATGGGGAAAAAAGGACATAATGTATCAACAATCACCTACAGCCAAAGAAACGAGATCAAAATGAACTAATACTTGTCTTTGTTAGAGTGAAAGTCTAACAAAGATTCAATCTACACAAATCAATTGTAAAGAGTATCTTTGATAAATATCCGATTTATGTTTGCTTAAGTTTTAAGTTCAGTGGAGTATAATATTCTTCCGTATGGATTTTAAATGTTCGAATAAATGTTAAAATAACCATGTGTTAACTTTTGAGTGGTTTATAGTTTCGATTTTTTTCCCAACCTTATGTTTATCTAAGTGGGTGCTCTAGATCTCTAGTCATAGTTTCAACGTACACATTTTGAAGTAGAAACATATAATTTCTTCTTGATAACAAGTCGTAAATAATCACAAAAAATATGTTAGTACTACTAAAACATACTTCTGCACGTTGAAACAAATATATTTGTTTAACCATTTTATATTTTTTTTTTGATAAATTATTAATTAATTATTTTACTTATATTAGTAGTGCATAAATAGTAATGGATTAATAGGTAAATGTATCAATAAACTCTATTTCATGCAAGCATGTAACAGCTCTTTACATTTAATGAAATGAAACTCGTTATACGCAATTGTTCACCAACACACACTGTCACACCCTGACAATGTTGAGGAGGGAGAGTAGGTCTGAAGATGACTGGATAATTACTGTACATATTGACCCACCATCGGCCATCCCCCATATTCTGCTCATATGTCACTTTCTTCGACTATAATGGTTTAATTTAATTAATTTAGCACAAAACTCCGAGATAATACTCTCTCCGTTTTTATATGGGTGTTTTTTTTATTTACGTTTTTGCACATAAATTTAATTAATAAGACATGCACACTCTAATTAATCTAATATATGGGTTCTGAATTAACTTTTGAGCTCGCGATAGATATGGTCTATATAAACAACAGTTATATCTTATCCCCATTACATCTGTACACTTTCATAAAGGTTAGGGTTTTGTTTCAAAGCTTAAGGCTCTTGTTTTGACACATTGGTACGTACTTCTATATATATTGACTAGGGTTTTCTCGGGAAGTAGAGGTTTGTTCCCGTGACATTAGCAATAAGTCAGGAACAAGGGAGTAGGTTTGTTTTACCTTTTTTTTTTTGGTTATAGATTTAAAACAAGGTATTTAATTACAAATTTCTATTCATATGGGATGTTTTAAATTTATCTATGATTATAAAATACGTGATTAGGGATGGCAACCGGGTCGGGTCGGGTCGGGTGGGGCCGGGGAGACCCCTCCCAATCCCCGGCCTCGGTTGCCACAAAACATCCCCAGGCCTATCCCCATTCCCGGCTGGGGATTTTCCCACATCCCCATCCCTGGCCCAGTGGGGATGGTTCTAGACCCAGCCCCATCCCCAGCCCCAGTGGGGCCCCCAATGGGAATTTTTCCCCGGTTAAACTCTAGTTGGGGATTTTTTTCCCGGTTAATAATTTTAAAATTTACACACTATAAAGTCATAATTACAAATATCTAATATTTAAATACAAATACAAATCCAAACAACAATACAATACAACTTTAAATATTAATATCAAAATTTGAAATCTTATGCAATATTACAAGAATTAAATGAAATCAATCAAGATTGATTGAATCAATCTTGGTTATTGAAGTTTGACTTTCCTAAAAAAAAAAGAAAATGCAGTAGTATCAATTAAAGAATAATCAAACTATCAAAGTAAATTAAAGTAAAAAATTTGATTTGTACCTCATCATCTACATCATAATCATCTAAGAATGAAGTAGCTTCATCGTCCATTGTAGAAGAACCTGTAAATATTTTAAAAAAATCAATGAAATAATAGAAGAGAGTATGAAATATTTGAAAGGGTAAAATAACATATATGAATTTAATCTTTAAAGAGATTATACCTCGAATCTCAGCCCAAAGCCAACTTTGGCTACACATTAAAGCCTCCAAGGTGTTAGAATGAAGCCTACTACGGTGAGGATTTACAACTCTCCCTCCGGTACTAAATGTCAATTATGAAGCAACAGTAGACACCGGCAATGAAAATATGTCTCTAACAATCATTTGGAGTGTGGGATATTTGGAACCATTTGTTTTCCACCATGCTAAGACATCAAAGTCTTCGGTTCTTGGTAAGACACCATCTTCCAAGTACCGATCTATTTCACATTTTTCTTTCAAACTACCTTCCTCAACTGCAATGAAATCATCGAACCCAGCAAGGTTGTCCAATGATTTTGAAGGGGGAGATCCAATGGTAGCAAAACGTGAAACATCTCTAGAAGTAGACCTAGTATCACTTTGATGCTTTTCCAATTCATTCTTATATTCATTAAACAAACTCTCACAGAAATGTTTGATCTCCATTATATGCTGCTCGGATCTACTTCCATAAATCTTGGGAAAAGCATAGTTCAACAACCGCATTTTATACCTCGGATCCAACACAATTGCTACACCCATAATTCCATTCACCTCATTCCAATACTTAGTGAATTTTGCAATCATACAAGCAGCCATCTTACTGTTAATATCCTCACCACATGTAAACCAACTTTCTAACTCTATTCTTATGTTACATATTATGGTAAAACATGTATTGATAGTTGGAAAATGGGACCTAGAAAATATCTCTGTGGCATTGAAAAAAATGTTCAACTTGTCACAAATTTGTTGTGCTAAACCCCATTCCTCTTCTGTAGGAACATTTGTATACAGAGGATCACGCAACCTAGTTGAGGACACGAAGCGAGAAAACACATATCTATATTTCAAGGCAGTTTCAAGCATCAAAAAAGTAGAATTCCACCGCGTCTTACAATCAAGACTTAACTTTTTTTTACAATCAAAACCCATACCCTTAGCGACTTCAACAAACTTTTGTTCTCTTTTAGGAGAAGCAGTCCAAAACTTAACACTATTCCGAATTGCCTCAATTTCACATCCAATCACAGACAAGCCATCTTGTACAATCAAATTTAAGATGTGCGCACAACATCTCATATGCAACAAAGAACCACCCAACAACAAATATTGCTTGTTAATACCTTTCCTAATTTCCTCTATAATCCCATCATTCGTTGAACAATTATCAACTGTTATAGTAGACAACTTAATGTTAATATTCCAATCACACAAACAATCCAACAACAATTCTGCAAGCAAATCACTAGTATGTGGATATGGCACATAGAGAAACCTATAAACAAGAATGACAAACCAATCACAAATCAACACCCAATCACATAAAAATAGAGACAAAAATACATCCAAATAAGAATGTAAAGAGTAATACCTCAAGAGACGACTTTGCAAAGTCCAAGCATTATCTACGAAGTGCACAGTGATGGCCATATATGACTTGTTCTGGTTGTTGGAAGACCACATGTCAGTAGTCACAGCTATCCTTCCTTTATTCTTGCTCAGTAAGTTCTTCATTTTTCCCCTCTCAAAGTCAAAAATCTTCATGATGTCACTCTTTAATGTGTTTCGTGTGATGACTTTGAACAAAGGTTGAATTGTACGACAGAACTCTCGGAAACCATAGTGATCCACCACTGAAAGTGGATACTCATGCAGTATGATCATCCGTGCAAGAGCTTTTCTCCCCGATTCTTGGTCAAAAGAGTAAGTCTTCAATTCGACATTTGAAATCGGTGTCTTCTGAGTTCCAACAACTAACTTTTGTTGGACATCATGATATTTTCTTCTAACACAGGACTTCAAATGATCGTGAAGATGTCTAGTCCCATGTGTATGACCGCCGGCTAAACGCTTCTTGCAATATGTGCATTCCGCCTTCTTCACACCATCCACCATTATTTGCCTGAAATGCATCAAAACGGTTGATATTTGTTTTCCTTTTGGCCCAACACCTATCTCAGAAGCTTGCTCGGAAGCTTGGACAGGAGATGCCGGAGCTTTATTGGAATCAACATCAATCGGTTGATTACTTGATTGCGGCGTGGATTGCGGAGTGGAAGGAACATGCTGGGAACTCTCATCCTCCCTTTCCTTCCTTTTCCATGACTCAATTTCATCACGTTCCGACATCCTAAAACATAACAACAAACAAATTACACTTCAAACCACAGATTCTGAAAAAAGCCTAGAATCATGCCACCAAATTAAGAAACAGATTCGAACAACAATGCCACCAGATTCGAATAATAACCAGAAATTAAAGCAAAGATTCATTATCAAATAGATTCGTTTCCTCTTGGTGACGAGTCTCAAGAGTTTGAAACTTGATACTTTAGTCCCCATTACAATTAATTTAGAATAAGACAGATTAATTATTCTATGTGTTTTTAAATTTATGGATTCATTTGAAATGAAAGTATTTGTATATTAAAATTGTCACACCTTTAAGCATATCACTGGCCAAGTCTTCAAGTTATTGCAAAGATGAACAGTACATACCATCGTCATCAAAAAATCAAATAACTAATTGGTAACTACAAATAAGTAATTATAATATTCCGGCCAGAGATAAGGATCTGTTCTGTGATTTATAAGGTTAAAATGCTATCATTAAAATTATTTACATGTTTTAGGTGCATGTAGCCAACGTAAATGACTTCAATAATTGTATTTGGGCTGTAAATACAATCTATTCATGCATTTGAACCAGTAAATTCGAGTTGAAATGTTAAAATTACAACAGTAAAAAGTCAGCAAAGGAGGAAGCGACAATGACTTCGTAACAAATTATGAGATGAACAAGAAATCAATCTACTTAAATTTGTGTTTCAATTGATAAATTCCTAGAAGCATTGAATCCGGTATGTGAGATACTTATGACCTTGACGAGTATTCAATGCAACTGTTTCATAGTACCAAAAAATGGTTCAATGAAAATCAAAGAAGAATGTAGAAAAAGATAACGAGCAAAACAATTATATTTAAGAATGACAGCTAACGCAAGCAAAATTTGTGCAAAAAAAAACAAATTGCAACAACGCAATCCATAAAAAGAAATAAAAGAAATAAAAGAGGAGATCGAGAGAGATGCGATTAGAAATCAAAGACAACCTATACATACACATAGACAAAAACACACATGAAATTATAAACGAAAACGTTTAGATATAACAATTAGAGAGAGAGACCGAGCCTGGATGGTGCGGCACGAGAAGAGAGAGGCAGGCGGAGTCGACGATGCGGCAGCAGCACGAGAAGTCGACGACGGCGGAGACAGAGATCAGCGATGGCGCCACGAAGGAGAGAAAGAGAGAGACCGACGACACTGCTAGAGTGCTGGTTTGAGAGAGAGACAGAGAGGCGGTCAGAGAGAGAGAGTTTTCAGAGAGGAGAGGACTTATGCGGCTGGTAACTGGGTTAGGGTCTTAGGGATTTAGGTTTAAGAATTTAATCTGTTTTTTTTTTAAATATATATATATATATATCCGGGCCGGGGCCGGGCCGGGTGGGGACGAGCCGGGGAAATATATACCCCCGGCCCCGGCCCCGGCCCCGGCTGGGAATTTTTTTAAATCCCCATCCCCAGTAGGAGCCGGGGAATCCCCGGCCCGGCTCCTTCCGGGCCGGGTGGGCCTCCGGAAGAATGGGGATTTTTGCCATCCCTATACGTGATTAATCTCAATTAATCGCTAACATGCTCCATTACTCATAAAACATGAGCATGGAATGAGTCTAATCGGTTAATCTTTTACATAGTCTTTAAGAGTTTTTAGTGATAAGAGAAGGAAGAAAAAGATGAAGCGGGAGAAAGAAGAAATATGTATAAAATCTTTTTCTTTGTTTGGGAGTTTTTGAAGATAAATTGTTTTGATAGGAAATGAATTGAATAAGAAAGATTTAATTATTAATTTCAAAACATAAAATTGTTATTATATTTTATTACTAAAGTCTAAACTTTTTTCTCCCTCCTTTTTTTTTCAACTTTGGAAAAAAAATTGGAAAAAAACTTGAATTTTTTTCTCTCACATTATTTTATTTTCTTTCCTAAAACAATCTCTTAGACACTCATTTTCTCCATATTTCCCTCTCTTTCTTTTCTTTTTTTTTCCTCCAAAGTAAAATTCCCAATTAATTTTATTTTGTATTTTATACTATCAATTAATTTATTAATTTTGCGAGTTAAACTCTACAAACCCTTTTATGGTCGATTTTTCCTAGTAGTAAAAGGGTTCTCGAATTTAAATAAAATGTAGCTAAAAGAAGAATAAAATTCCATTTAATCAGCTGAAAAATGTTATATTCATTTTTATTCGTATTAAGTTCAAATTATGTTATGTTGTGAATTTGTGGTGATAATAACCAACATGTAGTCATTTTGGGTCAGAAAAAAAAGAGTGCCGCACATGAAAGGGAAAATTATAACCGTCGAACAATCTAGAACATTTTAGTAGTTTAACATGTCCGCTCTCCCTCAACTCCTATTTTCACTCCCAATGAATAGCAATCTCTAACGGAAAATAAATAAGACAGAAAATTTATCATATCCTCATCTCTGTATATTTTTCTTCCTGACATAAGTAATTTTTATATTCATACATGTTAACTTGATTATAAGAATTTTTCACCCGCGTAAACGTGTGTCCGAGTTATACTAATATATATAATTAAAATTAGAATTTAGAAGGGAAGTGGTGTTGACTTTGATTGAGACAACTGTGTCCTTGTTGAAGAATATGAAACAACCGACCTAGCTAGTTGTTCCGCACCTTAGCTTAAGCTCAATTCATATCCCTCGTACCCCTCCCGTCTCATCAAAATTTAAATTAACATTTTATGGGCGTTATTCCATAAGTTAAAATGTATTTTTAATTTTAAAATAAAACATAATATATTTATTAAAAATATTTATGATAGATATTTAGATAAAAATATAAATTTATCTCTATATTATAAATGGATTATAAGAACGTTATAAAGGAAAATGAGATAATGAATAGAGATATTTGAAATTTGATATTATGTTTTTTCTTGGGAAAATAAAATAATTATCAATTAAATTAAACTTTAAAAAATTTCTAGTATGTTAATTATAATGAACGGAGAGAATACTTCAAAAACAATTAAAATGGGTATGCTAGGGAGACGTTGTATTAATATACCTAGAAATAAAAGACGTTGATATAGTAAAGTTGTATATCTTATGTCTAGAGTTTGTACAATTTTAATGTTATATTCCAAATATAATACATATATGTAATAATACATACGTACATGCATACATATATGTGTGTATGTGTGTATATATATTTCTTACAATCCTTTATTTGTACAAATTATCACAAATCACGAAAAACTTAGTACTCAATAGATTGAAAAATTAGAGATAAAATTTTAAAAGGATGATTTTTGAATTAAAATTGTAACCCACAGTTAAGATTATTTCAATAATAATACTAATGTTATATAACTTGCTAATGATAGTAGTGGTTATAATGGAAATTAGCACCAATAGTGATAACTGAAATAGTGAAAAATGCCATGACAATTTTAAATACTTTACATAATATTTTTATTCAAAATTAAATAAAAATATATCTTAAATTTAAAACTAATAGAAAATAGAATGTGTGTTTAATTTTAAAAAAGTGACTAGTTCTCTTTTATTCCCATCAGTTAATCTAGAAAAGTAATAATATTCGAAATGATAAAATGAGAACACCACTACAAGAAAAACCTTTAATCCCGACTGACTTAATCCCCACGAAATTTATTACGTCGGGATTAACATTTTAATTAAATTATACAATTTAATCCCTACAAAATATTTCGTCGAGATTAATTACATCAGAACTAAACTTTTTCCCGACGAAATTAGTCGGGAATAATTACTCATTTGGGCACCAAAAGAAAACGCCCAATTTTTAGAAGTTTAATCCTGACGGAATTCTGACGGAATCAAGTATCCGTCAAGAATAATTTTTAATCCCTCATTTCTTCTTTATTTAAAAAAATCAAAATTATGGAAATTCGTAATCTCGATTGAATTTTGTGGGGAATTGTTTGTCGGGATAAACTATGTACTAAATCCCCAGATTCCGCAAACATTTCATTATGTTGACTATTTCAATCCCTAAATTATTTCGACATCGAAAGTGATGCGTTGTGGTAATTGACTTGTAATTAAGTTTTAGTTAGGTTCTACTTTTATATTTTTAATAAGTAAGTTTGTTGGAATAAAATTGTCGTGGCCGAGGAATGGATCAAGAGATGTCGAGAAATGGACATCAAGGGAAGCCGTGTCGGGCGTCAGGGAATGTTCCTGCGCGTCAGGGGATGCCGAGCCTCATGATAGTGGATGTTTTTGCGCGTGTCAGGGGATGATGTCATCAGAAGATAATCAGGGAATGATATGATGTCATCATTAGAGGATCGTGTAGTTCATCAATGGATAATTATCCACTAATGACTGTCTTAGGCCATCAGGGGATAATTATCTTCCGACAGCCAAATTATCCGTCAGGGGATAATTATCCACTGACGGACAATTATCCACTGACAGGTGTAGATATTTTATTTTGTTATTTTTCGTGATTGTTTTGATGTTTTCTATTTAAAATAGGTTTGCTATATTTCCTTGATTAATTAGATTTCTTTCCAATGTAATATTTTTTCTTTAGTTAGATTAAATTAGATTTTTTTCCATTGTAGCTTTCTTTATATTGTAAAATTCTTTTTAAAGTAAAATTAGGGTTTTATCAAAACTTATAAATAACTGCTTATGTTGTACGATGAAAAGGGACTTCAGATTTTGATTAATATGATTGTGTGAGTTTTACTTGCATCTATCTTGAAAGTTGGTGATTAATTCCTTTATATTTTCACAATCAGATTTGTTTAGTTTGTGGGTGTTAAATTTTTTAAACAAACTAATACAATCGATCATTTAGTGTTGATTCTCGGTGATTAATTTCTTTACAGAATCAACCTAAAATTATTTTTCGCACTTGTGTTTGATCTTCCCAGATCAAATACATCATTTTGATTACGGCTTCCGCTACTGTGTTTGGTCTCCCTAGGCCAAATACATAATCACCACTGAACTCGTGACATTCATCAGGACAAGGGCATAGCACCATTGGGAGAGCTCGTGACATTCAAAATTTGCCCTAATTTTGATGATTGTGAATATATAACCCATTTGAACAAGGTATTCAATTCTTTGAAACTCTAAACTTCTCCATTATATTTGTATCAGGTATTGTTTTTTTGAGTGGACTTGTAAAAGTATACTATTTTCTGCAAGTATGTATAATATTCTTTGCTGATGTACATTTAGAAGATTATAGAGTTTTGTTGCTGTTTACATTGGCTTTTGTGTGTTAAGTGGCCTATCACTGATTCAGGATTATTGTTCTATCAATACACATCTGTAGAAAAACAGAAAGAAAAATGTTTGTTAATTTCTGCATTATATTTGGCTAGAATTTACACGTTTTATCACGTGTATGTATTAATTTCTGTATTATTTCGTGCTTGTATTGCAGCTTGTTAAACTTCCTCGTACTCTTAATGTTGATGGGATACCGAAGAAGTATCTCTCAACATATAGTTCCTGTTTGTGTAGGATATTAGTTGTAGTTTTACAAAGTTTTATAATTTACTCTATGCAATAAATTGTATAACAAAAGGTTGAACGTAAATAGTTTCCGAATGTAGGACAATGGGAGACCAAGCAGTTTAAATAATATACAAGTAATATAGGTTGTTGATAGTTATTATTTTTCATTGTACAAATAGGATAAGTATCAGCATGATGAGGATCGTCGCGAGGAGGATGATGGACATGACGATGACGATATGCATACGCCACAACAACGTCGACGGAGGGATTCATTGGGATCCGGACTAGTACTCCACATACGGGTGGTAGTACTAGTCGTAGGTGTTAGATACTGTTATGTCTTGTCTATGTTTTTGGCTCTTGTCGTAGGTGATGGTGATGAGAACATTAAGTTGTGTACATATTGGACGTGGAAGTCATAAAGTAGCTACTGTTATTACATAATCGTGCATTTTATTTTGCTAATTACCTTTGTTGGTGTGCATGTGTTAAATCTAGGAGCCATAAACAATAATTATAAGAAAATAATTATTATAGAGAAAGATATGAGTATATATAGAGTTTTACTTGAAACATGACATCCTAGGTAAAGTTTGGAATACCCAGTTTGTTATCCGAGAAGGTTATATATACATACCCCTGTGACTAAATTATCGAACTCAACATAAATCTGTTTCAATTAAAATTCTACATTGGCTCATACACCTTCAGTTTTTTGTCCATGTATAATATTAATTAATAAAGTATAATTAATATTTATCAAATTATTATTATTATTATTATATTTTGAACATACATTTCAATAATCTCCTCCTATGTTCTAAATATAAAATAATAATAACAAATCATACATGAACACACAATACCAAAATATCATGAAACTAATCCAAATAAAATCATCTATACAAGTCTGAATCAAACCAAATCAAGTATTAAGGTTTTGAATCAAGAACAAATCCAACAAATGAATAAGTTCACATGTAGGTGAATAATATTTGAATAAAATAAAACAGATAAATGAAAGGATTTAAAGATTCAAATAATCACAAAATTCTACTTATCTAGTAGATCATCATTCTCAATACAGAAATCAATTGATCTCTTTCATTTCCAACATTTTCTGTAAATTTTCTCTAATGACAATTTAACATATAATTGCATAAAAAGCGTCCCCCAACAAATTCCAATCAATAATCATCAAATTAAAGAATAATATAAGTATCTAGTTTAGACATTCTAAACTTAGTACAAGTCATATTAAAACATGATGGAAAATAAAAAATTTCATTTCTCAATCTTAGGTACCAGACAAATTCAAAAAATGTACTAATCACTTCTGATTAACATAGTTTGATGTTCAAGTGTCTAGTTCAACTACTGAGAACTTAGCACAAACCACATCTCAAACTACAATGCATCATCACTAAGTTTTGAATCATAAAATAGTTTCTTACAAGAGTATCTAGTTCAACATAAAAGAACTTAGTACCAATCCCAACACAAAACTATTTCTCATCACTAACAAGTTTACAACACATAGAACTTGTCCAATTATGGTTTCTCTCGTAAAAGATAAGAACCACACATGTCTTATTTTAGAATGTTATAGTCTCACACCTAACGCAATTTTATTACGATATATCATCAATTTTGGAATGACACAACAAGTCATGAGAGGCATATCATAAAATTTAGAATGATATAAAGAAACTACAACATCAAGACATATCAAATTATAATACTCAAACAATAGATTAAGAATAACCATACTAGGTCACAAAACTTTTAAGAGACTCTAATCTAATAGTTTTAATCTTATTTCATTCATAATGAACTTACGATGAAATTTTATTATTGGAACATATTGTAAGAACAACGGCCTCAACACTTTCTTCAACTATTAAAAAGTGTTCAAACAAAATCCATGCAGTTTGTTTCTCACAACTTCTGGAGAATACAATATAAATTTATCCTTGAAATATCTAGAACAAAACTTCTAATAACTCTGTTTCTAAAAACTAGAGTATAGAGTTTCAACATTAAAGATGACAAAACTATTTTTGCCTGTTTCATAGACTTCCAAAACAATACTGTACTACCTAGTTTATACATATACACACTGGTATCAAGAGACCATAAAAAAAATCTTTCTAAAATTAGAGGATTCTAACAACATAGAGCATATCCTTGAGTACCTATAAAGTATCTTATCAGCCTTTATGACATCTTATGATGTATCATCAATATCTAGGGCATCACATACCTCTTTTAGAATTATAGTGAGTTTACTAAACATGTCAAGTACAAATGTTATGTTAATACTTGTGCAAGTCCACTACGCACATAAGACTACCGACTACTTTAGATTAATCCAACTATCCCATAAGTTCATACTTGATCACATAATGTCTCAATCTCATTGTATCAATGTATCCATCATAGCGAGTAAACTAAGATAAAATCTTGTCTATTTCACAAACTCGCTGACATATCAAAACATTTAAACAATACTACATAAACAAATAATCATATTATATTTGACATGTAACATGAGTCAAGGCATTTACTTGAATCACCAAGAACCAATCTCAAATTCTTTACTTTATGTCAAAAACAGTTATAATTTAAGTATTTATACAAGATCTTATTTTATAATAATTTGATTAATTAACATATTTAGTTATCAAATCCTTACATAATAAACTTTTCAAGTTGATCTGTGTAGATCACCATATAACCAAAATTGTATTCACATCTCAATAATGTAACAACTAGAAGAATACTTATCAAATTCATGTAACAAAAAGGTGAATGAATACCACAATAAATCATTCCCTAATCCAAACATATAGTCATTATCTACTAAATGTGTCAATCTCGACTAAAATTTGTCCCAAATAAGTTTTTTCTACAATAATGAACTACAACTTATAGTTGTTCGTCCATATATAAACCTTCCATATATAAACCAACTATTATATATTTTATTATGTAGCAAATAATTCATGTCACTAACAATGATTCTTTTCTTAAGAACGGATCTTTAAATCTCATCTCCTCCTTTCCGGAAGGATAAATCATAATTTAATTGATAGTTCATAGAGTTCTCATCAAAATCACTAGGTACTCACTATCAAATAGATACTTAAATGAATTCTAATTCAATTGTCCAAGTGTCAAAATTCAGTAAGATTAGGTTCAGACCAGACTCATTCATTATTCAACTATGTATTTCTTATAAAATAGGGACATCATAAACTGAGAAACAAATTCTTAATAAAAGTGCAAACTTTGCTTTCAGCAGTACATTGGTTGAATAACAAAATATGTTTGTAACTCTATCTACTGCAAATTTTAGACAAACACATACGTTTATCATATTCCTTATCTTGGACTACTCTTTATAATATGTATTTACTACATATAGTGTAAGTCTCAAATTTTAGAATTCACAAAGTTAAAGGTTTATTTAAACAAATTCTATTAGAAGAGTAAAAATAAAAATTTAGAGTGAGGTATAATTCTAGAATATGATCACAACTGAACTCATCTCACCATTAACAAGTAGACATGTCATTTTCTATAATTCCGTCAAAGCCAATACTTCATTTTGGCTATACAAATCAATAGATTGAGTATGGGATTCAAGTTTCAAGGATTCATCAAAAATTGTATAAAGCGCAATATTCTTGAACTCTGTTAGTCTATATTCTCCTCCTCTTTAACAGATTCAATTATTTTCCTTTTCACACTTAAATCATAGATATTTGTCAAAACCTTTAACTTTAATAATCATTTTGTGTATCTATTATAATCATCTATAAAATTGACTAAATATTCCTAATCAACTGTTGTGATTCAACTCATTAAATCACTCATATGTTACAATGTATTAACTCAAATAGTTGTGTAGAAATCAAAGTTAAAAGATTTTCTAACACACTCTTCACACTAGTCATATTTTATAGGTTCAAATAATGACAGCTTATGAGTTTTAGTAATAGTTAATATGTCCCAAACTTTATTCCATATTTTAGGATCAACTAGAATTAAAATAACTGAATTAAACACTTCCAATACTAAACTCATCATTTACATGTCATTAATAATTTAAAAATAAAGTTATACAGGAGTTAACTATTAAAGTCACTCTATTTCTAACAAAAGATATTCAAGTGTGCTTCCATCACATAATAAACTAATTGCAATCTTAGTTAACATAAGCACAATTTAATATGTTTTGCAATCACAATTTTCTGTTTGTGTATTCAAGGCAAGTAACTCCTCCATCTAATCACCATTATAGAGATCTGATTTTTACATTATCAATTGCTAACCCAAATTGATAGACTCAGTCTTGTAATTAAATCATCAATACTTATTCAAAAGGTGTATTAGATTATATCACAGTAAGGTAGTTTACAATTATCAGATTATTTCATATATAGTGACCAAATACGTTACAGTTGTACTATTTTCCTCTGTCTCAAAATATTATCTTAACTTACAACTGTATAGGTTCACTCATAGTATTTGATTTTCTTGAACTTAGAAATAACTTGTGATAATTAATTATGTTAGTAGTTACTTTAACTAACTAACAATCAACAAGTAATTTTTAGTTGCGTTCTAATATTTATTTCAGTTTGTATAATTAATCCTAACTTTATTATCCGACACAACAATATATGCAAGTGCCATGAATTAAATAACTCAACAAGTTATTTCATCAAATAGAAATTATAACACACAATAATTCACATAAAATTGAATTTTAAAACTAAAATTCAAAGATAGAAACTTATCTCACGAGAAAGCACATTCTTCAATAAATACTTGACATTCATTCCTCTAAACTGATTGTCAAGTCTATCGTCTCCCAGAAGTTTCAGTCGATCTGATTGAAGTCCACTTAACTTCTTTCAACTTTCTCAGTGTGTTCCTCACAAAATTAATATAAAGTGGTTAAAACATATTCACATATTCAATATTGAATCATGTCATATTATTGTAAACCAACAAACTAAGACCCATAAATTTCAAGTTTAACTAATCTTAACAAATATTGAATTTAATTAATTCAAACTAATTTAAATTAATTAATTCAAACATAATTTTAAGTTTAATTAACTCAAATTATTATATTTTGAACATACGTTCCAACAACATGTTATAATGAAGTTGGGATATATGAAAACATGTGCAATTTATGTGTGGACTTAATCTCTTGCATTAGAGCAAAATGAACAGAGTATTATTTTTTATTTAAAAAAACATCTAATCTCGACGGAATATTAGTTTTTAGTCAAAGCAGATTAATAATTAGTACGAGAACAAACAAAAATAGGATACCTGACAAATTAAACCCACTAAATAATCCCGAAGGAATTCCATGGAGATTAATTGCAAAATAATATTTTTTGGGATTTTCTCACGCAGCCATGTGGAGTGGACTATCCTGACAGACTTTGTTCATTGGTAATAAATCCATCGGGATTAAGTTAAACCTAACTAAAACTTTCGTAGGAATTAACTATTCCCGATGAAATTAATCCCTATTAGGTTATTACCAACGGACTTCTTGACGAAATATTCCATCGGAATTATCTTAACCTGACGGACTCTGTTCGTCAGTAATAAATCCATCGAGATAAGCTAAACCCGACTACAACTTTCATGGGGATTAATTTGTCAAGATTAATTATTTTCGACAAAATTAATCCCGACGAAATTATTACCAATGGACTTCTCGACCAAATATTTCGTCGGGATTATCTTAATCCCAACGAATTAAGCTTAATTCCAAATAAAAAATTCGTCAGCATTACAATTTTTCCTTGTAGTGCACAAGCACAAAAATAAGTCAAAGAAGAAAACAGAAAAAAAAAAAAAAACTAGTATTTCTTATCAATCCAGAAGAATAGTTTACAAATGCGATACACGAAGCACGAATCATGCTTCTTTATTATTAATTTTTTTTTTTTTTGGACATTCAAACACGGTTCATTCATCAAAATCGAAATAAAGCAATAGAGAAGAAAAATAAATCCTCTCAAAATACAAAAAAATTGATTAAATTGCGTTCATATAAATAATTGGAAATAAAAAATATAATATATGATCTTGTATAAACTAATACTTAATGCATATATTCAATTATAGAACCATAATTAAAAATAATTCAATTCATCATCAAAGATGTTCCGTCGAAATAAAAGACCTTTTTACTATGCTTAATTTTGTACGAGTCAGATATATTATATTTACAGAATTATGCCATAAATAATTGACAGGAATTATAAATGTAACTATCAAACTGGGATTCAACAATATATATTGATATTGAAGCCAACTTCTAAATATTGCAGATGGAATCTATTATTACGGAGTATATTAATTGATAAATAAAATTATTTTTTTTGAGTTAATTATTAATTCGGTTAATTTTTTTTCCTATTGTTACTAAAATAAATTTTAATTGACTCAAATTCAAATAATCCAAATTATTTAGTTTGGCTTGAATGAGTCTTTATTTTCATTTTTAAATAAACACTATTCCGTTATAATTTGAACGAGTTAATAGTTGAAAAAATATTACCTTATACATATAATTACATATATGAATATATATAAAAAATCTTAAAAATTATAATTCTCTTAATATTATTTAAGAAATAAAAAATACTCATACTAGATACGAGCATACAAACTAGTCTTATATAATTGACTTTGTATGGTTTTCGTCATTAAGTTTATAATTTATCCAGTTAACCGTTCTCGTGTGTTAAGTCAAATTGAGTTCTACTCGGGTCAGATTAACTAAGTTGTATTTAACCTGATCGTTGATTGAGTTATAGTTGGGTCAAATTAACTACATTGTTGATTGAGTTTTACTGGGGTCAGATTAATTAAGTTGTATTTAACCTAATTGTTAACTTTATTGATCATCAATTACCTTCTCTAAAAAATTGAAAAGATCTGAGTTTTAAATCTTATACGCTAATAAAAAATTATGTAAAGTAGTTAATGGATGAATATGTGAGCACGTACTTGAATTGTAGATAATAGCCTTTTATGTAAAAAAACACTAAGTTGTATTTATTCGACCAAAATCTATCTATAACTTTATTATAAAAGAGTGAGTAAAGGCGATCGTTTTAAAGGTCAACCAAGATTTTTACTTGAGTTGTAGATAATAACCTTCTATGTAAAAAAAATACTAAATTGTATTTATTCAATTAAAATTTATCTATACATTTATTACTCTCTCCGTCTCAAATTATATGACCTAATTAACTTTGATGGTTAAATTGACCAAATTTTGACTTTAAAATTTGATAAATATATTTATATTTTTATAATTATAAAAATTAGATTTTGTAGTTAATTGTAAAAACTTTTATTTGATAAAAATATTATTATCTATATCTTTATAAAATATTAATAATTGCGATTTTAAAATTAATTAATTTAACCTTCAAAATCAAACTAAGACGTTTATTATGAACGGAGAGTATAAAAGAGTAAAGGCGGTCACTTTTAAGAGTCGAGCAGGATTTTTAACGACAATTTGTAAAACTCGAATACGTAGCTCTAAAAATAAAACACCACTCACGATCAACGACATCGTTACATGACATTCACGCAGTCGGACATGTAAACGAGTTCACGAGCCAATTTCGTTTGGACAGTTGAAAAACTTGAGTTGTCGAACACGGCAACTTTTTCGCTGGCTTCTTTTCCCCACAAAATGAACAAACACTAGAACAAAATAACAATAGAATAAGAGAACAAAAAACTATAGCTATGCCATACCACCAAAACAAATCAATTTTTTTTTTAATCAGAATGGAACAAGAACCACCGAGAAGAAAACAAAACAAAGCATTATGTTTGCTCCTTGCATACTTAGAAATAAAAAAAAAACACATACATTCATACCAAGACTTTCTTCTGATCTATCATAAACTTTCAAAAATAGTGAATCAAAAACTTTACCAATATATGCTTTAGATCCGTGAAACTTTTCAACTTAAGCTTTACTTCTTAGAGAGATAGATGAAGCCTAAATTGCTCAGATCCATAAATTGTATGGTTCTGCAAATCGAATCATTGAGAAACATAAAATCAAAGTAGCTACCACATTATTTTTAAATAAAAACACCAAAAATAACTCAACTCCTCCCTACCTAATTAATGAGAAGAAATGAAGAGTAGTGATTGAAATAAATAGTTGCTTAGCCTAAATCTATTGAGAAGCAGTGAAAAGGGTGAAGATGAAAGGGTAGAGGGAGAGAGAGGGAGAGAGAGGGAGAGAGCATGAGTTGTATAAATGAATTGCCGAAATGTTCTCGAAAGAGCTAGGGGGTATGGGAAACAGAGCTACGGGAGTGATCTACATATAAATAAATGATAGTTAATTTTAATACGTACCCCATCTTTCTATATTAAGATGTTCTCTTACTTCTTGTGTCTAATATTCCCTTCGTTTTTTATTAATATTTTTTTTAATTTAAATTACATACATTAAAGTTAATTATTAATAAATATAAATATATTAAATTTATTATTGCTATATTATACTTGTTTTTATTTACATAAAAATAAGAGATTTTCATATTTTATTAAAATATATAAAAGATATTATCAGATAATTCTTTTTTGTATTTATCTTGAAATAGAAGAAAAACAAATAAAAAAAAGAGAATCAAATTCTAAAAAAATTACTAATAAAAAAACGGAGAAAGTAAATTTTAAGATTTTGAGTTAGATTCACTAAATCAATAATTATATAAAACGGAGTATTTTATAAAAGTAGTTTCGCAATAAAGTCGGTCGGGTATGCGACTTTTTTAACTCGCATTAACACAATTGACTTGAGATTAATTAGTGTAATGTCATAATTTTTTGTCAAAAAGTTTAATTACAATCGGATTTAGAATGGCGACAAAATTTAATTCAAATTAAATTTGGATATTATGTTTACATTGAATATTGTAACATGATACTTTTTCAAAATAAATCTAAATTATAATTATAATTACATTTAATTCTACAATCAATATTAAATTATTTGAATAATAATTACATCTTTCTTTGTATATAAAAAGTTAAACAAATATCTTATCCAAAATCTCGCTTAAATTAAATCTATCACTGTTCAATTCGGTTCAACATCCAATAAAATCGATTATAAACTAGTTATGAAAAGTCAAACTAAAATCACTTATCACTTATCCAATTAAAATTTAATAAAATCACTTATCACTAATCCAATTAAAATTTAATTTGTAACCAACTACAGTTGTTATGTAATAAACCAATTTATGTATTGTTCTAAATTCCAAACTTTTTATTGTAATAAAATTTTATTAAAATATATACTAAATTTTTTTTATGAGAAACCATGTAAAAAAATCTTATTAAACATACATTCATATAATCTAAAAATACTTATAAAAAGTTGAAAAATAAAAACTAACTAAATTGACAAATCAAACATTATTACTATTTACAATAAGTAAAAATATACAAATCAGTTTAATTTTTATAATTAGTTTATATAAATATACACATATAAAAAATAGAATTCGTATTTGACACGAGTAACAAAACTAGTTAGATATTAAGTCAATAGTAAATTGTTTTAACTAAGTTAACTAAGAAATTATTGTTCTTAATAAGTTGCACTTGTGAAACCAATTATCAAATACTTAATATTCCTTTCATTCCACAAAAAAAATTAAATTTAATAATGAGATTTGTTTCCCAAAAAAAATATTTTTAATAGTTTTTTATTATAATTTTATATTTTCTAAAATTTTTTATTACAATCTATTTATCTTATCATTAATTGAATCTTTATAAAAAATGATGAAAAAAATTATTATTTAAATATATAATTTTCAATCAAACATGTAATATTAATATTTAACGAAATTCAAGCTTAACTCTTTTTGTAAAACATTTTTGATAAACTGGATAAGTAATACAGTTAATTGAGAAAAAATAGAGTTGTCATCCAAATCTACATCTTGCAACTTTTGAACAAAATAAAATTTTGGTAAAATTTAACTCACCCAATAACTTAAAAGATAAACACGACGCCATATTAGTTTATAATCTAGATGAATTTTGTGCAAATTATATTATTACTGAGATCGTGTTTTGCAAAGTATGAAACTATTACATAAGATAGTATTCGAGTAATGTAAATATTCTACTATAGTCATGATTAGCAATTTAAAATTTGTATTTCTCAATATCATATATACCATGGTCTATGAGTCACATATAATGCAATCGGTATAATTAATTAAGCTGAATTGGTCTAGCTCATTGATAATTTAATATCATTCTGGAATTTTAATTCAAAAATATGAATTATGAAATCATACAATCACTTCAGATTCGATCAATTCTCTAATTTTCTTAAGAAAAGTCCAATTCTTGAGTAATTGAAATCGTATTTTACCGATCCGATTAGTGTGAGATTTATTAATGGAGGTCCCTAAGTAAGTACATAAATTTTTATGGACATTAAGCCAAAAAAAGAAAAGAAAAGAAGAAGAAGCTTAAATCATTAAAGATCTGGAAAAAGAATCATGACCATATATTTTTAAATAATTTTTTAATTCGTGCGGTTAAAATTTTTTAACATAAGCAAAATTAAAATACAACTTAATATGCATGAAAACTTATATACTAACGTGAACATCTCCCTTACACACACACACATACGTGTGTAACTAGGGTGAGTGCTTTTTTAGAATCTTCATTTTTTATCCAAAATGAAGGAAATCAAATTAACTTGACAATAATTCACAAACTGAGATTTTTTAAATTTATTATATATATATATATATGTATATATATATATATATATATATATATATGGGTGTGTGTTGTATTTGTAGGCTCCTAGGTTTCAATGAATTGCGAAACCATTTGACATAATAAAATTATTTGAATTATATAGCATAAATATATGTGTGTATGCATGTACGTGAATATTGGTGCGCATTAAGAGGGAGGAACAATTTATTAGGAGAGAGGTTATGCGAAAAGATTTTATAATAAGAGAAAGTTAAGGGGTTTTGCATAAAAAAAGTTGAAATGGATTTCCCACGACAAAACAAGCGAAAAGTACAAATTAATCTTTGAAAAAAAATGGAGTAATTCACAAAAATAACCTCGATCATAATTCATTAAATTCTTAATATATAAAATTGTCTTATTAATCTCTTTCCTCTTTCTTTTCTAGCAACGAGTCCATATTTTAATAATTTACTGAATTATTAATTAGTATCTATGAATTAATTTGTGTGAAAATTTTTATTATTAATTTTGAAGAAGGTAGAAAATAGACAGATGCAAATAAATGGCAGAGGGACAAAGAGGGAAGTCAGAAAGGCATTTAATCCTTGTACAGAATAATAAGAAGACCTCTCCCTTTCAGTCTCATCCCCAGCTAGGGACCCCCAAAAAAATCTCACAAAGTTTCTTGTATTTCATCGGACGGTCAACATTACTCCATTTCCATATATCAACAGCACATATTTCCCCACTCGCTGTGAATCTTTATCTTAAATCACTCATCATCCATCCTCAGAAATGCCGCACACACGCACACACGCACACACGCACACACGCACACACATTTATTTTATAATATAAATTACTATATATAAATGTCGTCGACTTCATGTTAATGATTTTTATTTTGTTCTTCGACTTATAAAGCATCTTTGTTCTCATCTCAACGTTCTTGGTGTCCCTCTGAAAGTACGTTAAAGTCTCGTTTTATAATTTTATCCAAAAACAATACAAAATCATCAGATCGATTTGCTTTTCAAATTTCGTTTGGGATCATAAAAATTGAAGATCGGATCGGGCGCTGTATATTGTACTCAAATCCTAGCCTTTACGCGCGCGCTCTCCCTCTTTCTCGAATGAAGGTTTGTATTCATTATTTTACGTGCTACGATTTTATGTAAATCAATCTTTCTTACACCTAATTAAGTTTATTTTTTTGCAGAAGATTTTGGGAGAGAGAAGGATCGTTACGGTTTGATCTCAGCAAGCTTAGAACTAACAAAATCAAAGGTGAGATTTTTTGAATAATTTATATTTTCTTTCATTGTGTTTTACGATATTAATTGATTTTTACGATCTTTGATAGGAGAATATTCAAATATTTCTTAAGAGAAAAAAATTGTGTTTTGAAAGGAAAGGGATCTAGAAAGATCGATATATCTCAGTTTTCTTGCATTTCAAAGCTCAAATTAAGCTATAAGAGAGAGAGTTTTCATCTTAAAGACGGAATTTTAAAAATCATTAAAAGATAAACATTTAATGCCTTTACCTCATCCCATTCCATTTCAAATTAACATTTCTATTACTACTTGGAAGTACTACTATTTTTCTTTTTCTTAATTATTAATTCTACTTATTTTTCTTCCTTTACTTCTTATAATGAATTTTTAAAATAAATAAATACTGTAGTCCGTATAATAATATGTACTGACATATGAATATGGAAGGTTCACTCAAATCGGTAAAATGATGCTTCCATGAATTCCATATATTCAAGTGGAGTACTCATATCTCTCTACAGATTTCAAGAATCCGTCATTATAGCATATAGTCAACTCTCCATCCCTTATTTTTATCCATTTTTGTGGAAATTAATGTGAAGAGCGTGAAAGAAATTTTAAAATAACCAACAAACAAGAGAAAAAAAAAAATGTCATCATCAAATTCTCCATGTGCGGCTTGCAAATTACTCCGGCGAAAATGCACACAAGAATGTGTATTCGCACCTTATTTTCCACCGGATCAACCTCAGAAATTCGCCATCGTCCACAAAGTCTTCGGCGCCAGCAACGTCGCCAAGCTCCTGAATGACCTGAACGCCTCGCAACGCGAAGATGCCGTCAATTCGCTTGCCTACGAAGCCGAAGCTCGCCTCCGTGATCCTGTTTACGGCTGCGTCGGCTTAATCTCAATCCTTCAGCATAAACTCAAGCAAGTTCAGATCGATTTATTTAATGCTAAAAAGGAATTAGCAACTTATATTGGCCCAAGCGCCATGTTACCGATTCTACAGCATCCCGGATTGATGCTGCCGCCGCAGATTCCGAATAATCCATCTCCGTCTGGTGTTTTGCCGTACAATATGCAGGCGGCGACGATGTTGGGACTGCCGGCGGGGCAGCCGCACGGAGGCGGTGGCGGACAGTTGGTGATGCGGGATCAGCATCAGCAGATGCTTGAGGCGCAACAGTTGGCGGCGGTGGCGGCGGCCAGAGAGCAACAGGAGATGTTGAGGAGTTATGAACAACAGCAGCAGCAGCAGGCACAAACGTCCGAGCTTGTTAGATTTGATGCGGCGGGGCAGATTAGTGGCGGCGGTGTTGTTTTCAATCAGATGAGCGCTAGTGATGGTTCGCCGTCGTTGGGATTGGGTTCGTTTGAAAGTAATCCTTATCAGATGCAACAACAGCCGCAGGATCATACGCATCATCATCAACTTCAGCCGCAGATTTTACTTGAACAACAGCAGCAAGAGCAAAGTCAGACGGCGCCAGTGCAGGTGGTGGGTCCACAACAGCAGCATCAGAATAGAGCCGGAAGTGAGGAGGGGAGGAGCGTTGGTCCGTCCTGTTAGATGGAGAGTCATGGTTTTATGTTTTCTCAAACAAATTTTTGGTTCCAGCTAGCAATGGTAAGGTAAAACTCATCTTTCGCTCGCTCTCCGAGTCACACCATGATTTTTGTCTCTTGTATGATAGTGAAATTGCTTCCCATGCCAAAAAATGTTTGAATTTTTGTACAAGAAGGTTGCATTACTCTTTCTATTGCCTTCTTGCTTTCAAAATTAAAACAAGTTAATTTTAGTCGATCGATGTATGTGATTAAGTTGGGACAACCACTTTAATTATTACCATTAGACTAATCGTGAATTCATTTCTTGAAATGAAATCAATGATATGATTTTCAAAACACACCGTTCAATTTTGTACATTTGTTACATTTTCTTTTTCTGGATGTCTTTTTTAGACGCATTATTATCTTTATGGAAAGTTTTATTATCTAATTTATACAAATTATCCTTCTAACATTATTTTATGTAACATCATTTTACTTTAATTATTTTATTTTCTCCCACCATTTTTACTTATTTAAAATTAGTTTATTCTCCTTCATTCGTTTTGAAGGATAATATGAATTTTTCGATCAAAACTCTATTTTTTCTTAATAATTGTGAAATGTCAAGGGTCCAAAAGGGTTGGGACAGAGGGAGTAGTAAGAAACAATTTTTAATACACCCCTCCATTATTAAGTTCTATATACACGGTTCTTTTTGAAATCATAATTAAAAAAACCTAACACTGAGAGTGATTTTAAGTTTATTATATTTTCAAGTTTTCTATAAATATACAAATAAGTTTTCTATGTAAATTTTATGTGGGTTTATACACCCAAAATTGAAGGCCTATTTGCACCTTTGGACCAAAAGGAAAAGGAGTATGCTATGAAGTTGATCATATTATTTAGTGTTATTTATTTAGTCCTTTCCCATCTGGTATATAGAGGCTTGAGTTGGTGCAGAATACATGATGGTTATTTTCTGGGCGCAGTTGCATTTAAATGACAAGTAAAATGTAGGTACAAGTTGGCTAAAGAACTTATTTATGCACATAAATAAATTTACAATAAAAATTCGCAAATTAATTAAAATTTATTATTCTCTTTTTTCTTTAATAAAGGAGGTCAATTATTTTTTTTTTCTTTTTATATATTTTTGTCAGTTTTCTTGTGAAGTCATATGTATGGAAAGATTTATTTAACACAAAATGAAATGGGTGATATTGTTTTGTTGTGTAGGAGTAGTGGGAAAGTCAAGATTACTCTTTTATTGCATAGAGGTATTGCAGGGGGTAGTTAAGGGAATTATTGTCTTTTCACTGCCCAGATATGTCATCTTTCAGTAATGATAACTCTAGTACATTGTAGCCCTAGCTACTATGCTGTTTGCAACACCAACAGCCATTTATTTATTTTGTTTTTGTTCGTTCTTTTGCATTTAAGGTGATACTTTCAGCATGATCTTCTCTTGAGTCAAATCAGTAAAAAGTACAATAAATGTGTAGTTGCTGCTGCTGCTGCAAATATGAGTTTTTTTTGAAAAAGCAAAAGGTTTAGTTTGCTATAGTATGGGATCTTCTGGGTTTTATCCTGAACTTGACCCCTCCTGGTATATAGATTAGAGAAAGTGAGTTCTGTGAACTTTTTGTTTTCAACAATGTTGAGTATTTAAACAGAAATAGTTTACTCTAAGTACTAATTCTAGTACCTTATTTAAAGGAAATCGTACTTCCTACGGACAATGTAATGTTAATTAGTTTGTACAGTTATGACATTTTACGTAGAATGGCCTGCGGAAAAATATGTAGAACAGTTTTGGATCCTCTAGTGTTACTAATTAAGAAATTTCACACACGGATCCTACTGGCCTTGCATGGGCTCGGTGCTCGAGGATTTATATAAGCTTTTCTCATATTTCGACTTGTGTCTACAAGATCATCTCTTTTAATTATTCCGCTTTTTAGTTTCTTAAATTTGTAGCTGAATAATATTTCAAAAAAATTACCGGTCAATACTTAATTATCGTTTTTATAATATGTTCAGGTTGTTTTCTATAATATGTTGATATTGGAGAGTCTCTCTCTCTGGTTGAGGTTATATCAATAAAGAATACCTCAAATGTGTTGGAATTGTATTGATATTATTTGTTCATTTTTTGCAGTTGATTTACTACAAGCATACAGATGGGAAAGACGGGAGAGATTTTCACGTCTCTCCCATTTAAAGGGCGCATTTTCCCGAGATTTTTTTTTAAATCTTGTTGAATATTGTTGTTGGGGTTTCTAAGAGAACGCTAAATGTTGACGTTGGCAGGGGGTTCATATTTTAGTTTAGTGGCTGGCACATTGGCTTCTGTTATAGCTAGTGTGATATTACAGTAATTTAAGCTTAGACATTAATTACCCTCATTATTTTTGCTAGCTTAATTTAGTGATTTTCTTTTACTTCTGTGCCGACATTTACTTAGAACTAAAGCAAATGTGTTCTTCATTTTTTTTTCTTTTTTTAGCTTAAATATGCTACTGGCTCATGTATATATAACATCATATACATTACTTTTGTTATACTTAATTTGATGATGATATTTGCGACCAACGTGTTTGGGTTTTTTACATTTTATCATTTTTAAATAGTCTAGATGATATATATATATATATACACACACGTTATTCGTAACAAAATTTTGAAAAAACATTTATCAGTATGCTTATCATTTTCCAAATAAATGAGTTTTCTTGTTAGTTGAGTTGTTAAATATTTTAATATTAATGTAATGTATATATTATTTAATATAGAAAGACCTACTTACTAATTTGAGTAATTTGTTGAATTGTTTCTAGATAAAAATCCAAACATTAACTAAAAAGAATTGAAAAACACTAGCTACCAAAAAGAAAATTGAAATTCACTATTAACATGGAACGGATGAGTTACTTTTCAACTGCTGATCTGAGATCCCAATGTTCAACTTTGACTACTTGGACTTGTTTAACTAGTTGTAATTTATAAATACTTAGTATCACATTATTATTAAATTTAATGGTCTTATTTATGATTGGAGGTGTTCATATGCCTAGAGTATTGAACAAAGAGCCTTTATCCAAGGTCGTCTAATTACATCACGTATTATGACTAGTCACTTAATAATTCAACCATAAAACATAGATAGCACCAAAAAAAAAAAAAAAGGATTGTCAGAATTTTTATATTACATAGACTCATACAATAGATGGGTTGACTTTGTTTTCCTTAATTAAACATCCTGAGGAACTGATGCATCAATTTTTTAATATATTAGCAGTCCTATATAAGTTCATTAGTTGATAAATGGAATTAGTTTATAATTATAATATAGTGGAATCAAAGGTGAAGCAGCTTATTTATGTAGAAAGGCTTTTATCACCACGTGAATTCGAATATTAGATTATGAATTTTCGCCGGTGTCAGTCCAAAAATGTACATTAGTCTTACTAGCTCTTAGTAATAATTTGTATTAGTTTCGCTAATTATTTGTAATACTTTCTCTATTTCAAAATTAGAAATATACTTATATTTTTTAAATTAAACGATAATATAATAAATATTAAAATTAATATAACTAATGAAAATTTAAAATATAAATTATATTGTGAGTAGATTATTTTTATTATAAACTGTTAGATTATAATAATTTTATCGACTAAAATTAACTAAATGAACATTAATCTTAAATTTTAATTTACATTCATCTGACTCAAAAAATTAAAACTTATCTCTATCTTCGCGGTAGAATTTTAGCTATTATTCTGTATGTAGTTTTGGAGAGTTAGAGCATATATACCTTTCATTGCAAAACATAAGAACAGATATCTTCATTTTTCTAGCTAATAAGTTAGATAAATTTTGAAAAGAAGTACTTAATTACTCCGTATAGCTTACAA
Source organism: Centella asiatica (assembly GCA_014636745.2). Taxonomy (NCBI): domain Eukaryota; kingdom Viridiplantae; phylum Streptophyta; class Magnoliopsida; order Apiales; family Apiaceae; genus Centella; species Centella asiatica. The sequence continues at coordinate 20,640,478 of CM025785.1, forward strand.
GGAGAGAAAATGTGTGTCCAAATGAAATTCTTTGCCCAAAATACTAAAATCAAGTACGTTTAGCAAACTACGTTATGGTATTACATAAAATATATTTTAAGTTTTGATAAGGTATTTTCAGAAGTGCAAACGAAATAAGAATAATCAAGTATTTTAAGTACAGGTAATATTTTATATTCATGTATTAATTAATCATTATAATATTTTATTAATGGATTTAAATATAAATAAAATATTATTTTTTATATTAAATTAATATATAATACTATAATACAAATAATAAATGTATATATAGATATGTGTGTGTGTTTGTGTGTATATATATTGATATATTTACTAAAGTAGGATTATAGAATAATATAAACTATGATAAAATAATATTATAATTTTAATGAATGTCAATAGTGACTTTACAAATTTAAGGATATATTAGTCACAATCACAAAACTAACTTTAAAATAGAGATATCGGTGCAACTCATATTATTTTCAATTTTCATTAAGATTTTTTAAATATAAGGATCGATATTGAGTTTAAAAAAAATGATGTGGTTACTCTTATAACCTAACTTATAACATAAACTTATACATGTACGTAGTTACATTTTTCATCCATTATAATTTGTTATTTGTTAATTTATTAGTTTTTATAAATAAATTCTTCTTATTACTTATTGCAATTCTTATTTGATTCAGAGTTTATATAAATTTATATATTTTAGTCAATAAATCAATATTGAAGAAAACAAATGAAGACATTTTATTATGTATATCAAAGTATACATAATTATCATATTTATACTTTATTATAAAGAAAATAATACAATTAAAAGAGGGCTCAAAGAATTAGAATCCACGGATATAAATGTTCATTTTCATTTCCTTTTCCTTCCTATTTTTTAAGCTGCAAACATAGCTTGGTTTCCTGGCAGAGTCTCTCTTCCCTCTAGGATTCTAGCGGGTTTTCATCTCCGGAATAATTTATATTATTGCTAGTAGATAGATTTAATTGTTTTAAATGCTATCAGATATTGCTAGTACATAGAGGATAAAGATTGATATATATGTAGGAGTCCGTAATAATTTAAAACAATTATATATCAATCTTTATCCTTTATCTACTAGCAATATCTGATAGATTTAAATTATTACTCCCTTTACATTAAAAAAGTTACCTTTAAAATAGCATTTATTATACACACGCACTCACAAAACAAAATTACATTTATATAAGTTTTGTTATTAACATGCTCTAATTTTTTAAATTGTTTCCAAACTTCTCTTATTTTATTAATGGACATCAATGAAAAATTCTGTTTGAACAAAGTAATTTCTTGTCCCTCTCCTCTCTTTTAACGTAGTGGTGGAGCTGTTATTCTATCTTCCTTTTTTTTTTCTTTTTCTTTTTTTTTTTGGTTATATGCGATTGTCATTTTCTTTTTTTATAAATTTAGACACGTGTTATGATCATTATCTTGAACTCATACTATTTTACATGTAGTATTTAAAACTCCAAACTTAAAACTATCTCATTCTTCTCTTTTGTCTAAACTTTTTCATATACACTTAAACCTGATCAAGCTTTCGTTCAATGGAAACATGAAAATCATTCAAACCATGACCTTGACTACAAGAAAGTTACACGTACTGTCAAAAATAAACTCATCTCCAAAGGATCTTACATATAACAGAAAAACAAAAGTACAAAAAGTCTTCCATTAGGAAGCCTCGATCTCCTATTTGAATGTCTCGACTTGCAAAATTGAAGGTTGTGTATATGACTATATATCAATCTACATTTTGTCTAAACAGAAGTTGGATCTGCTATAACATATTGTGTTACGACCTGTGTTACATTACTTAAAGTAGAGGGATAAATCGTCAATTACTTGTATTAATAAACCGTTCGTTTGTCCACATGACATGATCAGACTTATATATAACATGGGCCGTAACACAGATTGTTACAAGAGATCTATTTCGTTTAAAGAAGCCGAGCCGAACCGGCGTTATATTTAATTACGGCCTTCGGAGTTCTCGTCGTCAACCTTGTGTCCACTGCTAGTGGCAGTAGCAGTAGTACTAGTTGACACCCCTCTTGGGGACCTATTCATGAGAAGGTGGCTTTCTGGGGAGCCAGAGTATTGGGAATTGCTCTTTCCCTTTGTGCTTTGATTTCCATTCCCACTTGGATCCACGCCCCAGTAATTTGACGCCCCAACAAAACAAGGATCTGCTGGCATTCTTCTGGTATGAAGTCTATATTTCTGTGAAATTGATTCAAATACATATCAAAAGCAACTATTTATCATTAGCAAAAATATGGGGAATATTATTAAATAGCTAGCTAGCTAGGACAGATGTGAAAATATCAAAAATTGACGTCAAAATTAACTCGTGGTTGGGTTGTAGGTGATGTTAAATTGTAGTACCTGTAAATGGCTTTTGACTTCATCATTGGTGAGGTCTCCGACTTGCATCATTTGCCTGATTTGTTTAGGAGTAGCAACTGCAAGTTCATCAGAACGTACATTAGCTAGCCAGCTACAATTTAATTCGAGATCATTAATATGTGTTTGAAATTACAAATAATGCTCCTCTGCCTACAATCTATGCTTGAAGAGTTTTTGATTTAGCTCAAAAGTAGAATATGACTTCTGTTTATGTGTTGCTTCTCATTCCATTTAATTATTTTAATTACTGTATTTATTTATTTTTATTAAGTAGTTTAAAGGCATAATTACTTTATTCTTTTTTCTATTTTTAGTCCTAACATTATATATATTGAATGTGCATTGACATAAAATTTGTTCATAATCAATTGAAAATCCATTATTCTTCTATAATCATTAACACCAAATCGTTCCACTAAAGGTAACATGAATCTTATAAAATTGATGCGTAAAAAATGAAGTTTCAGATCAATAAAAGCGTCCGGTCTAAAGAAATTTTTTTTAAAAAAAAATTACTCATACACACAAAAAATAGTGTGTATTAATTTTTTTTTATTTTAATCTAAAAAATCACATTACCTTAGACAACATTATAATTTGACGGATATAAATAAATAAATTCAACAATAATAATTTTGGTGTGGTTAGTAAAGTGAATAGTTTTGAGAATCCTTATCCAACACAAAAAATGGCACTAAATTGTCCGTATGCCTTAACTTAGGTAAAAAGCTAGAAAGAAGACACGTAGATAGGAAAAAACAACAAACAGTTTCATATAAAAACAAATAATCATACCATTAGGACCGCCGAGTTGTTCAAGTGCACAAACAAATCTCCGGTGTAAATCCGTCGACCAGCACCGCCTCGGTTTCTTCGACGGCTCCGGCGAACCCGAAGGCCCAGAACTAGTAGTAGCAGCTCCGGCGGAGGTGTTTCCGTTCCAATTCATCAACAAATTGATATGTAATTCCTTTGCTGCCCCTTCTGGAACAGAGAATGACACACCAGTCTCCCCTGAATTAATACTAGTACTGTTATTCTTCTTGATAGGTATATCGGATTGTGTTTGAATCAGTGGCCCCACAAACCCTTCCATTTTTTTGAATTTTCTGCTTATCATTTCATATGGGTTCTCGTATGATGGCCCATCCTCTTCTTCCGAACCCTGCTAATTCATATGAATTTTTTATTAGTAAAAAATTTATTAATAAAATTAAAAAAAGAGAAGAAGATAAAAAGTAATTGTTAATTTATTTTTTTTAAATGAAATCTTACAGGTATGAGGTTTAGTGCAGATTCCTGCTGTTTTCTCTTGTGAAGATTCTCATGTTGAACACCAGTGGTCCAAAGTTGAGCAGAGCTCATCCACTGCTTCATCTCACTTTTATTTGACTTTTTTGCCCCTGTATCTTCATTTGAATTACCACCAACCTTCAATGATAATAATTCACTTGTCAATGGCATAGCTTCCATTTCTCTGTAAAACCGCAATCTCTCCTTTTTTAAGTTATCAACAGCTGCAAAAACATATTTAAAAAAAATTAGGGATTGTAAACAAAACAATGAAACATTAACATACACTACAAGAGATCTTAATAATCAAATAAAAATAATTATATGTATGTTACCTTCATTCATGATCAACATACAAAAGGCCAATTCTCGTTTAAAGGCATCAATCTTTCTCAATTCAGATTCAAGCTCACGAATATAATCATCTAGCTTCGTTAATTTCTCCGAAGCATCGGTGATAATGGAAAGATCCGAGAGAAAAGCAGACATACTCATCGGAAAAACACTCGAATTCAAATCAAATTCAAGTGATTTGGGACTCATTTTTTCTGCTTTTCGATCTCCCGAACAAAATTAAAGCTCTCCTCGATCAATACGGTACATATATGTGTTTTATTAGAGAATATGAATGCCAGACGCGAGTAGATACGGTGCTGCATAAGGGGTGTAGTATTTATAGTGTTGTGGGGGCAAAAGCGGTATTTCAAAACAGGAGGCGCGAGTTGATAGTTTTCGTAACCGAGTTTTCGCATATATATATATATATATGTTTTTTGTCAACATAGTGATGAATTAATTACTATAACGATGCATTTAGTCAAAGAGGAGTTTAACCTTTTCGAATCTACTACCTGCAGTGGTACCCCACACAGAGTTATTGCGTAGTAATTTGTTTGAAATTTACATTTTTCTGAATTAATATGTAATAAATCTCTTAAGTTTATTAGGTAATAAATTTTCAAGATTCTTTCTGGTGGTAGGAGGGACGTTCATTTGCTGACTTTTTCCTTTTGGCATATTTTCAAGGATTTATAGTGCTAAAAATAATATATATTCTATATTTCACCAAAAGGATAACTCTTAAATATTCATGAATCTTAATTTATTGTTTTTAAAAAAGGAGAATGATGAATTTTTCCCCCCTAAAACTTAGATTCGGAATTATGTTTTTAATGAAAAGACAATTTAATTTTCACAGGGCAAAGCTTTTAGAAATTCGTATAATTAGTTCTCATTAATTAAGTCTTAATCGATATATGCCTATGATAGTGAGATATGAGTAAGGGTTCACACAATTGTAAGGCTATTTTCAAACATAATATTTTTATGTATGCAAATAAATTTATGAGATAAATTCATAATTTAATAAAAATTTGATATATGAATAATTTTATACTCTCTTTCTTTTTTAATTAATAGAGTAAATTAATTTTCTTTTTATTTATGGACTTTTATGAAATAGTTTGTGTGTAAAAATTTATTTTTTTAAATAATATTCTTTTGAAAACTAATACTCTTTTCTTTTCTTTTTTTGGTACTTCTCGTCCGATATTCGAGTTATCTCGACTAATCTAGATCACACTTTGATCAGGCTCGTGCGGAAGCAGTGCTTCCAACATGGGCGGACCCACAGGGGATGCGTAGGGGCCCACGCACCCCCATTATTTAAAAAAAAAAATTTGTATGTGCTGAAATTGTTTTTATATTATTCTTTTGAAATTTTTATTTTAGCACACTCATTATTAAATTCTTAGATCCGTCGCTAACTTCCAACAGTATACTTTATATTTTCAAGACTCGAAATTGAAATCTCATTGAATGAACTCAAATCCTTTATATTTTAGTCATCACATCTTGATAAAACTAATACTCTCTTAATTTTCAATAGTTTAAGTATACGTTTTAATTTAGCATACGACAATATTATAAGGATTATGTAGATTGTAATATCTTGGTAATGTTATTGTATTAGTTGTCACTTACTTTTTTAGGCTTAATTTTTGTTGGATATATAAAAATGCAATAAATGCGAAACAATTCAATCCACAGTATAAATCCCCAAAAGAATAAAAAAAAGAGGCAAATTTAAAAAAAAAAAAATTGGATTCTTTATCAATTAACATGCTTTACAAACAACTCGTTTCGTTATCTTTTCTTTTCTTTTCTGTTTCTTTTGTTTCTTTATTTTCTTTTATTACATTTTGTTATTATGCAAAAATGAGGATGAAAGTAAAGAATTCATAATACCCTAGTTTAGGAATTCAACATGTTGGTATTTTTTTTACCATTTCCTAACGCCACTGGAAGCATGAGGTTCTTCCTTACCATTATACACTTAGAACGAATAAATCAATAAATTGACCTTTTTTTTCCAACTCAATAGAATATGTTGTTTCACCCATTTGACAAATGCATATTAGTTCCCACTCCAACTTAAAATTGGACTAATTAATTGTAACCAAAGAATGAAATCGGAGTAATGCACATTAATCTATTACTATATATTAATTCACAAATCATATTTTAAAAATAGAATCAACTTTATTAAGTCAATTACTGATTCAGATAATTTAATTATTCTTTCTTTTATATATTGTTGCTAAAAATAATTTTAATTAACTCAAATTTAAAGATTATTTATTTTGACTTTAAATGAGATTATGTTTTCATGTTAGAATTATTTAATTTTAATTTTAAATGAGTTAATAGTTAAAAAATATTTCCTTATACATAGAATTACATATATAAAAATATCAAAAATTAAAAATTAAAAAATTATAATTCTCTTAATATTATTTAGAACACAAAAGTACTCGAACTATACAAAGGCATACAAACTAGTTACGAGAAAATCCAAACTCGCACATTATTCCGTTAAAGTTATCAAAAGATGAAATATATTCCAAAAAATATACTCTCTCCATTTTTTGATATAAGTTTTTTTTTGACAATTCACAAATCTTAAGAAATAATTAATTACTATATTAACTTTGTATTTTTTTAATGCATAAGAGTAATTATTTATTCTCTCTATATTAAATAACTAACTTTTATTATATTTAATTTAGTGTATTTTTTGAAATGAATCAATAATTTTTTTAAAAAAAAATTTAATTTACTTATATGATAAGACATAGTAAAAAGCCTTCGTAGTATATGAATTGAAAGTGGGACGAAATGCTACCCCATCACCATATTAATTTGCTAAATTACGATGGAGTTATGAATTACAATCCAATAGTTGGCCATTTTTGGAATTAAAATATTGAATGCTTATAAATGTAGGAAGTTGGAGATCTGAATCATAATGCCCGTATCATCGATTCATTTCTTTTTCCCCTATTAAAAAGAAAAAAGGCTACTATTGTGTATCAATTTGGTGAATTAACAGAATCTACGGTAATTTGGTGAATGCATTTAGCAAAAAGGCTAACTTTGTAAATGAATACTTTACAAATGAGAAAAAATATCACTCTAATAAAACAATAAAATTTCAACTAATGTTCGTGAAAATTGAACTTGTCTTAACAATTGAATTAAGACATCGTCAGATCATCACACATTAAAGGTGAAAAAAAAAGTAAAAAAAATTAAATTAAAAAAAAAAACCCACTCTACGGCACCAAAACCGCGCTCCTCCTCCACTTATGAAACTGCGGCACATCTCTAGTGGGGCAATTTCAATGAAAGACATGCACAAGTCTCTCCAAACTTCTTTAACACACAGATGTCTTTCTCCTTTTCAAAGTAGAGTTCGAATTCAAGGAGAGAGTTTGAGGCTAAAGAAAAAGCGAACATTCAAATCATAACCTGTTAATTGCGTTCGTTTCAATCATTCATTTTACTGCCTTTGTACTATAGTAAAAAGCTACTTCACTACTCTTGCCTCAATCGTTTCGTATGTTCTAATATTTTTAATGTATATTTTGGTAATCTGTCATTAATTTTCATCTTCTAGATTCAACATCAATTTTTAGTTTCTGGAGTCTATATCAATTGATCTTGATATATTATTTTCTTTCCCCTTTTTCCTTCATTTTGAATTATATCTCATCTTTCTTGAGCACACGCCCGCTAGGCTAGTAATATCTTATTAAGGTAGAAACAACTTTTTGGTAGAGTGATGATAAAATTTTAAACTCAAAATTTTGAGATTTTCGTTATATATCATATAGTACCTTCTAAGAGTGACACAAATGCTTAAATCATGACTTACATCTAAACCATGATTAATCGGGAAACTCGGGCATGAATTTTCTTAAAAATTAAATTTGAAATCTTATACCGAATTTGCCTCAATAACAGACTAACTAGTTAAAATGTTTGTATGTTCTATTTGGTACTTGTATAACCCTTTCTAAGAGGCTAAGATATAATAGCAAAACAAAATAGTATTTCTTTTTTCTTTCGTTAAATATATGAATTTGTGGGGTAATTTAATTGGTAATTTGAATTCAAAAATGTATTGCAAAATAAATAATAGAAAAATTATTTCGCTTAATTTATTATAAAGGTAAAATTGGCAGAAAATTTAGATTGAATATATGAGTTCGTGAAAAATAAGTACACATGATAAAATGAAATATTGATAGGTAGAAAAAAGTTCGAAGCAAAAACTTAGAAGAGTGTCAATGTTTTTTCTAAAAAGTGGAGTTAGGGACACCAACTGGTACATAAAAAAATGTGCATAAATTAATGTGGCTAAACCCTGTAGAAGATTGATAAATCCTGATGAACGCACGATTAAAATTTTAATGATTAATAATATGTCATATATATTTGTGTACATTTGTTTGTGTAAGTTGTTGGTGTACATATCATTTCATTTCCTAATAAAACAGTTTCTGGGTTGCGAAAATCTGTGTAATAATGTTTAGTATGATATATATTATATTAAATTAAAAATAATGAAGATTTTGAATTTGGTGGTTCGAATTAATAAAATGAGTTAATCCGCTCCCACTTAAAGCTATGGATAGCGTATGTGTGCGGGAGAAAAGGAGATATAAGTTATAGCCTATTTTTTAATAAATAGGATGCATTAAATTTTTGAAAATTTTGCAATGTGTTTATAAGAAATTCAATCATTTGGATAGATAATGCGTCAAAAAACACGAATATTTATATTTTTTTAGTGGTACTTGTAATAGTTTTTATAACTACATAAAATTATTATTACGAGGAGCACTGTGTTTTAAATTTGGGAATGAGTTGGAGAGTTGGAAACGGAGAAAGCATAGGTGCTAGTCTTGATCCATGGCTTCCAATGGAAAATCATTTCCGCGCAAGGGTTTGTGTTAATCCTACAACTGTTTCTGAATATTTGGATATGCAGAATCTTGAATGGCATAAAAATTTGCTTCTTCGAGATTTCAGCTGTAAGAAACGGAAAGTATTGTCAACATTCCAATATGTAGCTCTTCTCCTCTAAGATAGACTGATATGGCATTTCACCAAAAATGGCGACTTCTCAGTTCGTACCGCATATTGGGCAACCATGGAAAAGGAAGGTCGACTTCAAGATTAGAAATGGTGGAACTCGATCTGGAACTTAGCCATTATTCCTAAAATTAAAATGTTTCTATGGCGAGCTTCTAATGAGATTTTGCCCTCCAATAGAAATCTGAGATCTCGCGGGGTTCGTGCATCTCTCAATTGCTGTGTTTGTGGAGGCTTAGACGACACAGTAGTTCCACTCCCTCATCCTTTGCTCTGTGGCTCAAGATTGTTGGCGACGTAGTTTCCCAAATCCCATTCTATGTGCAATAGATACACTCACTCCAGAGGACTACAACTTTTTCACTTGGTGGCAAAAGCTTTGTATTGTCTTTCCTTCTTCACAATTGTCTCTTTTTGCAGGCATTGCTTATAATTTATGGATGAATAGGAACAAAGTACTTCACGAACAAACTCATTCAATGCCAAGTCAGATAATTTCTGCAGCAAGCGCTTGATTGGGGTGTATAATCAAATTTCCACATCATCGCAACCCCCTCCGACATCGCGACCAATGCGACGATGGCAAAAACTACATCATGGCGTGGTGAAAATTAATACAGATGCTGGTATTGACTTTCGTCGAGGTAAATCAAGTTACGGGATTGTCGCTAGCTAGAGATGCAATTTGTGATGTTTTGGCCTGCTGTTTCAACACTAGAGAAGATTTATTGCGGTCTGCACTAGCTGAATGCTATGCTGTGCTTATGGGTCTCAGGTCTGCATTTGATTTGGGACTTGATAACATAATTGTTGAGACTGTTGTCCTCTCTCATATCAATGTGAGATCAGTCGAGCTTTCTAGCATGGGGAATCTAATTAATGAATGTCTTATGCTGGGCTTTTTCTTTGGTAGCATCTCTTTTAATAATGTGTTTCGTGAAGCTAACACCCGTTATCTCATTCACTAGCCAAGATGACTTTTAATTTTTTCGAATTTCATTCTTGGATGGAGGAGGTTTCGCTCAGCTTTATTACATATGTAATTCAGATCTATTCAACTAATAGATTTCTTCGTGGGGTTTTATTCAAAAAAAAAAAATTATTGTGCAATACATAAAACTTGTGAAAATTTGCCTACTCTTTTACTTTTCAAAGTTGATTTCATCCATAAGGTTGAATTTTTTAAAAATATTAAAAATTTGACCACAAGCCAAATTTAAAAATAACCTATTTCTCGTTTTCAAAGATAAAATAAATATATTTCAAAGTAAAAAGTGATCAAGTAAGGAGCCCATTTTAATGACAAAAATATTGCATCGTTGAAAAAAAAAATTATTTCCTTTAACTAAACAAATTTATTTAAGCTCAAACCTCTTTCCTTGACAAATACCTCATTTTATTTTACATTAACCAATTCAAGATAAAAACTTCATAAACACAAAAAATCAGGGTTCAATTCCAACTTCCGATCGTGTAGGGACATAGTTTGTCTAGCAACTTTTGATGGCAAGCATAAGATAATTAAGCAACGGTTTATCTTTATCAACAAAAAATAAAAATGCAACGGTTCTGTTTCGGATATTACGAGGGAATAGATTCTGTATGTACGGAAATGGAACAAGAAATCTGTGGTCGAGAGAATCATTAATTCTACGGATATATGGAATTAAGAAAATCTTTGTTGGCCGACCGAGTTGATAATCTTTAAAACTGAACGAATTTCTTTACTTGGGAAGTTGATGTATTTGATCTATGAAAAATCAAATAAGTTGCTAAAAATAAATTTAGTTTGATTCTATAAAAATTTAATCACCAAGAAAATAAAATTAAATGATCGATTTAATTAGTTTGTTTAAAAAATTTAATCACCCACAAGTTAAAACAAATCTATTTGTGAAAAGTATAAAAAAATTAACTACCAATTTTCAAGATAGATATTAACTGTAAAACTCACAATTCTGTAAACAAACGTATTACAACGTATAAGATTATAACTAATTATAAATTAAAGACAACTTAACTTAATCCATCTATGGAAAGAAAACTAATTCAACTATGGAAATGAATCTAATCTAACTAGGAAAGAAAAAACAAATCTATTATAATTAAGAAACAAAATAATTACACTGCAAATCATTAACAAATAATTATCTCTTGACGGGTTAAATTATCCCCTTGATGAGTTAAATAGTCATCGGAGAAAATTATCGTGTATGGGTTAATTATCCCTTAACGCCATCTTATCCCCTGATGTCAGTCCAATTTATTCTCCAATGCTTTCTAATGCAATTTTGTTATACCTTAAGCTTTTAACAAGTCGTTTATGATTAAAGCCACAACAGCTCTTGAAAAATTTCTCAACCAATGTTTGACATATGTATCAATGAAAAATAAATCCAATGTCACATCTTTCATTGCTAGACCAATCACACTATCAGTTGTCTCGGCTGCCATGGATGCACCAGCAATACCATTTTTCAATGGATGATCCTCCGATTCTTTGAAAACAATTGTCCTTAATTGAGCAATATTGTCATCATGCATATAAGGAGTCAAATCCCTAACATTGAATGTGATATTTATCCCAAATGCCCCTGGCAAATCCAACTTGAACGTGTTGTTGTTGATCTTTTCAACAATTCTGAAAGGACCCTCCGACCTAGGAATAAGCTTGTTTTTGCACAAATTAAGAAACGTTTCTTTCTGCAAATGAAGCCAAATAAGATCATCCACATTGAAGCTATGTTGTTTGCGATGTTTATAAGCTAAGGTCTTGTACCTTTCATTCACCTTCTCAATAATTGCCCGAACTTGTGTATGTAATTTCAACATGGTTTGGGCCTTCGATTTAGCATCATCATGAACATACTCTCCTCTAGTCAAGTGAATCAAATCAATAGGTAGACTTGGATTTTGCCCATACACAACCTCGAATGGAGAATGTTTAGTTGCATAAGTAGGAGATCGATTATATGCAAATTCTATATGTTAGAGCTTCACATCCCAATCTTTGGTTGTTTTAGTTACCAAACCCCGCAGCAAAACCCTACAGTTCGATTGGTCACCTCAGTCTGTCCATCAGTTTGTGAATGATGAGAAGTACTAAAACACAACTTAGTACCAAGCAATTTCCACAAAATCTTCCTAAAATAGGTCATAAACTTCATGTCTCTATTACTGACAATGGTTCGAGGAACACCATGCAGTCTTACCACTTCCTTGAAATACAAATCAGAGACTTTTGACGCATCATAAGTTTTGTGGCAAGGAATAAGAAGTACCATCTTGAAAAATCTATCCACCACCACCATGATTGAATCATTATCCCTTTGAGTGTGAGGTAATCCAACTATAAAATCCATGAAAACATCTTCCCAAGGATATTCTAGGACTGGCAAAGGAGCATACAACATTTGATGAAAAGTGTTCTTCGCCTTTTGACAAGTAGCACAACGAGCAATAACTCCTATAACATCCCCTTGCATCTTGGGCCAAAAGAAATGCTCTTGTAAAATAGCCAATGTCTTAGTGATACCAAAATGTCCAATCAAGCCTCCTCTGTGAGCTTCCCTTACCAAAAGTTCTCGAATTGAGCAAAATGGAATGCACAAACAATTTCCCTTAAACAAAAATCCATCTTGTAGTACATAATTACCCATGGCACCTCTGTAACATTCCTCAATAATTAGTTAACAATTCACGTCTTGCTTGTAATATTATTTAATCAATTCAAATCCAAGCAATCTAGAATTTAAAACACCCAGCAATGTATACCTTTGAGACAAAGTATCAACCACCACATTATTTTTCCCTTGCTTATGTCTTGAAGAAAAATTGAACGAATGTAGAAATTCAACCCATTTTGCATGTCGAGGATTAAATTTTTGTTGTCTATGAATATATTTCAGTGCTTCATGATCCAAGTGCAACATGAAATGACTAAGCCTCAAATAATGACTCCAATGATCAAGTGTCCTCATTATGGTATAAAACTCCTTATCATATGTAGAATAATTAAGCTTAGTTCCATTCAACTTTTCACTAAAGTAAGCACTAGGTCTCTTCTTCTGCACAAGAACAACTCATACCAACACCACTAGCATCACATTCCACCTCAAAAAGGCTTAAAAAATCTGGTAAAGCTAGAATAGAAGTGTCACGTAACAGCTTCTTCACATCTTCAAAAGCTCTTTGAGCAGCTTCAGTCCACTCAAACTTTTCCTTCTTGATGCACTCAGTGATAGGGGCCATGATACTAATAAAATTCTTGACAAACCTTCTATAAAGTGAAGCAAGGCTATGAAAAGATGTTATCTCCGTAACAGTAGTGGGAACCGGACAAGACTTGATAGCTTCCACTTTTGCAAGATCCACTAAAACTCCATCCCCTGAAACTATGTAACCCAGAAAAGTCACATTTGGCACCAAAAAGTAACACTTTTTTAGCTTAACATATAGTTTTTGCTTTCTCAACACTTCAAAAACTGATCTCAGGTGTTCAAGGTGCTCTTCAACACTCTTGCTGTAAATTAGGATATCATCCAAGTAAACCACTACGAACTTACCAAGGAAAGGCTTTAAGACCTCGTTCATAAGTCTCATGAATGTGCTTGGAGCATTAGTAAGACCAAAAGGCATGACCAACCATTCATATGGACCCACCTTAGTATTGAATGCAGTTTTTCATTCATCACCTTCCCTCATTATGATTTGGTGATATCTCATTCGAAAATCAACCTTCGAAAACACTCTAGAACAATACAATTCATCAAGTAAATTATCCAATCTTGGCACTGGAATCTTGTACTTTATGGTGATGTTTTTACTGCCTTGTTATCCATACACATCTGCCAAGTACTATCTTTCTTAGGTACTACCAAAGTTGGCACAACATAGGGACTCATGCTCTTCCTAACATAACCTCTTTTCATCAATTATTCGATTTGTCTTTGAATTTCGTTAGACTTCTGGGGATTACACCTATAGGCTGCCTTATTAGACAGTGGAGCTCCCGAAATTAAGTCAATTTGATGTTTAATTCCTCAAATAGGTGGTAAGGCAGGTGGTAAGACTTCAGGGAAAACATCCTTGAATTCTATCAGTACCTGCTCTAAGGCTTCAGATGATTTCTCAAGTGCTTGCTCAAATTGGATTCCAATATTAATCAAGAGAAAACCTCAACCCTCTTATTCTAATTCATACTCAAATTGTTTCTTGGTCACAGGCAAATTCTTCTTATGTGTACTAAGTGAAGATAAAGGTTTCAAATGTCCTTTTATTCCCTACTTTGGCAATGTAGACATTGGTTCTCCTATCAAACTTGACAAATCTATCATACAGCCAGGATCTACCTAACAGAATGTGGCACGCATCCATAGCACAAACATCACACAACACTTGATCTTTAAATTTTCCAATTTCAAAAGAGATCAGTGCTTGCTTTGTTACCTTAACTTCACATCCATCACCCAGCCAATGCAATTTGTAGGGCCTAGGATGTATTGTTGTAGGCCAGCTGAGTTTGTCAATTAAGGATGTGGATACCACATTGGTGCAGCTTCAGTGTCTATGATCATGTTCTACAGTTTATCCTTCATCAAAACCCTTGTCATGAAAATCTTATCCCTTTGGTCAGCTTCTAAGGGAACTAGTTTTGCTTGCAAAATTCTTCTAACAATCAATTGTGAACCATGTGTTTCAGGTTCTTCCTCATAATCAGCCTCAAACTCTTCATCGTCTTCTTTGAAGACATTGTGCTCTTATTCTTCAGTTTTTTCTAACTCCCTGGAGACATAGACTACTTCGATTTCCTCAATGTCATGCAAGGTCATGACCCTATTGCTAGGACAATCATGTTGCATATGTTCATAACCCTTGTACTTGAAACAAATCCTCTTATCCTCTAAGGCTAAAGGTGTAGAAGTGTTCCCCTTGTCCTTCTTGAACTTGTCGAAGTTTGGAGTAAATTTGGTAATAGGTTGTGCCTTGTTTCTTCTCTCAGGTCTACATCTTTCAAACTTCTTCAAAGGACTAGTAAGGTTGCAGCTCAACCTTTTCTGCAATATTGGAATTAAGACCAATTAGAAAGTGATAAATTTTGTGCTCCATTCTCTCCTCTAAGTCACATCACATGGGTAGTTTTTCAAATTCCATAGTGTACTCCTCAACCAAGGGTGCTTCTTGTCTAAAACATTGCAATTTTAGGAATATATCTTACACGAAGTCAATACGAAGGAAACGCTTCTTCATTCTGGTTCTTAGTACTTCCCAAGACTCGATCGGTGCATTGCCTTCTTTTCTCCTCTCGACTCTCAAATTCTCATACCACAAGTTGGCATAACTTGTGAATTTCAAAACAGCCACCTTGAATCTCTTATGATCATCGTAGTCTTTATAATCAAAGACTCTTTCTAGACGTTGCAACCATTCAAGGAATTTCTATGGCTTCATGCTTCCATCAAAATTTGGAATATCTAGTCGTAAACCCTTATCATCATCATTATTTTCTCTAACTCACCGGTTTACAGGTCTAACATTTTCTTCCTCTTCTCAATCTAATGTCTGAGCAGATTTGCACTCCTACTTGGACTAATAGAGGGATATCTCCGATCTAATCTTGTTAGGATCTCATTCAATCTATCACTCATCTCATTGATTTGCCTATCACGACAAAAATTTTGGGATTGCTCCATGGTCAACTCTCGTGGAATACCCTATTCTTCTTCACCAGCCATCTAGATTCTATCTCCAACCAAAACTCTGATACCAAGATGATGTATTTGATCTAGGAAAGATCAAATAAGTTGAGAAAAATAACTTTAGCTTGATTCTATAAAGAATTTAATCACCAAGAAAACAAGACTAAATGATCGATTTGATTAGTTTGCTTAAATAATTTAATCACCCGTAAGCTAAAACAAATCTAGTTATGAAAGTATAAAGAAATTAACCACCAACTTTTAAAATAAATGTAAGTTGTAAAACTCACAATTCTGTATATTAATTCTGTAAACAACTGTATTACAACGTACAAGATTACAACTATTTATAAGTTGAAGACAACTTAACCTAATCCATCTATGGAAAGAAAACTAATGCTACTATAGAAAGGAATCTAATCTAACTAGGAAAGTAAAAACAAACCTATTATAATTAGGAAACAAAATAATTATACTGCAGGTCATCAGCAGATAGTTATCCCTGACGGGTTAAATTATCCCCTAATGGGTTAAATAGTAATCGGAGGATAATTATCCCCCGATGAGTTAATTATCCCTTGTTACCATTTTATTCCCTGACCCCAGTCCAGTTTATTCCATGATGTTTCCTAATGTAACTTTGTTATGCCTTAAGCTTTTAAAACGTCGTTTGTGATTAAAGCCATAGCAGCTCTTGCAAAATTTCTCAACCAATGTCCGGCATATGTATCAATGAAAAATAAATCCAAGGTCACATCTTTCACTACTAGACCAATCACACTATTAGTTGTCTCGGCTGCCACGGATGCACTAGTAGTACCATCATCCAATGGATTATAAGTACTCTCATAGGATGAACATATGGACTGAGCGATCTGGATTAGACAAGTCCTTAAAAAAATTGGTGTTAATCAGTCCAATTCTGAATTGGTCCTAGCATTGACCAGGTTAGGTCAGTTTAGTCTTAGTTCAATAAAAGGTGGATTATTAAAGATTTCAAGTTAGGTCAGTCTTGAACTGAGCCAGTCATAGGTCAGTCTCAGTAACCTTTTATTTTATACATAAATTAAACTTTAAAAAAATAAAATATTAAAATGTATTTTTTTTTGAACAAATTATTATAATTATAGCTATGACAAACTAATTCTTTATACAAATTTTAAATAAAAAACAATGCAAAAGAACTATAGAATTATTTCATTCATATGAAATTTTTAAAATTGGAGAAAAACTTAAAATAAATTTAAATTATTGAGTAAAGATAAAGGAACAAACAATAAATTATGAGTCTATTATATGAAAATTTTAGCAAGTGCATTACATTAGTACAGATGATTACTTTTAAATTTGTTGATAAATAATTATTATTTTTATTCTTTAATTTTGAACCTTATCTTCAATTTCAAATTTGTCTTCGACTTTTGATATATTCAACGTTTTAGAGATTTATGCAATAAAATTTTTATCTGCTTCAAGTTATTCATCTTCAACCTCAGGATTATCCGTACTATCTTTTGAATCAATCATATCTTGCATTCTTCTTGTGCCACAAGATAATCTTTATAACATATGCATACTTAAAGTTACTCGAGATTACATGTGAATCAATCATATGCATATTAATATTTCATATTTGATTAAGATTACATGTATAAATAATAAGTTTTTTTTTATGAATTTTGTGTCAATTCAATCCGACCTTGGTCCTAGTTCAATCTTGGTTCGGTCCCAGTCCAATCCTAGTACTAGTTCAGTCTTGGTCATGGACCAGTATTTATATAGGCCAATTTTCACCTTAATATTATGGACTATTACGATTGTACGGACCGATCATAAATCGGACCGATCTTTTATCAGAGTAGTCTTTTTCAGGTCGATATCAAGTTCGTCTCAATTCGAATTACGGCCCCAAATTTTTTGTTCATCCCTATACTCCATAATTGTTTTGCAGTCTCTTTGTTAATAAATCCATCATATCATAATTTGTTGCATAAATTATAAAAAGGAATCTATATATTTAGATTTTAATAAATCAATTATATATGTATATATAAGATTAAGATAATTAAATTATAGCTCATTTTTAATATCATACTCACTAGTTTTGGATCTACTAATTCACAATTTATTTCGAAAATCAACTCGTATAGATTGAAAGGGTATTAAAAAAAATAGAGTAATATGTAAATTTTCTCATATTTTTGTAGTGTGTAACATGACTTTTATAATCATATAAAATTAGTACATTTTTAAGCGTTAAAATATATGTATTTTAAAATTATTATTATAATATATAAATGAGTTCGAAAAAATTCAATAAAATCACATGTTGTAATGCGTTGGCATGTTTTTTCAATCTATACAATTAGATATTTTTTGAATATTTTGAAAATCGAAACAATATGATTATATAATTGAGTTATAACTCGCCTTCATATATATATATATGAGCCTAACATTGAAATAATAAAATGTGATTTTTGTTATTGTATTATTGTGATTTGTTGTAACGTCTAACAATTTTGATTATGTTATGTATATTTACAATGATATCACATTATAAAGAAAGTTTAGATCGATGGGAACAATGACTTATAATAATATAGATTATCTATCAAAAAGAATAGTTGATAAAATTCGAATTCGAAAATTCGTTGAATTTACAAGTTAAATAAACATTTGTTAGCATTCTTTCTTTTTTACCCCCTCAATACTCAAGAGTGGTTTTTAAGAAAAACTGGAAACAAAACAAATAGCAAACAAGAGTCATGACTCAAGAAATAACTTTAACTTTTGCATCATTTGTTATACATTTAGTGCCAAAAAGAATCACGAAAGAGAAGCTAAGATGAGAACAGTTAGCAAGCGGAAACGGTATTAGTAGGTATGTTTGTTTTGGTTTAAATTTTAAGAATTTCTAATTTTGTCAATATAATATTTATTATCAAAATATAAACTTTTAAGTTGAAATTATTTTTAGTTAGTAGTTGATTCTCATCTCCACTCCTTAAATTAAAATAGAGTTTACCTAAATCTTGTAATCTATAAAAAAAAATTCCACGGTAACGATGAGTGTATGTGAATGTATGCGAAATGCGTAAAACTCTGTAAACTAGTTGATGGGTGTGTGAGCGTGTGAGTGAGTTTTTAAATAGTAATTTTCTCCATAAAAAAAATGAAATAGAATTTAAAATTAGTAAAAACAAAATAAAGACAAGAAGTTGCATCGTAGCTACGTGTCCACTCAACTAGTTTTGGCCAAGTTCGATTCTCATAATTTCTCTTGCTCAGTTACAAAGTAAAATGAGGGAAAAGGGAAAAGAAAAAGAAAGACAAGAAGCTCTATCGTGTAACAATCATAGTCTTTATTCTATACGAATATTTCTACCTCATTTTTTATCCAGCAATATTTAAGGGATACGAAATTATTTAAAAAGAACTTTGGACGTACAATGTATCGAAGGGTTGAAAACGAATCTTTTTTTTTTTTTTTTTTAGAGTAAAGTGGTTCAACTCAAAGTTTGTTCATTTAGAGAGGTTAAAATCGAGCTAGTCAATAACAGATGTTCAAATATGATTTCTTACACGTTTAAACAAATGGATTGCATTCAACTATTCAAGATCAACGAATTAAAGTCTAACTTGTACCGAGTTAGCTCGTTAAAAAAATTTATGTTTAGTCTAAAATTATGATCGGTGACCTTTTTTTAATAAATTCTCTATTTTACATAATTAAACATAATTTTTAATATATATACAGGTTCTTTATTTATTTCAATTACACTAAATTTTTTAATATATGATATATCATAATAAAATAATAATATTTTAAGTTTTTATCATTTTTATTTGTTAATTCTTTAATTAATAGATAATATGTTATTAGGCACAAATATATTATAATATATATATATATATATATATATATATATATATATATGGGAAGGGGAATCTAAAGAATGCCATAGGTAAGTTTGCCTAAAACTACTTAATAAAACGTACTTTTAATTTTGTTTCATATTTTCTTTTAATTATAGTATTGTTTAAACTAAGAAATAAAAATCCTATGAAATGCTATTGAATCCTAAACTACGTGTCGTTTTAATTAATGGCCTTAAGCAAGTTTGTCTAAGACATACCTTATGTGACGGCCCCAAAATCCCTTATCGGACCAGGGCTCCGTCAAGGAAGAAATAAAAATAATATCTCATCCACTCATAGTATAGATAAAGTTTAAAAGAAAAATAGTAACGAATTATTACAACCCAAAATAGTACAATTCTAGCGGAAGCTAAATTATCTCTATATTATCGCTTATAACATTACAACTTTAAATCAGTAGTCAATCATCCTTACTTTTCCCTTGTCAGAGGGTTCAGCCTTTGAACCATGCCCTGCAAGATATTAAGTTCAACAAGAATGAGCGATTTACGCCCAACAAGTATATAAGCAAAATAAAGAAGCTAATCTGGAATATTGATGCAGGTTCAATTCTGTTTATGAGGTTCAGTGAAACAATACTAATGTCTCAGAAATCTTTGAAAAACTTTGAGGATCACTGATGATAAACAACGTGTAACCCTCTTTGAAGAAAGACAGGTATTCACCTGTAAATATCTCTCTCGAAATAATATCCATCGAGGGTAAACCCGTTAGATCTGGTAACCATGCGGTATACAACTGGCTTGACTGTGTCCGCATGATCCCTCCTTGTGTGAACGTACGTAGTCACTTATAATTCCTCTAGGTCGAGTGACAGAACGAATCAGCACCTTCCCTTTCCTCTAGTCAACCATGTGGCATAACTCAGTTAAGGGACATATCATTCTCATTTGTTTGCATGGATATAGCATTAAAGAATACTGATAAATCAAGGGTCAGTTATATCCTTGCACATTTATTCATATCATGCTAGCAGAATTTAAAACATAACATTCTCATTCATAAAGGCAATTGAAATATATGAATCATAGCCTTGTACGCATATCGAATCAAAAGATAATGCGTTAAATTGAAATAAGCATCAGATTGAGTATATACTTGTCTCGGTCCTCAGTTAAATCTAATTCAATTCACTTGTGAGCGAAAGACTCTATAAAACATGCATATCACATGAGAAATTTAATCACCTTGATAAAATTATGAAAGAAAATGCATGTGTGATGTCCTTAAACTTTTAATGTCTTAAATTTGTCATAAGAACCGTTGAGGTTAATTAATTAAAACATCTTAAAATAAATTAAGAAAATATTATTTATAATATCGAAGACAAACTACGCATCGGTGGATAATCTTCTACGTCAGGGAATAATTAGCCATCAGGGATGACTGGTCATCGGTGGGTAAACTACCCGTCAGGGGATGTTTTCTCAGCCATCAGGGGATGACCTTCGTCCATCAGGGGATGACCTTGATCATTGCCAAACTCGTCGGGTGACAACTTGTTCATCGCCAAACTTGGTAGGTCATCGCTGAACTCCTCGGGGACTAAGAAAATCCATCCAACAAAGACTAACAAAATTTCCTTCATCGGAGACTAAGAAATTTTTATACTATCAGAGACTAATATTATACTGTCGGAGACTAACTCGAAATCTCCTAGGGGCTATTTCATACGGTCAGGGACTAACTCCAAACCGTCGGAGACTAAGTCAAAGCTTGCCTCAAATACAACTGTGTCTTACTCCCTCCTCCATGGGTAGTGTTCTCAATCATAACCATACATAAGTCAACTCTCATCATCCTCTCAGTAATATATCACATTTCTGGTGGTCTACCATCTCTTGTAGACACTGTTAAACCTCAAGAACTCAGGTTTGATGAAGACTCAAGCATGGTATTTTCACTACTGATAAAAGAATATTTGAAAGTTAATGGTTTGTCTACTAGGTGGTCGTCGATATTTGATACTCACGTCTTGGATAGATTTTTGAAATAAATGACATTAACTTCAAGTGTTAAAAACATGCATTAAATCATATTTTTTGGAAGTGAATAAACAAAGTATTAAATATGACATGCATAACAGAACAAAAGTTCAAAAAACAAAGAAGGACTTTAATGTAATACTCTTACCTCCTTGGCTACAAAGAAGAAGTTAAAAGTCTTGGGTTATTCTTTGAAAAGGATAGTTGCTCTAAAAGTGAAACTTGATTAATTTGGTGGTATACTGTATAGAAAATTTATGAAAGTGGGGCTAAGGTTGTACCCAAACGATATATATATATATATATATATATATATATATATATATATATATATATCTCACTTGCCGAATAATAAGAACTGTTGGATTGTTTGAGATTTGATTTCAGTCGTTAGCTGTGAAAGGAAATGACAAGCTTTAGAAAGAAGTGATTTGTTAGAAAATGGCGATGTTACGGTTGTTTAATAGTCAGTCAAATATCTATCATAGTCATCAATCTAGTGTACTGTTGAAGTAGGTCAACTGGTTCACAGGCCACTTGCAACAATTCTGACATAATGTAATTACGGACTACTTGCAACAACTCTGACATAGTGTAATTACAAGCCACTTGCAACAATTCTGACATAATATAATTAAACATTTTGTCTCACAGCAGCCTTTGGTTTAAAAACGGGTACTGTAGCTCTCATGTGTGATTTCCTTCCCCCACGTGAGAACACATCCTTATACTAGCTCTCAGAATAAAATAAGTATTTAAATATTTAAACTCAAAATACATTTAAAACCCTTTTTGACATCACATTTCCATTGAACTTTTATTTAAGATATGAATTCATCATTCATACCCAAAATTAAACCTCCATGCACAAATAAATTAATCACAAAATGAATTAATCATATAACAAACTCATTTAAAATTTTTGGGTTCTCACACCTTATATTATTTTTTTCCCATATATATATATATATATATAAATTATAATATAATAATAAAATATCAGTACATACAGATAATATATTAACTCATATTATAAATCATATTTTAATATATTATATCATATAATATTAATTATAATATATATATATATATATATATATATATCACATTTATATAATAATTATAATATTATATAGTATGTATATAATATAATACAAATTATAATAGTATATACTTAAATATTTTGTATTAATGTATTAATTAATAACTACAATATATGGTACTGATGAATTTAAATATAAATAAAATATTACTTTTTATATTAAATTAATATATAATATATTAATATAAATAATATATCGGAGTGTGTGTGTGTGTATATATACACACACGTGTGTGAGTGTGTAGGAAAGTAGAATTATATAATAAAATAAAATGATATTATAGTTTTAATCATTGTAAATAGTGATACTATAAATTTAAAAATTTATTGTTCATAATTATCAAATTAACTTTAAAATAGAGATACTAATGAAACTCTTTTTTTTTTTCATTTTTTTTCAAGATTCTCTAAATATAATTGAAACCGTTACCGTAGCTGACATTTAATTAAAAGAGTTATTTTCATAGTTGGTGTAGAAGTCTAGTGGTTAGAAGGCAAAAATTTAAGAGAGGTCATGACGATCTCTCCCTCTCACCTCCCTCCCTCTCTCTCTAATATTCTAGTATATTCAAAGAACTCGAACTATACTACTCATGTAAATTGCAACATTCACTTGTAACATAATAAATTTAAATTATTTATATATTATTTATTAAATCTTATAAATGAATTATATTAGAGGCCAATATAATTCTAATTTAACAAGAGACTAAAGCAACAATTATGTGATTAAAATTGTTATGAGACCTAAAGATATTGCCAAAAATGAATCTACCGTTGGTTTAAATCATTGTCCTAGTTAAGATTATTATCTGGGTCCACCCCTTTGATTCTTTGAGCATATATGTATAAAGAATGAGCGTCTAGCTTATAAACCTGTCTATTTGCTAATTTACATTCAACGAGCTCAAATTTAGTTAATCTCAAACTTGACTTTGCTCAAAATTCGAAATACCAAATTATGCATTTTACATTAATCTTCGCTTATATGTATAACATATAAATGATTCAATTATAGCCCTCTGAAGCTCATTTGATACATGAGCGTTTATATATTTAATCTTTTAATAACAAACAACAAACGTGTGTGTGTGGAGAAAAGGAATGGCATGAATCTATTCCTTCCAGCTTCTAACCTTATTGGTGCACCACCATTACATATTTAACAATGTTTTTAGACTTGCACGGTTCATCAAATCACAAAGGTTGTTGGGCGGATGGACCAGTGATCATTGGTCGAATCGCGGTTGGATCAGTGTCATAATTACACTTTTTTAATAAATACGTATATATAATTTTTATCAAAAATTATTTTCTCATTTATATTTACTATTCTTATAATTATGCTCATGAATGACCTAATACACTGCATAAATGTTGTGCCTTTTTAGATATAATGTGTAAAATCTAATTTTAAAAAAGTTTAAATATACAAAACTTAAAATGAAAAAGTATAATATAAGTGGTCGAATCAATGATGGGGTGAATGAGTCAAACAGTTCAACTTTTCAACTAATGGTTCACCAATTCAAAACGATTTTTGAAAAAAAAATAATTTTGAAGGATCAATCAAACCGGTAACATGATCGATCGGACCGGTCTGAGTTTCAAAATATTAATATTCAACTTTGGCGTACGTGTGTCTAATCATATTATAATATCTGTCGATTTCAATTCAGATATACATACAAGGATACGAGATGCCGAGATGCTATTTATCATAGCAACCAGCTATTTCGGTACAATTCTTGGATAATCTCAATTACAGTTGGCAGAAAAGTTGTTTTACGAATAATTCTGCATTTCTACGTGTACACTTGTTATTTTCACTTGTCTAAATTAATACCCACTACTTACGAATTATTATCACAAACATAGTACTGAAAAGGTGCCAACTACATATCTTTAACAAGAGTTTTTCTCAAAGGCCTTCGCACCTTTCAAACGTTAGAATCAAAATAGTGTTCTCAGGATTAAATAAGTAGAATAAATTTAAATAATGGATTCGGATTAATTAGATGTCACCCACCTTTTCTTCTCTCCCTCCCACCCCACCCCACTAATCAATCATTTTACTTCATACAGCACCACTTATCGCAACAAAAATTACAATTTTTTTTTTTTTGGTTTCCTCCGATCTGGAACATTCAGCTGAAGAACTTATTAAATGCAATAGGTTATTCTAGTTCTCATATCAATTAGTTTGTATACTTTTGAACACATATACAACACTACTCATTCTAGATTTTAAAATACATTTAATAAATGATTGTTAGGCACCTTTTTTATTCCTACTCTATGCCAAGAGAGAATAAATATTAAACGATATGATCCCTCACCGAGATCATTCAATACATAACTCAAACTAACTTATGGTCTGCAGAGAAAAACACACATACTCCTTATCCTAAAAGGACTGTTCATGAAAAAGGTGATGTGATATTTTAGAATGCAGAATCTGAAAAGGATGGGTGCCCAAGAAAAAAACGTTGGAATTTATAACTCTCCTGAAAAGTGTAGAAAGAATAGATATGAACACGCTTGGAGTACCACGAGAATTATGCGAAACGTGTGGTCACAACATGGGTGGTAGTAAATTCGAGTGTTAAATCAATTTGATAAATTTCGAATATGGCTGTTGCTGTCTGCTATTATCTTGTGCTAGGATTTTCTAATTCTTATTTTTTTCTTTTCTTACATAGGAAGTCATTGCCTGCACACAATACTACCGCTGCCTAATAGTGTTACTGGCTACATAAAATTTGAAACTCGGAGCTCTTTGAAGAGATAATCATGACCATCCTGTACTACGATTTACTATGATTTGCAGAGTTTCTAGACATTAAAATCATATGAAATTCTGCAAGGGCCAAGGAGGCTACGTTAAGTCGTTAAGAACAAATAGATACGAAGAAAAGGAAAGAGGGGTTTCTACTAATGATACATTTACCATTCACTTTGATTCGCCGCATACCGTTGGGTGGTTATGGTGCTTCATGGTATTTGTTCCTGTACTAATTCTTTCTTGCATTTCAGCATTCTTTATCTTTTTTCACTTGCATGTATCATGTATGTACAGCCTTTTGGGGTATAGGAATAAAGTGCACCCAATATTTCTCAATACTTGTCACAATCACGACACTATGAACATGTTATCACATCGTGACACAAAACAAGTTCGGAAGGCATGGTGTCCAAGAAAGAAAAGGAAAAAAGTAAAATAAGATTAAGGAAGACGTCATGGTGCTGATGCCATAATCTTGAGCAACGATGGGGTGACTTGCATTACTCAACAAACTTCAGCCACTTCTAAATTTTCAAAATACAGGGGCAGAGTGGTAAAAGTTGTAAAATGAGAACGCCATAGACACTAATGCTCCACTTGGTTACTCATCGGAATGGGAACGTGAATGACAATGAAATGAAATTAAAGAAGAAAAAGCAAATGATGAAAGAGAAGGACAAAGAAAATGGAGGGAGCTTAGAATAAAAATCACGATAGAATATTGGAATGGGCAATACCATCTAGAAAACATAGAATTGTCATTTCAAATACTATCACATTTTTCATTACAAACTCCCTTTATTTTTTTTGTCATCCTTCTTTTTCACCGCTAATTTTTCCTTTTTTAATTCATTCAATTCATATTCTCATTCTAACGAGAAACCAAGCGAACCATAAGGACCAACCTCCCCTCCATACTATTTTCTTCCATACTCTCCATACACCTCATCCTAACTATTTTTCTACTCTCAATTTCAACTATTCTTTTGAAAAATAAATCTAATTGAAATTGATCGATGGTTGACATTAAGCGTACGAAGGGCGTGGATGAAAATAGTATGGGTGGGAGCTTGATCCATAACTATAATGCAGCTAGATAACTGTACAAGACACCTCATGTTTTTGGGGATTTGGAAGGGCGAGAGCTGACAACCTGGCACTATGTACAAATGGTACGATCAAATTACTGAATAAAGAAATAGGCATGGTAAATCTATAGAAGAAAAACATGATTCCAACACTTTCTTCAGAGCGTAGCATGGATTTGGAGACGCAATGAAACTATGTCTAAATAACCCAATTGCATCTCCTTAAGAATTTTGATATATTCAAATGTTATACTTTAATTATATTTTAAAACTTGTTTGAGAAATAAATATTTAAATTGGTGCTTTACTTGTCTTAAAATTTGTGTCAAAAGAAAATTGCAATTTTTCAAAGATGAGCCTGTATGGAGGAGCATGGAAGACAAAGAAACTGACAATAGGGATACTTCACTTTGCGGTCCCACATAGCAAGCAATGCACCGTTAATCAATAAGTTTCAGAAAGCAAGCAATGAAGGTTTTAAAAAATCAAGAAATAAATCCCAGTCTTTAATAGGAGTTGCAGTAATTCTTTGAAAGAGATGGTCATGAAGTCAAGACTGAAACTGGTTCCAGAAAGAGATGGCCAAGAAGTAAATTAAGTACTTAATTGAAAGACAAATATCTTTCTCCAGCATTAGATTTCCAGATGAATGTCCGACTCCTCTGATGGGAGGTAACATAAAATAAAAGCAATGGATCATTCCTTATTACCCCGCTCCAAACCCCTTCCCCCCAAAATAAGTGGAAATATATATTCCCTTATTGAAAGCATTGATGGCTTTCATGGCATCCATACAATTAGCTTAGGTAACGTTTGGTTGGATAGATTGGAATAACATGAAAATGGAACGAACAAATAAAAAGAAAAACAGATGTGAAAGACAATTATCACAAAATTACGAGAATATGGAAATGAAAAAAATGGTGGATTGCATATAATATTTTGGTTGTGATGAATTGACAATCTCCATCTAAAATAGTGGTTTTAAAAATATACATAATCTTATGAGAATGAATAAAATAAGGAATGGACGTTACACATAAAAGACGTAGGCATGTAACAAATAGTGTAAAAATTCATTTCATTCGCATGTCATCTCATTCTATCAAACCAAATACACCATTAGGTTACATTTAATTAGATGAAATGGAATGAAATGGTAATGGAATGGGTGGATAAGAAGGAAATAGAGGTGGAAGACAAGGATCACAAAATTATGAGAGTTTGGGAATGAAAAAATGAAAAATTGCGAGTAAAATTTTGGTTGTGATGAAATTGGCAAGTTCCATCTAGGAGGGTGTGTTTAAAAATATACATAATCTCGGGGGAATGAAGGAGGGAAGGAATAAACTTTACACATGAATGATCTAGCAAATAGTGTAAAATTTATTACATTCCCTTGTCGTTCCATTTCATCAAATCAAACGCAGCATTAATGAATCGTAGAGATAATTAGAGAAATCACTGCACTGCGATATTGATACGCAAAACAGGTATAAACCCCCAGACAGGCTTTGCTGATCTCAACGATGAAGCATGACCAATTAATACACAGATTAATCACCCTATGTTTCTACCTTGGTAAGAGTAATCAGTTCTACGAATGATAATGATACAACAGTTCTTATAGGAGGTTTACATATCCATGATTTGGGCATCTTCAACAAAGCCTTGCTTGGAAATGTTAGCTTCTATGCATGCAAGGAAGGACCGAGGGAGGCATGCATTTACTGGTGGTTCACTTGAGAAGTAAAGTCAAATTTTTTGATCAGTTTGTGGTCCACATATCCTGTGAAGCTGGAGATGATTCAACTCTTCAAGGATGAAGCCAGATTGATGCAGAGACACAGAGCTTCTGGTCTTGGGGGATCTCTTCCCTAACCTTATCAGTATAGCACTATAACAATTAACTAGAAGGCCAGGATTGCAAATTAGTGGCAGGGAGAGATCATCACGCCAGCCGTAGTTTACATGGAACTTTAAGGACTGGGAACTAGAGGAAAGTGGCTGACATTTCAAATGCCTCCAAAGATGTGAGGCTATACCAGTAGAACTGAATGATTAGAAAGAAAACAGCAGTTGATGCTTCTCAGGGAGGTATATCTTCTTTACTATTTTGCAAAGCAACAGTAAGCTTTGCCTTGGGAACCAACTTGAAGGGCGTGGCATCTTTACTCTTTATTTTGGTTGAATCACTTGATGTGCATCACCTTACTACCCAATAAATTGGTACCAAAAGCTGGGAACGGAGTTGGATTTGTTGAACTGCCACTTAGATTTGACACAAAATAAAGGGAAATGAGTGAAGATCAACAAGAGATGTCACGCTTATGGTAGATCACCTTTGTGGTTGCCATATGACGAAGAAGATAAAGACAACAAATGGTGAAGATAACAATGTTGTTGAAGGCGAAGACATTAATACTTATGCTAGTGATGATGTTGATGATAAAGTCAATGTTGATGATGGAGATGATTGTGATGATGATAACAATGGCAACCTCGAGCATAATGATATTAATTGATAGTATGGAAGGATTCGAGTCCATGGACGGATAAATAGGTATCCTCCCAAAATCCTCATTGAATAAGGAATACTATTTCGATTAGAAACTTATTCTAGTATTGTAGTACAAGTCCTACATATGGAAGGAGCATTACTTTTAAGGACTTCCTATGTTTGATAGGAAATAGTATTGTTTAATTTGAGAGTCCTATGTTGTTTGGGGAAAAGAATATGCAGGAACTCTACAAATATTTATTTTGTGTTTTAGAAAGACCTATCTTGTGACATCCAAAGAATAGAAGGGGGTGAGAGAGTTTTGGGGTGGGTGAGAAAGGGAGAGCATTTTCAACTTTTATAATCCATGCCAAAAAAGTTGTATTGTTGGAGGGAGAACTGCAGCTTAAATTCATGGCCAAGGAAAAAGAAAAACTGCTTTATTCTGAAAGACTGAACCATGTTTAAATATTGTGCTTTACTCTATCTTAGTATGTTGGTTGATACACACACTGAATTTGAGAATACAATGAAGCTGGCATTTCTAGAGTAGATCGGCAATTGGTTAATCCCGGTTCAGAACTATCTTCACAAGAGAAGACAATGGCCTTCAAATAGGCATGCCGGTGCCTTGCTATGTGAAGAGAAACAGTAAACAGTGCACCACATGCTTCTTCAATTCTAGGTGGCAAAGAGCGAAGAAGCCTTTAAAACTTGTACCTTATGCCGATCTAATTGATGATGCCAAAACCAAGTGAGATGTTGCGATCGTAGAGTGGAGTGAATGTGAGAAAAGATTGGTAAAAGGATTAATTCTGCATATATTAGGTGGACAACATGGAAGGAGCATATTTGGTATTCGAAGGAAAGAAAAGTCCTCTTCAGCAGCTTTAGTTTCTTTTTCTGAACATTCAAATTTTTTGGGCATAATGAGGCGTTTCTTGGTTCCATTGAGCACTTTGTAGATTTTGGGGAGAAACTATTTCCTTGAGTGTAAAGTTTTTGGAGGTAGGCAACCAGTATAAGATGGAAATAGCACTTTTAACACCCTGTCTTCTTAAATATAGTGTTGTACATTGCCTCGCACCGGGCACCCATCTTTATATAGACATGTATGTAACCTGATGGAAGTATCTCATTATATCATTTAGAGCTACTCATCTTTTTTCCTAAGGAATGCAAATGAATGTTTGAAGACTAAGGAACCTTGCACTTAATTTATCAACTTTAATTGAACTTCACCTCCATAAAAAATGGGATTTATGGCTCTTGCTGTAATTTAAAGGATGAGAGAACTTATAGTAGTGAGAAATTATAGTTCCTTAGAGGAAGGAATATGATAGATGCTCCAATTTTGGTCCGACTTGATAAGGGCTATATAAATAGAAAAAATTTAAAGCATCAACAAATGGTCCTAGTGCTTAATACTAAGGAAAAATGTCTGTTTGTATCAACAAATGATGTATCATCTTTTAGAGTATAAATTCATTTTATGTCATCCATTTATCTCCTCTTGCGTGACGTGGATATCTTTCTCTAGTTGGTTCCCTTTAAACTATGACAAAAGTATGGATTAAAATCAGAAGAAGAGTCTAACTACACGATTTATATCATGTACAAAAATTATTTCCACCAACAAACAAATATTCAAATAGGCAAGCATGATACACAAACTACCATGGATATATAAAGGACAACGACTAAAGGAAATAGTTAGCTTTTCTTTTCCATTTTTCTGATTTATCTTCTCGATTTGTAAGACTGTCAAAAGGGATACAAATTGGAGGAAAACAATTAAACAGTTAGAAGCTAAACTCCATGCAAACATTCTCCAATTTTCTAGAGCTTAACAAAATTGAAGGAAACTCACTGTTCAGCCTGCCTTTATGAAATGAGTTGTCAAGAGCTTTGACATCGTGAAACCAGTGAAGGTGTCAACATTGAAGAGTTCTTTCAGCTTCTCGTCAGATATTATTCTCCTCTTATCAGACGGATCCTTCAAGAATATGAGAAAAACCAGAGTTAGTGACAGGTTAGGTTCACTAAGGTGAGTCAAGTAGAAACATTCTCAAGCACTTCAAATAATCTCTGGTATTATATGTTATTATCTTACATATTAGACATTACATGCAACTTTGACAACAGAGAATATCTGCTTACCTGAAGATTATTTTGCTTGATGTAATCCCATACTCTCTTTACAACATCAGCTCGTGACAGTGCAGTTTCTCCAGTCCCAATAAACTTCACTAGAGCATCTGAAAGTGGAATGGGGGCCAAAAAAGCAGAATTACCACCCTTCTGACTCTTTTCTTTTCTTTTAGGCCGCTTCTGTATCCTTTTTGGTTCATCTGGGTCTGATAATTGTATATAATAGGAAAAAAATACTTTAAAATAAAAGAAATACAAAACCTCTTAAGAGCGAACAAACTCTTATCAATCCATGTGCTAGATTTATATGAGGAAAACGAAAAAAGAGAAGAAAAACAAAACCAAAAAAAGAGAGAGAAAAACAACAAAACAAAAAGGATTCTAAGCTACTCAAAGTGCAAGGCATAATTGGCAGTTGATCTCTGAAGACAATGACAATATCAAATAGTAATGCTGCAATTCTACTTACTTACAAGACAGAGAAACTTAAAATCATTTATAAAATAACTCATCATCGTCACCTTCTTCTCTCTCCTGCTTACGCTGTTTTTCCTTTGGTGAAGAATTGACTGGAGCTGCTCCAATATGAAACCAATGTTAGTTTTTAAATTAATGGGATTGTTGAATACAATGGAATTTAAAAGGAAAACCATACTACTAATACTCTGAAAGCCTTAAAAAGATGTAAAAGAGGAATTCTTCATCATCATTTGCTGCAACATTCAATTATTTAGCCAAAAAGTTGGTTTGTATGGCCTTTCTTTCTAGAATCTACCAATTGAAACCAATACCAAACTGACTCCTCACCTTTATTTTATGACAAAGACAAGATGAATCTCTTATCCATTCAATGTAGCTTTCAGCAATTCCACATTATACAAAGAATATCTCCCTAAAAGCGTAGCGGAAAAAAATCACTCTAAAATTTAACACACTCTAAAATCCTTGATAGTCTATTATGGTACAACAATTTTCAGGAACTCTTACAAAGCCTGCATTACCTCAGTCTCAGTCATGCAGTGATCTGACACAATGTCATTACTGCATGCTCAAACATAGCCATTTTTTCCTATTTGTCATACTCCTTTTGAGGTAGATAGTATAGCATCTTAGATTATTGGTACAGTTGATGATATCATTGCCTGCATAACCAATTTTTAAATAATATAGTCATCAAAGACTCAAAGAGACACACTCATCTTGTCATTATAAAATAAATAGTAACTACTCTGTCAAACTATTCCTAACAATTACAGAAGAAAATATTTGTCCATCATGAGCAACATTATCGATTGAGGAAGTTCTAAAAAACAGAACTAAATTTCTACAATAGTGCTTAAAGTGATTGAGCAACATTATAGCGCAATCTAAAAAATTGATGGATGAGATGTTAAATTATTAAGACTTTTATAGGTTCAATTTAGAAAAGATTGATGTAATTTCAGCAAGGATGCTGAATCTGAAATAGAAGTTAAGTTAGAATGAACTCTCAACTCTTCAAAAAACTGATTACACCAGAACAATCAGCAGCAGAATATGGGTAAAGCGGGTAGCAAATCGCATATTTGCTCGAACATATATCTCAAATAGAATTTAATAGCAGGGAACAGAACAAAATCATGTGCAAACGATTTGTTGCCGCGCAATATTAGATTTGCCTTACGAATAATCGGATAAGCAAAATAAAGCTACAGAAAGTATTTACCCCCGTCAGAGTCCAACGGCCATATATGTTTAGCTAGGGCCTTATTCATTTGAAACATATTTATAGAGTCCACACTGAAGAGGTCACGCAATGTCTCGTCACAAATTATATTTCTCCTGTCTGATGGATCTTGCAAATTATTTTCTCGAATATAGCTCCACAGTTGTTTTACAACCTAAGAGAATATGATGGGATATATCAGAATTCATTAAATTATTAAGGACAAAGAATAAAAATTCAGAGATACCTCTGTCCTTGCCAACTCAGGCACTCCTGTAAATTTTTGTAGTTGTGGAGAAAGACTACATAGTTTTGTAAATCCACCTCCACCCCCTCTTTTTTTCACTTCTTTATCCTGATTTTTAGACCTGATCATAGGTGAAAAAGTTTTACATTTAATAATTCAATAACATTCTGATATACACAGTTCTGTCGACCTTATAAGCACATACAAGTAAAAGCTGAATTTAATTCACTGATAACATCTCCCGACTCTCGCTGAAGCAATTGTGTTCCGTGATGTTCATAAAATAAGGTTTGCTTCTCTATTTTTTAAGCAGCATGAAATTTCCATTCGCATGTCAGTGATTTGTGCATTGGACACTACTCAAAAGGATGAAAGGGAATACTTGTTTGCCCACAACTAGCAATCACTTGAAAAACAGAGCACTGGAGCAGAAAGAGAATCATCTATACATCTACAGGTACTAAAAAGTCTCATAAGCTACTTCCCTAGGATGTGGGAGATAATGGTCACTATAGCATGGTTGGACTGCTTCGCAAATTTCACAACAAAATTGAAATTTTCTCATGTTTACATACAATAAACATTCAATTAGTACCCATTATAGCTCAAATATATATCTAATAATTGTTGTTATTGTTATTGTTGTATACTTATATTGAACGGGTGGACAGGGGAGAAAGAAATGCAAAGCACTTTACTTGACAAAGAGCATGGCAATATAATTTCAATTTAAATTTAATATTAGTGTTTTAGAATTAATTTTAAAATATTATTATCACTTTGTGGATATGGGCGTGCAACAGGAGTACCAAAACAATTCAAAATTTCTATCTCATTGCAAGAAAAGAATATCAGATGCAAACGACATCTTTCTCGTGGAACTGGGTCAATCTACGCAGATGATATGAAACTCGGATTAAATATGATCCTTGCCTTGGAGTCACAAATGATATGGAATTAAGCTTCAACAATGAAAACTAAATGGTCATGATGAGAAATTTTGTCAGGAAAATGTAAAAAATATAAATTTCCTTTTTTTTTCTGCACCAACAGTGAAAATAGATATCATAATTCAAAGTTTTCCATCTCCTAGGAGGCATAGTTCACCGTGCATATTATGTTATGATTCACCCTTACAATTTCTTCAAGTCTATCAAGATTCAAGGGTACTTAGACTTGCACTTACAAAACAGAAAGAAGAAACAAACAATCCCTTGCTTCATCAACAACAAACATCACTATGAATATTTCATAAGGATGCATTGTTGTGCAAACCCGGTTCCAGGTTTAGGAGGGTAAATTTATTATCTTTTCTATAAGATAACCATACAATACTGGTCAATAAATCTAAACAAAAATATTTATGCAGCAAGGATTACTATGCCAAACATATGCCATGCATGTATTACTGAGAGATAAATAGAAGGTCAACATGTCAAAAAAGTAAATTTTTGTTTAAGTGTTCCACATAGTATGCTTATGTCACTGAGAGAAATCTATGTTCTTGTATATTTTAAATACAAATACAGTTCCTGTAGGTGCCCAGATGGGCCTTTATATTCGAACCTTCAACTTACGATAGCTATTTATGATCAAGGAATAAATGTAAAGCTTATCTTCTCTTCAAACTCAAGCCGTATTTGGTAATTTTCGCATAATAAAACAAAAGACATTGACATTAACAAAATCTGAAACGAAAAAGGAAAAAACCAAGACTCCACTCCCGCAACTTTATACTGGTACGCAGAAAATGTCAATGGAGAAAATGTGTATTATTTACTAAATTAACCAACCTTCTCTTCGTTAAATCCTTGCCGTTACTGCTTTCTTCTTCTTCTTCCTCTTCCTCTTCTTCTTCTTCCTCTTCTTGTTCTTCTTCAACCTCTGCATCTTCTTCTTGTTCATTCTCATTTTGTTGAGTATTTTCGAGCTTGCTTTGAAGATAAATATCAACTTGTTCTCGAATAAACGGCTTCTTATCAGACAAATCGATTCCGAAATCTTCCTCTAGTTTCCGGCGAACAATTGCCGTGGTGGTCGTGCTCAGGTCCGACGCGTCTAGAAATTCGCGTAACCGGCAGACGAGCTCCGATTCCGATACCATCTTTCTTTTCTTCCGGTTTGTTCGTGGTGCTGCTACGGTGAAGTTAGGGCTTGGTTATTCGGAGGATTGAGAAATGGCGAATTTGGGGCTCAGTTATATTGCGTTGGGAATCTTGAAAACGGAAGAAACAAGAAAGGGAGTGGGATGAGATAAAGCGAGAAAAGTGAGGATATTTAAGGAAATAAATTTATTTCTCGAGTGAGTCTCGTGTCAAGCGGATTGCCTGTCCTCGACTCGGTCACGGGTATTCTTTGAGGAGCCAAGCCGCCTATTATATGAATCAATCGCCCACTTGATTTTATTTGTGCTGGGTTATTCTTAGACTTTAGACTACTATGGCGTCCTCAAATGATAATTTGAGGTCATGGATCTCAATCCACAATTTAACCCTAAACCAGGCGTCTTAATACATGAATGAAACTATCATATTTGGTTATAAGATATCTAGAAATGATAGTAATTATCATACTTATGTTTGGATGCACAAAAAAAATATTTAAAAATGATTAGTTAAATAATAATAAAAAGTCATTAACAATTGTACAAGTTTGATGATGGATGCAGCGATGATAGAATAGTTGTGATGGTCGGTACTGGTGGTGATGGTGGTTGGGTGGTCGGCGGCAACAGTGGAATTAGTTGGCGATGATAGTGATGGTGGCGACGCTAGTGCTAATAGTGGTTGAGTGGTCGGCGCTAACAATAAATGTCATCAACGATGGTGGTAGTGGTCGACGGTGGTGATGGTGGTTGGGTGGTCGGCAGCGATGATGGTAGTGATAGTGGTTGTGTGACAACAATCAGTGGTGGTGGTGACATCAATAGTACTATTATGATTGTATTACTTAGTAATGGTAATTTGAATACCACATTTTATGGTGACTTTTAGATTTTCACATTATGTGGCTATCTTTCGTTCTCATTAATCACTTGTCATTCTTTCATATAACAATCCAAACATGAGTATCTATGAGTATAGTGTAGGAATGAGATACGGTAAAATGAGAATGCGCCAAATATAGAGTAATTTTTTTTTTCAATAATAATGACGCCTAACCAAATATTTAGGTCATCCTTTATGGATTTAACATTTCACTAATTTAATTTGTATCTCTCTTTTCGCTCAATTGTCACATTTGGCTATATTTTATATTAAATTTGTATTTAACTATATTTTTTACATCAAATAAGTAACCATATATTAATAATCAATCTTGTATATAATTAATTAATTAATTTGATTTGATTTTTTCTATATTTGAAATGTTAATTTCTTTCTACATTTTTCAATTTTAATTAAAAAATTTAACACCTTAAATAATTCTTTTATAGATGTAATGACAAATTTTGCATATTTTCAAATCACGAACTAACATGAATATTATCATGTAACTATAATATATATTACAATGGAATTTATGTAAAGTATTACATTTAAATTCATATTATTAAGTATAAACTTCAATTATTTTAGTTAAAAACCACACTACATCATAAAAAAATTTGAAACACTTGGGTATGAGATGCACGCATTCCTATTCTTAGTATAAGGTTAACTAATAATGATAAAAAAAAATAATTATTCTTATTATATATGTACTATAACACTTGGGTATGAGATGCACGCATTCCTATTTTTAGTATAAGGTTAACTAATAATGATAATAAATAATTATTCTTATTATATATGTACTATAAGAGAGAAATAGATAAGAATTTTGTGTAATAAAAAATAACTAACAACATAATAAAATAATTGTAGTGTTTAGTATTAATCAAAGTTAATTGGCAAAATAGCAAGTTAGTTTTTGACATTAAACTTTATGGTCAACTGTTAACCTCTTGGATGTTTGGCATGTCATGGGCAGGCCATGGCAAGGCATTGGTAGCCGAGGGACACGATTTCGGATGATTATGGAATGGTGTATTTGGTCAAGGGGCATGTCATGACAAAGTGTGCATCAAGTGGACCATGCATGAACAGTTTGGCAAATGTCATGGTGCGTCATGAGCAGGATGCCATGCCCGATGGCATTGACAAGTGTTGGCTTAGGGCATTAGCATAATCGGGCAGGCTGATTTGTTGTGGCAAAAAGTTGTGAATACGCCATGAGCTGAGCATGGACGTCAAGGCATGTCAAGGCAGTGACACAGAGCACCTTGAGCAAGTGTTGTCCGTCAGACGCATTAAGCATTGGACGTCAGACGTCGGACATGGAGGCCGACCAAAATGGTAGAGGGATCCTTCGGCAAGGGCATAGACTTGTTCAAAGGCTTAAGAGGGCAAGTAACATGTTGG
This sequence comes from Centella asiatica, assembly GCA_014636745.2. Lineage (NCBI taxonomy): Eukaryota > Viridiplantae > Streptophyta > Magnoliopsida > Apiales > Apiaceae > Centella > Centella asiatica. The sequence continues at coordinate 20,678,268 of CM025785.1, forward strand.
CAATTCGTGGGCTGGACAAGACTTGGCATTAGACAACACAAGGCATCATGGCATGGACTAATGTTGGGGGCATTGGACATTGGGTTGTTTTGCGTAAGGGTTGGGCCACGGGTTAGACATGAAATGGTAAAGTATTTGGCATATTTTGAAGTCCAAAAGAAGTCAGAAACATCCTCCAAGGACGTTGGAACAGGGGCTAGATGTTACATGTTTTTAGGGAACTGCCATGCTTAGTAGTTGGGGTTGTCAACTGCCAGCCGTCGGGTATTTCCTAGAGAGGAATTCAGTATGTAAGCCCAAAATCGTGGTTGTATCTGTATGTTATTGTTGTGGCAATAAAGTGGACAGATTTAATATATTTTCATGTGTTTCATCTTTGTTCAACTTCTATCTTTGGCTTACAATGTTCCTATGTGTTACATACATGTGAGTGGGTGTGTTTAACCTCTAAATTGAGTGTGTAATATATTATTCTTAGAGTCTTGGGACGTACAAAGGCAAGTTGCAAGGCGAAACAGTCCAGCTTCGACAAGACAGAGCAGAAACACGGACTGCACTGTGGAAGGAATTGACCGCTGATTCTGAGTGGCGACCAGGCCATCATAGGGCGAAATTTTTTTAGGGGTTTTCAGCCCTGTGGCACCAACCATAGTGTTAATATAAAAGGAAAGCGATAAAAAAAGGACATGGCAAGTTGATAAATAACTTTAAACTTAATGTTTTTTTTTTTTTTTTTGTGATAAAAAATTTATGTAAGGGCAGACTCCCTAGTCCAAGGTCAGAAAATGTCACAGGCTAATTTAAGGAATTATATTGATACTTACATATTACTTGTCAAAGATGACTTTTAAGATTTGAACTCTCACAGTAAAGATAAATAATTTAAATTCAATGGTTAATTAGTCTTTTTAGACATGTTTGGTTAAACCACCTATTTTTATTATAGGTAGTAAGACTGAACAACTTAAATAAATTTTAAAAATAACAATAGTAAAATCATCTTGTACCAATTTATTACTTTTTCATGCAATATTTTAAAAATATTTAATTTTTCTGATATTATCAATTATAGATATTAATTAATTTTGAGTAAACATTAAATTAAATTATATTGAAAAATTATTTGATTTATTTTATTGACTTCGATCCATAAAAATTTATGTTTTAAACTAGCTTGGTTGCACGTGAAAGCACAGGCACAATTATTATTTCGCTTCATATAACTTTTGGGATTTGTCTAAAATATGAAAAATATTTATAATCTTTTCCTTCATTTTTAAAAATTAATAATAAACTTAAAATTTATGGTAAACATAATATATGAAATAGTTATTTAAATATTATTACCTCCATTCTTCAGAGGGTGTCTTAATTACTATTGCAACATAGGTATAGTTACAAAATTTCGTAAATATTTTTTTCAGTTTTCTTAGATTGTAATCTTGTTTCCCTCTCAGTCCCACTCACGCCTATCTATCACCACATGTCCCACCAAATAACTTACGCGTATTACTCTCTTCTCACATCTTTTTCTATTTCTCAACACATTCCAGTATCCTAACTAAGGATGACAATTTTAGAAAAATATTCAACTTGTTAGGTGGATATATTCTGATATAGTTAAGTAAGGATTTTGATTACAAGTGAAAACTCTGCTCATTGATTAGGAATGATGTTGTAGCAAGAAACTTTCAAGGATAGTCTTACTAATAATGGAAATAAGCAAGGTCTGATACAGTAAGAATGTCAGAAAAGTACCTTACCTTTTTCCCTGCTTAGTCAACTTTTAGTAGGATTTTCAAAAGGCAGTAGAAGACAAAATAACGGTTATCTATTTGAACTAAGCAAGGAACAACTGTATAGGTACAAGTCACTATCAATACAGTACAACTCCAACGGATCTATTTCAAATTCTCAACGGATAGATTTTTGAAATAGTATAAATAAGAGTCATAAATTTTATTTATGACAACTAAACAACAAAGAAATTGCTCTCGCAATCTGACACCTTAAAAGTTCAGCAAGACACGAATTTTCAAACCCTGAACAAGTGTTATCTAGTCTGCTCAACAAGGAGCTTATTACTTAGAGATAGCAAGTAAGATATTTTATCTTCTTTTAGTTTGTGTGACTCAATTTGGTCTTAGTGAACTATTGTATTTTTGAACTAAGTGTCCTGCTATATTTTTTGTTCTGTATGAACATTCTTATTGAGTATCTACTCAAGTAAAAAGAAGAAGAGTGGAGTAGGCTTAAACCGAACCACTATAAAAATTATTCTACTCACTTTACTTTACTGCTTATCTTTTACTTTGCTTATTCTATTTATCCCTGCTAAACTCATTTAGCAAAGTCTTATTAACATTTCTGCCTTAAGCCATTTATTTAAAAGCTAAGGGGTTCTTTGTTATAAATTTTGTTACTAACTCTTTTTAAAATATAAGAAAGATTTTTAATAAGCAAGGAGTGTTTTAAAATGCAAATTTTATAAGCAAGACTTAAATTTTGAAAAAAAATATTCAACCCTCCTTTTAGTATTTTTCTCTTTAGGACCTAACATAGATGATCAATTTCTAAGAACTATGTTCAAAAAAGATCAGCTGCAGTCTAGAAAATGATTTCTAACTTCTCAAGTTCTAATAACTTACTTCTCTTTTCTATAAATCAATTATAGTTACTAGCTCTTAATTTTTCTCTTAATATGTATAAAGATGTATTTGATGTTCTAAGTTATGTTTTATCTCAACTGCTCTGTTTCTCTATTTATAAACACAACTCCCTTATTCTCTAAACTTTTTCTTTGAGCTGTATCTAAAAATATCTTTGATGTACTTTTGTAATTACAGCTCTGTCACATAACTTAACTTTTGTATAACCCCTTATTTTATTCTTAAAGTTCTCAGGATAAGTTATCTCTGCAGCTTCTGAATTTGTATAACTTATCTCTTTGAGCTTTTCTGCTTCTTATTGGACCAATTTCCTTATTTTACTCTTCAAGTTTGTATAAGTTATCTCTGCAGTTTATACAAATGCAATTTTATACACATGTTGTGTATATGTATAACTTATCTCCTTGAACCTTCTCCAATAGTCAATCTCTCCTTATTGGACCACCTTCTTTATTTTAATTTTACAACACTAACTGAGTTAGTGGACTGCTGCAGTCAGTCATATGTTATCCCATATGTTATCTTCAATCTCTGATAATGATCATTTATCCTCTGATGACCATTTAAACTCTAATGAGTTAGTCTTTGATTGTCATTTAGTATATGATGCATATTAGGAGTTCTTGTGCAGTTTCAACAATAGTCTCTAATGAAACAATCGTTAATATCTGATAGGCTAATTCTTAATTTCTGATAGTAGAATTCTGCAGGTGAGTTGAAGAATTGTTTGAGCTTTCATTTGCTGGTACAGACCAACATTCCTTGAAAAGACACTATATTTTAAGTGGAAACATCCTCTGAAGATGTGTTATACCTGAAAATGACATTATCCACTGCTGAACTAATTCTACAATTTAATCTCTGATAGCTTATCCACTGATGAACATCTTTATCCACTGCTGCAATTCAACTATTGATAAGTGTTAATGTTTTGATGTTGCAACAATCTTCAAGTTTAGTTTAGTTCAGTTCATGAATCTTTAAGTTCAGTTCAAAAATCTTCTTTCTCAATTCAGTTCAGCACTCTTGAATCTCAATCCATCAACTGTTGTTGCATAATATGCTTTTACGACTGTTGTGATAAATTGTCCTCTAAGTTATCTTCTGATGTATATTTTACATTGTCAGAGGATAACTTCCACTATTTTGTTTATTATCCACTGATGAACAATTTACACTGTTAGAAGATAATACTTGGACAAAACGAGCGACAATTTTGGTTTTAGAACAATTACAAAATCTAACAATTCTAAATGTTATACATTATCATCAAATGGTATAATTTCTAACAGAACCCTATAGGGTTAGGGTTAGGATATGGTACTATCTCACCCCATTTAACTTTGACTCTGATCCGCTTATATATAAAACATATATTTTTAATGATTTTAGAAAATTTTGTGAGAGAAAAATATGAAAAAAATAAAGGAAAAAAAGAAATAAATCAAATTTAAAAAAATAATCAAGGTAACGAAAGAGGGTGTGGCAAGTTAGGTAGAAGCGTTATCGGAGCGGAGCGGGGCGTGTTTGGGGTACTATACATAATCAATTAGTAGAATTTGAAAATGACTCCTCTGTCCTATTCCTATCCCGTTGTCATGCCTAATTCCACCCCCATTTCCCCTTATGACCTTCCCAATCTTACATGAGCTCTACTCTTTCGGTTTCTTCCTTACTTTCATTTTCCCATTTTACATGACCCTTCTCTCTTATCTTTCATTCCTTTGATAAAGAAGAAGTGTGAGATTATTGTGGACAAGTTTTTCGTTGTCTTCTTCTTCTTTTTAATTTTCTCTCTCTAATGTTTGACGTTCTAGCTATATGCGTTGATTGTGTACGGATTGTAGCTTGTATAGTTGGAAAAATAGTTTCTAAATTATGATTATATAAGTATATTTTTTAGGAAGATTTTATAGATATGTCTGAGCATTTATTCTATGTACGCTCTTTTCTATAAAAGTTTTGGGCATAATGATTCATTTTTGTTTCTAGTTCTCGTGGCCTTTTTTTTAGTATATACGTTGATATATTTGTTCTCTGTTTTTTCAGATTAGACGATTTTGTTTGCTTAATGTGTTATCTTTTTCTTCATCTATAATTATAATTGTCATTTCGGAGATTGTTGGTCTAATTTTTTGCTAATTAGAGTATGGATAATTGTATTCTTTTTGTCCATTAGAATTCCAAAATTTTCAATGAAATTCAAGCGGTGAATATATAGGTGTTGATCTCAACTCGTTCTCATGGATCGGCGTACAAAAGTGAAACACTAAACTTGTCAAGTGAAGATCAAAACCATAAAAAAGTGGCAAAAAATATGCCAAATAAAAAAAATTTGAGTAACTGATTCAAACGGAATTCGCGTGAGCCAACTTCCAACTTCACATAACATCACCTCTAGGCTTTATATATATATATATATATATATATATATATATATTGATATTGAATAGAATATAGTGAAAAGTGGGAAGTGGAGAGAGAAAAATAAAAGTAGTGAAATGTTGGGTCGGTACATATAATCATTTAAAACAAGCTGATCATTGTAGAGATAAAATTAAATTTTTAATTGAATTGTTGTTGTAAATATATGAATGAAAGAAAAAATTAAATTGATATTTAAGGACTAAGTCTCTTTCGTTGGCCAATACGAATATTCTAACACACAATGACGCAATCATTTTAGATTTAGAAAACAAAAAATTAAGGGTCCGTTTAATTTATTATTTGTTTTCGTTTTCATTTAAAACGAAAACGAATAAGTATTTTCGTTTTCACTTAAAATGAAAATAAAAATGTGTTTGGATAAACATTTTTCGTTTTAAAACAAATTTGGTATTAAATAAAATAATTATTAAATTTCAAATTATATGTAAATGTACATTATTTTAATATATTATAATTATGTAATACGTAACATATTACATTATTATTAATTATTTTACGTAAAATAAGTTATTGTAATACAAATTATATATTAAATGATATTTTATACTCCATATAATATTATTTATACATATATTGTTTAAATTATAGTTCAATATTAACACAAAATATTAATATTATAGTATAAATAATAATATAAAATATTGTATTAATATCTAATATATTATATATAAGTTTTTGTATATTTATTGTAATATTGTAAATATATTTTAATTATTTAATTATTTATTAAAATATATTTTAATAATATAATAATTTTATTTGATTATTTTAATATAATTTATTTTTTTAAAAAAATAACTATAAATTTTTATTTACTTATAATTTTAATACAATATTACATATATTATAATCTTTAAGTATATATATTTTAATTTATATGCATGAGTTATATTATACGGAGTAGATTATATATTTTATATGTTTTTTATATTCTAAACCGATAAAAAATTTCATATTATTGCAATATATATGTATATATGTATATGTGTGTGTATATATTTACACACACACATAAATAAAGTAATATATTGTATTTTTATCATTCTAAAATTGCTGTGAAAAATGAAAATGAAAAAAGTGAAAATCCTTTTTTTGTGTTTTTGAAAATAAGTGTCAAAATGAAAATGTTTTTATTTTTCTTAAAAACGAAAATATTATTAAACAATATAAAATGATGTGTTTGTTTTCGAAAAGGTCCTAAGGTTCTCAAGTTTTGAAAAGAAATTTATGCTGATTTTGTTTTTTGGAGTACTGGTCAATGACAGTAAGATGGATATGGAGTGTTATCTTCTTTCCTGAAAATAAAAATTCTTTTTAACTCGTTTTATCTTGTCAACATTCATTTTCTTCCGGTTTTAGTCATGTTTCGTTACTCCAATCTATTTCTAAGCTTTTAAAATTTATTTTCTCGTTTTAAAACATATTTTTCACATAGAAAATTTATTAAATATTTATATATTGTGATTTTATTTACAAATTGAGCCGGAGGTGAAGTGTGTCGGAGTGAAAGAATACACATAAAATTTTCGTCCAATGTCAGAAAATAAGAATAAGACTACATTTGATTTTATTAAGTGTCTGAATTTAAATATATTTGTCATATTTAAATTTGTTAAATCAATTAAGTATTTATGTCTGAATATGAATACAAATTTTTTTATTTGTTTAATATTTTGCTTTAAATATATGGATTGATTTATTTTATTTTTATCAAAAAATATAAGTCTTAACCATTCACGTTCATTTTTGTGGCTTACTATATTGAAATAAAATTGAGACATTTAAGAGTTAAGTGGTAAACTAAACAAATAATTTTGAATAATACAACATTTTAACATTCTTAGATCCTAAATATATTGGGAGATATTAAGAATTAAACAAACGTAGTCTAATTCTCATGTAATTCACGTAAGTTACGATTCTTCATGCACAATTTATGTTACTATGTTAATATCTAATATCATTATGTGTTATATTCGTAATATAATTTTACGTAACAAATACTAATATTATATATAAATAATAATATAAACTTAATGAAAATAGTTGAAAAATAACACTATTGTATAATAATTATTTTCAGTCTTTGGGAGACTGTCCGGCCTAAGAATCTAACCTTAAATAATCGAACTTTATTATAAAGTCGAAATTAACAGTATAACAAACTCGGATAAAATTATAAAGCCTATAAAGTTATCTGAATGAGCTAAGATATTTCTAAAATGAACCAATCAATTCTAATAATAAACTAAATAAACGTGGGGTAGTTTTGTATTGCTGAAGAAACACGCCGGATGATATTTATTAGTCTATTGGCCAATAAATATACTTTTTTCACACGGTTACTTAAATCTGCTGGGATAAAAATATTAATATAATGTTTTTTTAATTATCATATCGTCAACGCGGCAAAGGAGAATGAGATAATATGTAGAGTCTAGATGCCCCACAAAACTGATGGACTTCTTTTCATTGCGCAAGTCAATGAAATGGTAATGCTTTTCATATGAAAATTAGAGGTTATATCTCATTTCATTTTTATATATTCGTATATTAATATGATTTATTTATAAATTGCGTTGTAGTTTAAAGTTTTTAAGTTATATACCATACATCTGATGGCTCTTGGCAGTTATATAGTTGTATAATTTCAAAATTTTAAATTTTATAAATTTATAGAATATAAAATTAACGTACATTACTTATGAAATAAAGAGAGTAATTTATATCTAAGTAGATAATGTAACTATTGTTGTCTTTTCGTAGATGGTTTGAAATTATTTAATTACTCTTTATAGCATTTATTACAAAATATTTGAAAGTATTTTGAAATCAATTATTAAAAGATATTTTAAGAAAGATATATTTTATTTCTCTTTAAAATTGTGAAGAATCATTTATAATATAGGAAAAACAAAAGCCCTAAAAAGACCCAACAAAATTCTACAAATAACAAAAAGAAAACTATTGTATGGTAGCTAAGTATTTAGCCAACTTGGCATGACATTTTTGTAATTAATGATAAGTGATACTTTTAGTTATTAGCCCAAGACTTTAAAGCAGTATTGATAAATTTATTTTGAAATTAATGCAGTATTAATGATTATCGTTAACCGACTTTTTGCTTAGTAGTTGAAGAATTAAGGGAAAAAATCTATTGGTAAAACCAAACCAAAATGCTATCCGATTCAGGGGTATTTACGTCACTCGCGATACAATGAATAACTCACCCACGAAAAAAGAAAAACAAGATGACAAGAAAAGGGACGTACTACAATTGTCGCCTACCAGGCAACTAAAACAACGGCGTCGTATCCAATGTCCAGCTACGACACACGACGTCGTATTTATCTTCCTCGCACATTCTACCCACTCGATGTTGCCTTGTCAACATCACCTCTTCCCTTTCTCTATCATCCAACCAAAACCAATGCAATACTCAGACAAAAAAGATATTAATCCCCGTCGCCGACCACAATACTATCTCTCTCTCTACAGCTCTCTCTCTCTCTCTCTCTCTCTCTCTCTCTCTCTCTCTCTCTCTCTCACTGTAATTCTCACTCTAAAGTTTTAGAGAAAGAGCCGAAACCTCAAAAATCAACCGACTCTGATCACTTTGTTTTCAAACTAGAAATTTTCGAAGATCCATCTCGTACAGCGCTGATTAATCGGATCATCTTGCGGGTACTCATCGGCGTTCGCTATTCCGGTTCTCTCACGATCGCTGATACAGTCTGCAGGTTTTCAGATTTGTAATGCGATTTGAAAGTCTTTGTAGGACGAAATCGGAGAGCATTGGATATGGATCGGACAGCGACTCAAGCAGGTTTGGGTATGGATATGCCAATTATGCACGACAGCGACCGGTATGATTTGGTTCGAGACATCGGAGCGGGTAATTTTGGTGTTGCGAGGCTTATGAGGGATAAGCAGACGAAGGAGCTAGTTGCAGTTAAGTACATCGAGAGAGGCGACAAGGTCAGTTACGTAATTTGGTCCAGTGGTTTTATGTTTACTATTTAGGGGCTTTTCTGCAAGGGCATATATGAGGAATTTTAACTTTGCACGCATTTATTGCCGTTTGCTTATTTTTGGCAACTGTTTACCTTTGGGGATATTATCATATATACAAGCCTTTTGTTTGTTTGCTTTATATTTATTTTTTAATTAAAATTTTCATAATTATTCAACTTATTTTTTAAAGAAAAAATATAGAGTGTGTTTCATGAGATTATTTTCTGAGAAGAGAGTTAAGAAACTTGATTAAAATTAATGTTTGGTTCCACGATTTCATCTATTCAGAAATTCAAATACAAATTTAAAGGTAAGTGTGTAGCATGAGTTTCAAAATTTTGTTCAACAATGCAAGGACTAATTTGAGAATTATTTAAAATTTTTGCTTGGCACAAGTTTTAAAAAACATTACAAGTTCAAGCCTTTGCCCGGAAGTTTGTTGAATCAAATACTGCTCGGTAAAAGTGCTTTCTTTAGCTAATGAAATTGGAGTTCAACATGATGTTGTACATGTTCTTTAGAATATGGCGAATGTTAGAGATTGCTAACTCTTATGTAATCTGAATGTGGAACAAGAGGGACAATAGTGTCAGTAGTCATTTCCATAAGCCAGACTGCCAGAATAATTATTGCAGCAGCTAGCTAGGTTGAGACCAGTCAGCAATATTTTTGATGGAATTTGAAGTTGATGCCATACTCACGCATTGGTTTGTGTGTCCCACACCGGTTTATCTTCCTTTCATCTAGTAGAGTCTAAATAAAATCTGATGGAAGATGCATATAATACTGGTGTCAATTGTGTGGCTCTTTTCATCATTCAGAAAAGAGCTTAATGATTTCAAAATGGCAACAAATCAGTTGCAAGTCTTTCTTCTAATTTTTCCCACACCTCAAATGTAGATGCATCTCCATCACCCAAACAATTTCTTGTGAACTCAAGACAACCTTGCAGTTTTTTTGTCTTGTCTAGTTTTTTATTTTACTTATTTATTTAATTTTCTGTTCAAACAGTTTCTCGTTTGCTAAATAGATTTGTATTTTTTACAGATAGACGAAAATGTCCAAAGGGAGATTATTAATCATAGGTCTCTGAGGCATCCTAACATCGTTAGATTTAGAGAGGTTTGCTTTGTCATTTACTGTTCGTGGTTTCCTGTTTCATAATGGTTTGGTTTATACTTTATCTGCCTATGTACTTTAGGTCATATTGACACCAACTCATCTAGCTATTGTGATGGAATATGCCTCTGGAGGAGAGCTATTTGAGAGAATCTGCCAAGCTGCGCGCTTCAATGAGGATGAGGTTTTATTTTATTTTTATCCATTTATTTTATAATTATTATAATTATTTGAAATCTCATTGACTGTTAATTTCGTGCATTGTCATCAAATGATGTTGTCACACATTTCCTTTAGTTTATGTTCTATGTACCAAATATGTGTTTTGCATCTTAATTGCAGGCTCGCTTCTTCTTTCAACAACTTATATCTGGAGTCAGCTATTGCCACGCAATGGTACCCAAATTTATTATTGTTTCAGATGCTGTTCACTTTGTTTATTTGTTTTACCACTTTATAACGGAAACTTGAAAAATTATTTGAGTTCTGTACTGTGCATTGTGTTTCTTCTCATTGAAGCAAGTATGCCATCGAGACCTTAAGCTTGAAAATACGTTATTGGATGGAAGTGTGGCTCCTCGCCTGAAGATATGTGACTTTGGCTACTCCAAGGTATTCTCCCCTCATTTTTATCCTGTATTCCCTTTTTTACGGTAATATCTGTGTATATCCTTTGGGATATTAGATGTAATTGCTATTTTTTGGTATAAGGCAGTCAGAGCTTACGTTGTACTCTAGAGTTAGATTTTAGGAGATAGGAACTTAAATTGGGTGGCAAAGATATTTTCATCTTTTGAATTTATGTAATCTAATCATTTACAATTTTATGTTGTCTTTGTTAGTATTTGTATAAGCTTTTTGAGGTTAGTTGCTGTATGTTATTTTCTTGTTAATTTATGTTGAATTTCAGTCTTCTGTGCTGCATTCACAACCTAAATCTACAGTGGGAACTCCTGCATACATTGCTCCAGAAGTATTACTGAGACAAGAATATGATGGCAAGGTAAACTGGATATTTCTATTTTTAATGCGCTTTCTCTTAATCTATGTATGGGTTGATCTGTTGATCCAATTTTACACTTGATCATGCAATTAGAGCAAGCAAGAATTAGAAGTTCTTTTAAGTTTATCAGCAGTTATAATTAAAATGTGGACTCAGTTAATTAGAGATCTGCTCTTTAGTATGTTTACATACATTTCCGCTGAATAAATTATGTGTGTGTGTGTGTATAATCCTTAATTTTTTACTCACTCCTTCTCGTAGATTGCTGATGTATGGTCATGCGGAGTGACATTATATGTTATGCTGGTTGGGGCCTATCCATTTGAGGATCCTGATGAACCAAAAGACTTCCGGAAGACGATACAGGTGCCTCATTAGACTTTATTATGGTTGGACCTCATAGCAATTCTTTAATTCCTTGCCCATATTTCTAGTTTTGGTAATACCTTTTCCATTCAATTTCTGCAGAGAATCCTGCATGTCCAGTACTCCATCCCAGAGACGATTCAAATATCCCCTGAATGTCGCCACCTGATCTCTAGAATATTTGTTGCAGACCCTGCCACGGTTAGTAATATTATTTTCAAATAAATTTTGGTGGTGGTATTCAAATAACCTTGACATCTTCAACTGCTTGATAAGGTGGTCACTTCTGAAATAAGATAGACAGTGCAAAATGCACAAGTTGACAACAGTTTCTCAAGCTTATTTATGCTGTTTGACTGTCAATCTAGTTGAATGAGGCTCCCCCTTAGGTTTCAATATTTGGCAAACAGCGGAATACAGTTTCAAGATAGGATCCCTCAGAAAATTGCTATATAATTAAAATTTGTTATTCAAGGCAGTATGAAAAAGTAAGTTGGTTGGTAAGTAATATCTTCATAGTTTTATGCATCAGTTTCTGTAGTCTATTCTATTTTCATTTTCTTTAAAATTAAAGTTGATTTAAATATTTACATTGTTGCAAGCATTATAGACAGATAGGCTGCCCATGATTATATGAGATTGTCAATGAACTTCTTAGCGTTATGTTGTGGGATGGTTGCTAGGAACTCCTTTCATGAACATTATGCCAGTTTTTGGGATGTCGTTTATTAAACAAGATACTTGTCCATCCATAAAGTGACCTGTTCAAAATGAGTTGTTCATACAAGTTTAGGTACTAGAATGCAGTATACCTTATGGACGAAATTTGTTAGCAGATGTGTGCTTTTGGATATTTATAGACTATCGGAGAATTGACATGTAATAATTTTGTAGCTTATAGTATGTGATTATACTGCCTCTGCAAATGAGCAAATTATTAGCCTAGCTAGCTTATTGGCTCTGTCAGTCTCATGTCTGTGCACATTGCATGCAACAGAGAATCAGCATTCCCGAAATTAGGAAACACGATTGGTTTTTGAAGAATCTTCCTGCAGATCTCATGGATGAGAAAATGATAAGCAACCAGTTTGAGGAGCCTGAGCAACCCATGCAGAGCATTGATGAGATCATGCAGATAATCTCTGAGGCAACTGTACCACCACCTGGCCTGTATGACATGGAAATGGACGATTTCATGGATGACATGGACTCTGATCCTGAGAGCCTCGATATTGACAGCAGTGGGGAGGTCATATATGCTATCTGATCATACATTTTTTGACCAACAAGAAAAAAGAAAGTTTCTGCGACCAAGGAAGAACTCTACTGGGCATAAGATGATTAATTAGAGGAACAGTTAGAAATGCGATGAATTAGAGTAGATCTTTTTAGCATAGGAGTAGTACCTGGGCCGTGTCCATAACCTGCAGCCTAGACACCCAGCTGCAGGAAAGAAAGTCCAAGTTCACTGATATGCGGAAAAGGAAGTGTGGCTGGGAGAAAGGGTGATATGCTTGAAGCCATAGTTGGAGGTTGCTGAAACTCACTACTTTGGCAACAGACGAATTTTAAATCGTCTTCGCAGACTTTTCTCTCATATGTATCAATTTTGTATTGGAGTTGTCTTTTCGTGTTACTGTTGGTACTCGGTATATATATGAAGCTACATGTTTTGTAACAATTATGTCAAAACTATGGAAAATTCTTATAGTCCTTTGCATGTCGTGTTCAATTTTCCTCCTCAAGTTCTTTCGTCATTGCATAAAGTGGAAGGTCAGAAGTCCAGAACAGGTTTTTAACTTCAGAAGTTCATAGTCTAACGCCCCCATGTGGATGCTGAAAAAGCAAGCTAAAAATTGGAGAATATTTCCGCCTCCTCAAGAGACCACCTTTCCCACCCACCATCCACCCTGTCTCGTTGCTGCTAATTGTGGCAAGGACGAGTATGATGCTGCATGGTGCTTCCTTTTCGATACATAAATACCATTCTTGACTTTTAGGAGTGAATTTCAAATATTCTCGATGCCAAAATTGGCTAGTTCATTTGAGTTGTTTTTTAAAAAACTGAAATATGCTGATTAGTTTTCCATTTTATAGTAGTTATAATTATTTTGACTAAAACAAAATCATTTTGGTTTTAATTTAGAAAGTAGTTGAACTAAGGTTTTAATTGCATTTTGTAAAGAAATAATGATGCGTTTGAATTGAGTGATTGAATAAGAGGTAGTGATGTAAGAAGAGATGAGGAGGAATGTGGGGAGAATTATAATAAAGAAAAATGAACGGATCAATCTTTCATCTCACTCATGGAATGAAATTACGTATGGAAGGAATCATTTATTGTACCATCATCTCTCATAGTGATTATAGAACTTTGTGATATCATTTACTAATTACTCTTGCATTAATTTCCTTCTCTCTCGTTCTATTTTCCCAATTCAAGTGCAGTCTAAATATTAATATTTATTGTATTGGAAATTCAAAATAAGGGCAATTCCCGAACCCCTGAGAAAATTTTAATCAACCAAACCAAGAGAGTACTAAAAAGAGAAGGTATGCAAATTTTTGAGTCCCTTCTTTTCTTTTTGGTGAAATATAACATGATTTTACGTTGGATTATTCTCTTTTCATTTCACAAAAGATAAAAGTTTTGCATATTCAATCATAAAAATAATTTCAAACAATTTTAATATTTCGTGTACTCAATTTTTTGAATGTTCTTTCAAGTTCTAAAATGTTTTGAAAAGTGAAAGATGAGGTTATATTTCTTTATTCTTTGTGGAAAAGAGGCTTTAAATGCCATAAAATTGGCGAATGTAGGGTTTCTCAGAAAGGGATTATGGTAATTAAAAATAAATAATTTTAGCTGAAAATCATATAAGTCATTAATAATAATTTTTCGATCGTTTATATCTTGAAATAGGAAGTGAATAGACAAATTCAAGCACAGGTTTTGAGTCATACTTCTGATAAAAGCCAATGCATTTCGGTTCTGCAGCTTATACTATGTCCCATTACCAATAAGCTAGATATATTTATGCTTTAACCATTGACCAAATAAACAGAACTAGATATATTTCGGGATCTACAGCTTATTTCTGTTCATACCAGAATCGAGAATACTCATCTCAAAACCTTTTACCCAAAAAGTGTAGTTGGTGGACAGGGTTTTGAACCCGACGTGAATCGAACACGCAACCTTCTGATCTGGAGTCAGACGCGCTACCATTGCGCCACGGATCCACCATGTGTAAAAGATACAAACCCTATGCTACTTCTAAAGGAGGACTGGTTTGTTGTCACAGAAACTTCACCACTGATAAATCAAAGTTCAATTCTATGTTATTTTAGTCGTCTTGCAAATTGTAATAAATAAAACATCAAAGCAACGTGGTCAGAATTTGGTGAAATGGTGATTTTTTCTCTTAGTATCTTGTAGTTTCATCTAAAATTGACATATAAGATATGATTGTTAATTTTATGTGGTCTTTCTTGTTCAATATTTACCGTACTTATGTAGGTCCTGACGGGGAGTACCCTAATAGTATTCTTCACATTCTCCGGCTTGAAGTGAAACATTTCCGTTTGAACCTATAATTGTTAATTTGCTTCTACCTATAGAGTAGTTTTTACATTCACTATTTGTGCGACCTCCTTTGTAAAAGTATTTCAGTGAATTGGAGCAGAACCTCTTCTACTTCTACTTTAATTTTGATAGTGCTCAAATTAAATCCATTCTTGTCATCTTAAGGAAGAAAGATGAAAACAAGGCCAAGGAAAATATATTTGTTCTTAATAAACTGAGAATACTCCATATAAAGGTTTATCAACCAAACATAATTAAAATGAAATAACAAAAAAAGCAAAAGAACACAGCCTGTTTACATCAGAATCTGTATAAGTTGCATATCCCCATACATACAGGTTTCGCATAAAAACACTTCACACACAAAGTCTTGACAGAGTTACAATATAAGCTCTTTTCAATTTTTTGGTGGCATCCGGGACTGACTTCTACCTTTTAGTTTTGGATTATTATGAGATTCCAACTCAAATTTGAACTTTTCAAAATTTAAGGTGAAATTGCTTTGTAACTTTAGATTATAAAGCAATGCAAAAATTAGACTGCCTGAATCTAACAAGTAGCTTTTGGATTTTTAGCTAGAAGGAGCTCCCAAATAGGGCCTTTGTCATCTCTTCGGGGAGAATGAGATCACTTTCACAAGGTTGTGACGGAGATCCTCTTTTACCAGATTTATCTTCTGATTGTTTAGACAACTCTGATAAGGTTCCGGCAGAGCCTTTGTTTTTTCGTCGCCAGTCACTTCTTTCAACTGCATTAAATTATTCACTGATCCGGGCAACTCATGGCAGCCTTTCATGTACAGCCTTCATAGATTGCTTAACTCACCCATTCGTGCTGGCATTTTGCTCAAGCGCGAACAATTAAACACATCAAGGGAGATCAAGTTATGGAGATCTGCAATTGATTCTGGTAGCTCTGCTAGCTTTCTACATGAATTAAGCCTCAAGATTTCCAATTTTTTTAGTCCCTCAATTTCCTTGGGAAGTTCAAGCAGTTCACCGTATCTTTTCCTAAATCTATTGCAAGTTTCAGCACCTCACCAAACAACGCACCCAGAAATCCCAAGAATCAAAGATGGAACTTGGGGAGATAAATGAAGATGGTTTAGCCTCTTATCTTATGCGATGCGATTCGATTTGCTTGTTTGTTAAGCATATTAAGGAAGGAAGGTAGCTTAAAACTTCCAAGGCAATACCACCATCGCTGCCATTTCCTCCATTGGTCGAACCTTTTTTTCTTTTTCTTGATTTACTCACTCAAATCCTGACAAAAGAAAATTAGGAACATCAAAAAAGAAGAAAAAAAATTAAAAAAAATAATAATATATATATATAAACATTTTATTGAGAGCTCCACATTTTCACTTTTTGCCTTTTCTTGTCTTCATAATTATGCGAAGTCGAGCGTTATTTCGCGGGATGGAGGGGGTATATGTATTTATTATTCTCTCCTATCTTTTTCTTTGCTTTTATTATTATTATTATTTTTTTTTTATTTTCCGATTTCCCGCAATATTTATATGTTTAAAAATGTCGACTCCTTCCACCGAAGCGGCTGGCAGTTGCAACTCATAGCCTGGAAGCTGTGTTACGGATCACTCTCATATAGTAAAACTCGCATATTCGGTCTCAGGTTCAATATTAGTACTGTAACATGTATATTCAACCAATCGATTTATTAAGGTCCAATTTTTGAACTGATCGAGTTGAAATCTCAGTAAGTGCCAACCTACTGAACGAAATGAGACCATCTTCAAGATTTCAATGTCGAACCTTCTTTAAATCCTTAACCCGTCTACACTCCAAGCATCTTTCCCCATTTCAAAGGACCTTAACTTCTTCTTCTTCTATACCTTCTGAAACTTATTTCGAGCAAAACCCTCCTCTTCGTCCCAAAACTTTCTTTAGATCAGAAAGCAGTGAGTTGCTCGTTAAACGCTTATGCGATGAAAAGAAGTTCACCGAAGCCATTCACATTCTCTGTGAAAACAAGCGGTTGAGAGAAGCTATACAATTGCTGAACATGATGGAGCGTCCTTCTGCTGCAATCTATTCGAATCTTTTACAATTCTGTATTCAACAACGAGCCCTTGAAGAGGGCAAAAGGGTCCATGCCCACGCCATTAACGCTGGTTTTAAGCCTGGCATTGTAATTTCCAATCGCCTTTTGGATTTGTATTGCAAATGCGAGAGCCTTGAAGATGCCCAGAAGGTATTTGATAAAATGATTGAAAAAGACATTTGTTCTTGGAATATTATGGTTTCTGGTTATGCAAAAGTGGGGCAGCTTGGAGAGGCTAGCAGGTTGTTTGATGAAATGCCTGAGAAAGATAATTTTTCGTGGAATGCAATGATTTCGGGTTATGTCCAGCATGACAGACCTCATGATTCGTTAGAATTGTACAGAAAAATGCAGAAAGTTTCGAACTTTAGGTCCACTAAGTTTATTGTTGCTAGTGCCCTTTCAGCCTGTGCTGCCATTCGATCTTTGAAACTGGGGAAGGAGATTCACTGTCACATTATGCGCACGGGGTTGGAATCTGATGCAGTAGTTTGGAGTTCGCTATCAGATATTTATGGAAAATGTGGGAGTATAGATGACTCCCGCCATATATTTGACAGATCTTTAAACCGAGATATTGTCTCATGGACATCCATGATTGATAGGTACTTTGAGGATGGGAAGGGGGAAGAGGGGTTCGAGCTATTCGCAGATTTGTTGAGGTCAGGTATTAGGCCTAATGAATTTACATTTGCTGGGGTTCTGAATGCGTGTACAAATCAACATGCAGAGTGTCTGGGAAAGCAGGTGCACAGCCACATGATCCGAATTGGGTTCGATCCATTTTCATTTGCAGCAAGTGCCCTTGTCCATATGTACGCTAAGTGTGGGAACATTGAGACTGCACACAGGGTTTTCAAATGGATACCGCAGCCAGATTTGGTTTCATGGACTTCTTTGATCAATGGATACGCTCAGAATGGTCAACCTCATGAATCCCTTCACTTATTTGAGTTACTATTAAAATCTGGTAATCGGCCCGATCACGTTACTTTTGTTGGGGTTCTTTCTGCTTGCACCCATGCTGGTTTAGTTGACAGAGGACTGGAATATTTCCACTCAATAAAGGAGAAACATGAACTCACTTACACTGCAGATCACTATGCTTGTGTGATTGATCTGCTGGGTCGATCTGGCAGATTCAAGGAGGCTGAAGATGTCATTTCTAGCATGCCCATGAAACCAAACAAGTTTATGTGGGCTTCCCTACTTGGCGGTTGCAGAATTAATGGAAATCTAGAACTGGCAAAACGAGCAGCGGAAGCATTATTTGAAATAGAACCTGAGAATCCCGCAACGTATGTAACACTTGCCAACATATACGCCACTGCAGGTAAATGGGATCAAGTGGCCAACGTCAGAAGACGTATGCGGAGCAGAGGAATTGTGAAAATCCCAGGTTTGAGTTGGACAGAGATCAAGAGAAAGGTCCACACATTCCTGGTGGGAGATACATCCCACCCAAATTCCGGGGAAATATACAACTATTTGGCTGTACTTCTGAGAAGGATGAAGGAAGAAGGGTATGTTCCTGAGACAGACATCGTGTTGCATGATGTGGAAGAAGAGCAAAAGGAGCAAAATCTCTCCCATCACAGTGAGAAGCTTGCGGTTGCATTTGGAATTATTTCTACGCCACATGGGACTCCAATAAAAGTTTTTAAGAACTTGAGAATTTGTGTCGACTGCCATACTTCCTTTAAGTTTATCTCAAAAATTGTTGAGAGAAAAATAATTATAAGAGACTTGAGTCGGTTCCATTGTTTTGATGGAGGAAGCTGTTCTTGCAATGACTATTGGTGATTCAGATTGCTTAGCCTTTCAATGTTGCCGCAGGAGAGATTTACCAAGTAAATTGATTGCTTCTGCATAGAATGACTAGAAAGGAGAAACATAGTCACTGACAAACAGATCACCAAAATACCAGGTACACTTCATTGCACATCAGTAACTGTATAATGAGATTTTATTAGGTTTTATGCTGATAATATACTACTGATCGTGACAGATTCCCAATTAGTTTGGGTTAAAGACGACTTTGGGATAGAGCCGACGTTGATATTGTTTACGACTGATTGCTTTTGAAGTCGAATGATCATTAAATGGCACCTGACTGGGTTCCAGCAGAACTGATCTGAAAATAGCCTCCTCAGAATGGAACTTTGAGCAATCGAGCAGGTACATTTCCGAGCTTCATATCTCTAACGATTAGGAGAAATACAGAGGCTCCTGTTATAAGTTGGAGCCTATAGCTTCTGTTAAAGTGAATTCTAAATATGTGAGATGTTTGGCAAATCAATACCAAACTCTGAGAACCTGACATTCAACTAAACTTTGGTTCTATGATTTCAAGACACTCGTAACATCCAAATCCAAAATACTTTTCAATTCAACTGGTTGAAGTTGGATTGCCAACATAACCCTAAGAAAATTTTCCCTAGCCTACAATTAACACTGTTACGATTGTCAATAGATAACTGAATTAGACTCCAAGCACAAGCTAGTCTCACAGTCTGAATTCTTCCCGTTCCTCTCTCCCGTTCTATGTCTATGTCTTCCCTCTCTCCATATCGAAACTTTGTCATCTCTATTTTCTTTACCGAGCAATTCGCCACACTAAAAACAAAACTGTTTTCCCGGAGATTCTGCCTAAATCCATCCAATCACTTGTCGGTGTTTGCTTGTTTTAGTTTGGGGCAAAATGCATATAATGTTCACGAGTCGAATGTGTTGTATAATTAGTTTATTAATAACATGCTTTTGGTGCGAATAAGGGGAAGACATGAACTGTAACGGATTTTCTGTAGTTCGATCGTATGCAGCGTTCTAAAAGGCCATGCCCGACCTTGTAGCGTTTAAACCTTATAAGCAGAAATTATGCGGCTGTTAGGCCGTTATTATGTAACAGTCGTAGGCAGAGCGCGCGCACACACACATATATATATATATATATATATATAAATTGAGTTATAACTACCTACTCGTACTATGTTTCAGTTTTCAGAATTTATTTAACTGTACTGATTAAAAGAAGATGTAAAAAAACTATATGTAATTTTTTAGATTTTTTTGAGATATTTTACATAGTTTTTATAATAATATAAAATCAATATATTTTAACCATTAAAAATATACAAATTTTGCATAATTATAAATACTATACTATACACAATGAAATAATTTGAAAATTTGTGTACTACTCTATTTTTTGATACTCTATCAATCTCTACGGTTAGATTTTTAGATAGATTATGAATTCATAGATAGAAAATTAGTGGGTAAGATTCATATATAAAGAAATGATTAAAAATAATATTTCACAAAAAATACTTTGATGTAACATGAAAAAAATTATATTTTTAAAAAAATTGAAAACATCATAAATACATTGATATAACAAAAGAAACATTTATTACGTCACTTAAATTCCTATTAAGTATTAACAAAAATCACTTATTATAATCTCTAACTTACTTATCAAATTTAAAAAAAATAAAATTTTATTATCATTTCAAGTGATTACAAAAAAGAGAACTAAATTTTTTTGACCGCCCAACCCGCACAATACCGTTTGGTCCGACCGGACTCCTTAACCCGCACAATATCGTTTGGCCGTCTAACTAGCTAACAAACTAATTCAATATATAATTAAACACATAATGAAATTTTGACAAACTAATTCAATGTATAATTGAACACACAATAAAATTTTATGTGTATGGGTACCTTGCGCCTAGGGGCCTACCTAATCATACGTAGGTAATTTTCGCATTTGTCAGGGTATGAAAAAAACTAAAAAAGTGGAGGATATTTGAAAAAAAAAAAAAGAATTGGAAGATGAAGCATATTTGGGTTGAACAAGAAATGACGTTTATATCATATTTTTCATTCTTTCTTTTGCCAAATCGACTGAATATTTTCGACAAAATCATAATAATTCAAATTTTAAGAAAGTATACAGACGTATAGTTATAGTCAATGAAAACAATGAACTGAAAAATGAAATATTAAACGTTAAAAGTGAATATTTAAAGACTGTCGGCCTTCAAAGTAACATATTGAAACCACGGTTTAATTTTAAAACGCCAGTACTGAAACTGAATTGAAATAGAAACAACTAGCTAGCAGGTAATTGCAAGCATGTATTTATGTAACAAATTAAAAGTACATGATCATGCACAACCGTTCATTAAGATACACTACACTCTGCCGGTAGGAGACTCGGGTAAAATACATGTATATTGGCCATTGTCACTCCGTTTTGTGTTCCTTGGTCTGATGAACCCCCATCATCTTATCCTTTATTTTCCTAAGAACCTTGTCATCAATCATGTGGTAGAACCTTCTGCACAGCTCCCTCAGCCGCGCACAATACTCATTAATCTTGTGCTCGTACTTCTCATATGATACCGGCACTGTCATGCCCACCAATGTTCCTGCATATATTTGTAAAGACGAAGCAGAATATCGAAATAATTAATTAAATACTGTTTCAGATCAATTTTAACTTTTTGTAGAACATTTTTAGATCCAAAGCTAAGCACCAGTTGTTACGAACATATCGTTAATTAGTGTGCGCGTGCGTGTTTGATCTGATTGCTGAAGAAGTGTTAAAGATTACCGACCTATGTACAAAGCAGTGGGTAGATCAAAGAAAGTTCCAGCAACGGAGAGTAACCATAAACCAACCACAGTTCCCGCAAACACAAACCAATCTCCCTCAGCACCCACTCGAAACATCCATCGCACTCCCTCTTTACCCACTTCTCTCAGCGAATTGGCCATTTCCACCACCAACTCCTCCGGTATTCCCAGTCCTGACATGCTTGGTGCCTCTCTGCAGCGTCGCATGCACATTGGCAAATATTAAGTCGCGGGCAAAATGTCATCAAAAAGCATACCCAACAAATTAATCCATTGCTATTAGACTATATGCATACACACATCCTTCAACCAAGCAACCATACCTCAAGTATATCTGTCCCATTTTTTTCATCCCTCTCTCTGTATATACACATGACAATACATAGTGAAATGTAAAAAATGGCCACTAATGATCTACTCCCTCCATCCATGCTTTGATTTTTAGTCATTAAGCTCTAAAATCATTGTAATTGACAAAATTTTAAATTTTGTTGTTATATATCAAATATTTTTGTTATGAAGTATATGGTATAAGATTACAATAATCTAATCAAATAAATATTAACGTTAATTTTAAAATCCAATATACCATCGTTTCACTCAAAAAATTCGAACTTATCTTTTTTAATTTTGAAGTTTCATATACTATCGTCTCGCCCAAAAAGTTAAAACTCATCTTTTTTTTGGGAAAAGGACGATAGTAATTTATTATGTGAATCTCCAAATTTTTTGGGATGTGTTGGTGAAGACACAAAGAAAAGGTGAAAAACAAAAGTTTGTGTGTGGGTGTGTGTGTGTTTTTAAGCAATTAAGGTGATTGTAGAAGCTAGGACAAAAACGTACTTTCCAAAAAGCCTACAAATATTTCCCCAAATGAAGGCAGAGATAACAGTGAGCATAGCGAGCCAAGAAGCTAGGGTGATGAAGTTGAAATAGTAGACTTGAAGTGCGACCCATAGAGCAGTAGCCACCACAAGCACAACTAGGCTCGCCCACTTTCTTCTCCACTGGTATACATCTCGTACAAACTCTACTATGAGGCCGCCGCCACCACCAGCACCACCAGACCGCCCACTTATGTTGTCGACGACGACCGCCTCATCATGATCAACATCACCACCACGATCTGTGTGTATTGGCTGCGACGAATTATCCGACATGGTTATATATGTGTACACACGTGCGCTTAATAAATAAATAGATACAAAACCGGATAACCAGATCTCTAGCTAGCTAGGTAGATTGATTATTCAGGTGTTAATTGGAAAGAGATCGAGTTTTATGGTGTTTTCTTGTTTTTGCTCATATAATGATGAGACTAAAGATGGTGAAAATCTATAAAAATTAAATAAGACGATGTAATGAGAGGCGATCGTATAAACATCAACGTGTTAGGTGTCCTCCAGCTGCTGAACCTGCCTCAGGATACGTGGAAGCCATGCAGAGTTCCCATGTGTTTATAAAAAAATTTTAAAGCGTGACATGAATTGAAATTTTCAGACATGACCCATAACTACGAACTTATCCTTTTGTGAACACCCTACCCACCAACACCCACAAAATTTAAAAAAAAAAAATTAAAAATTCTTTTATGTCATTGATAGAATATGGCAAAATCATCACAAAAAGGGTTATCCATTACAAAATAATCTAGATGCGATAGAGTAATTTATTATAAGCGTCGTGTATATCATTGTCACACTCATAATATCCGTAATAAATTTGAAAACCTGTTGCAAGTCACAAAAGAATTTTTGTAATAAATTTTTTGTGACGGATCTATTTGTCATAAATTATTGACAATAATTTGTCCATCACAAATAGTCTCTAATACATACAATGAAATATTCTCCGGCTAAAATATTTTGAAAAATCAACTTTCATTATATTTAAATTATATAATAGCAATAATATCAATTTTATCGTCAAAAATATGAAAATGACCAAAAAAAGTGATTTTTTTTCTTTCACAACTTGCATAATGCCTTTAGAAGTCATTAATGACAAATTTCAAAATACTCTTTTGTTATGAACTATATGTCCATCACAGAAAGGTCCCTTATGATATCTCCAAATTCCTGTAGTGTGTTATATTGGAGACTATCCTTTAATAATGTACATTTTAACACACTTTTATTTTTTAATCATTATTACTTTTTTTGTTGCATAATAAATGTCATAGTTTAAATTTTTGATTAAAATAATTGATTTTAAAATCAAAATTACTAATATTCTAAAATGATATGACAAAATTTATATCACATTAAAGTTCATAAATTTAGTTACAAGTTTCAATTTTTATAACTTTTAAAGTATAAATATATTTGTCCAATTTTAAAATAAAAAATTTAACTGATTTAATTGTAAAGGTTAAATTAAGACATTTAATTTGAGACAAAAGGAGTATTTTATATACTTTTTTGTAAACTTTAAAATTTAAAACTCTTATATATGTATATATAATATTTTGAAACATGTAATCGTAATCTTGACACTCACCAAAAATTAAAAAAAAAACAGAACACATTAAGATCCCAAGGTATATTTGTTTACCTTCAATCCTTCTGAAGTGGGTAAAACTTGATTTAACTATATTCAGCTGATCCTTTGACAATGGTTTAATTTTGGTTTAACTAGAGTCCCTCCTTGTAACCAGAAAAAAAAAAAAAAAAAAACATGTCCCTTCTTCCGGAATTTGGCTCCTCTTCGTTGTTTCTTTCTTTCAATTCTTTTTTATGTATTTTATATTTTTAATTAATTTTTTTAGTTAAATTATTCAGTATTCAATAGTTTATTTAAACTCTGGCTAATCTAAATTTGAATTAGGTTGGAATTAATTTGATTCGAGCGAGGTCAGTCAGACTCCATATGATTTTAGTTTTGTAGATGAATACAACATGAAAAAAAAAAGAGAATATATTAAATTTTATACAATTTAATAATATAAAACATATTCATCTTAAGGTAATTTAAATAGTTTAATTTGATGATTTTTCTTTTGTTAAAATTATGCGTTTTATATTGTTAAATTATATAAAACTTGATATACAATCACAAATTTTTCATATTTTATCAATTTGTATAGTTAATTAAAATTATGTAAAATAAATTATATTTAAAACAAATTATTGCGGAGAAGAGTCACATTAGATTTTGAAGTTTGGGGTCTCCAAATTTGAAAATATACTAGCTTATCTAGAATTAGAACTAGGCCAATGGATTGAGACAGTTAATTTTTCGCCGGATAATTAGCGGTGAATCTATTGTGAAATTTAAAATTTCTTAAAATTTTATAATTGTATTTTTTACAAGTTTATTTTTATAAATATAATAACTTGTAAGTAGTATCTTACAATAACAACTTACAAAATACATTAAAAACATTTTTAAAAAATATTGTACTAACTTAAAAATAATAACTTATAAATAATAACATACCAAAAAAAAACAAATACACTTATATAAAATTATTTTAAAACACGTGAGTTTTAAGAAATTTTGAACTTTACAATTAAGATTTGCCCATTTTTCACCTTCTTGATCTTTTTTCCTTCGTTTGGATAAAAGAGGAATTTTCTTCCTCGTGAAATCAGTATTTACCTTATATTTTCTTTTCTTTGATTTCTTGTATGCTATATACCATATCGTTCATTTTCTAACTTAAACACGAGTTGCTATATTATACTTTGTCGTGATATTTTAAAATTATTATGTAATGTGATAGTTTTATAGAATCATATATTCTAGCTTATAAATTCGTGCTCGATTTTGATATTATAATTTATTAATTATGATATAATTTAATAAATATTGAATGATGATTTAAAATTTTAAATATTACTCAAGAAAAATATTATTTCTTTAATGCATTAAATTTTAGTAATAATTTTTATTTACATAATATATGTAAAAAGATTCTTTTAATTTAATACAAAAAAAAACTTCAAAATCATAAATTGACATAATTTTTAAATTACAGTTTAGAAATCGATTTTGGTAAGAAGCATAACAAATTTAATTTTCTAAATTGACTCAACAAAGTTATAAGGGTTTAGAATCAATCTTAATTTAAATTTAGTGATTTACTGAATTAACCCAATAATTAATTACCAAGTCATTTTTGTCCCTTTTGTATTATCTCGAATTCTGTAATGTATAAAACTAGATGTTACTCCTTCTAGTGAACGAAAAGAGCATATTTGGATTTTTGATCAATTTTATTTTTATATGTTTGACTAAAAATTAAATGTGTAAATGATAAATTTTTCTCATAAAATTTGTTATAAATTTTTAATTAAAAATAAGATTAACATATTATAATGATAGATTTTAGAAAATATAACATTATAATTAAAAAATTATGCAAATATTATTTTTTTAAAATAAATTTTATTATCAAATGTTACTCTTTTTTTAGAACGGATGCTAGTGTTGCTTTCGGCTACTGGACTCTTGCCATCTAGGCAGCACTCCACCGCTTCGCCTAGCAGCACGACGCTTGTATTGCTCTCCCACAACCCCGTTTTCACAATTTAGACTGTTCCCATTTCGCTCGCCGCTACTACGAGAATCACTTTTGCTTTCTTTTCCTCTGACTACTAAGATGTTTTAGTTCGACAGGTTGCATGAAACTCATGGGATGAGCTATTGAGATAAAGAAACAACGTGGGTTAAAGAAACAATTTATCTCAATTTTTTAACAATCGCTATTTTTTTCTTTTGGCATTTTCTATAACATCTCCGTAACTATAGATATTGTACAAAAAAAAATATAAAAAATATATTAAGTATTTAGACACATACAATCGAATATAATTTTTTTGATCAGTGAAATTTCTCATATTAATTTTCGCTTCATGAATACCTTGAACTAATATGCTTTTTAATTTGAAATTGATTGAGTTGTTCTAATTTATGTTACATCCTAATTGTGTTTCATTATCTCTAAAATTCTAATTTATACTCCACCATTTATTTCTTATATTAAGGAGATTACATCTTATGTAAGCACGTCATATCATATAATGAAGTATAAATTAAAATACTCCATTCAATTTCCTTTAATTTGGCCTAGGTACAAGGATCACACTTTGGAATATATGGAATATTGATTTATGGAATGTATCAAACGTTCAATATAAGGATGGATCTTAAAAAAAACAATTGCAAGTGTTCAATTCAATATAAGAACTCAACATTCAAAATCTCCATCTTTTCCAAACTGACACTCTGTCTGGAGTATTTCGCGAGAAGAAAAGAAAAAATAAAAAGAAAAAAAGAAAAGAGAAAGAATAGAAATATTTTCTTCTCTTTTTGTGTGAGAGTTTATGGAAAGAAAAGAAAATTAATTTTTTTTTTATTCTCTTGTTTGAGAGTTCATAAGAAAATAGTCATGTTATAATTTCATTAAGTAGGTGAATGATAAAGTCGGTATTAAAAAATGTTTGTAAAAGTAAAAAAAATATTTTCTCTTCAAATCTTCTCATTTTTGAGAAAAAAATCTTAACTTTTTCTTCCATTTTTCCCTTTTTTTCTTTTCCAAAAAACCGGTGAAAGAAATTTAGTCTAATTGATTTTCCATTCATTTTTTTTCCTCCTCCTAAGTAAACTATAAGACAGACCCTATATATCTTAATTAAAATTAAATTTTAATATAGCTTAGTCTATTTGTTTAATATACTGATAATACACACTTTCTAAAGTGTTATCTGTACTAATAGCTAAACTAATATGCACAAATGACGTACAATCTTAATTGGGTAGAATTCAAGGATCCTAATGGCTAAATTGCGTGGAACACTAGGATTTTGGTGTGATATAATTAAATGAATCATATATTATTTGGTTATTAATAGATTATTTATGTGTAAGATTTGTTTCTTGCTTCATTTTTTTCTTCATACAAAATTATTTTAATTTATAAACCCATCTAAATTGTCTATTCCATCACAATTAATTCAAAATTCTATACACAATCCACCATTTTTTTCATTCTAATACTTCCATCATAATTTTCTCATCTTTGTCTTCTACCTATATATTCTATTATTAATTTTTATATTTTTGCACGAAAATAGAAACTAGAAAAATATAATTATTATTTAACAATTAGTTTTTAGCTTGTAAAGAAGTTTAGTAAATATAAGTATGTATATACATGCTTAAAAATGTGGTTTTCAATTCTAGAGTAGTGTTATTTGTCATTTTATTGCATGTTACCATTCTAAAATTTGTTAAATTATGGATGTGGTTCTAAATATTTAATTTTATCAATGCAAGCAAGCTTAGAATTAATTGTAAATAGATGTAGAGTAATTAGTAGCTAATTTTTGCATGACTATTAGTTTTAATCATCAAATATGCTTGGAATGGATAAAGAATGTACGTTGTTTATATTCTTATTTTGTGATTTTGATGATGGATAAGTTATTTTGAAGAAGCTATTTTATAGTATTTTTACACTTGGTCAAATATTTGATTTATAAAGGCAACTCTGCAGAATTTTTCAAAAAAAAATATTAAAGGACTTAAAGGGTACATAATATCTTTCCTTTAGTCAACTTAACTCCGATCACTAAACCACTAATTTTCTAACAAAATAAAACTAAATTAGAAAGTTTGTAAAAGAAGAGTCATTAGTGTTGGGTGGTATATTATCATACATTGACTAGATAATCTAGAGACTTGTCATTTATATATCGTAACACCACTTTTCCCCCACGAGAGCTCTTTTTTTCAAAGGACAAAACCTCGTGTGAAACGGTTTCTAGTCGATATTGGCGATAATACCATTCATCATTAGCCAAGGCCACCTAAATGTCCCTTCAGCTTCCCAAATCAACCGTCTAGATTGTCATTTATATATGAATGTTCAAAACGGACAATATTTTATGCGAAACGACTTTTAATTTTGATTGGTATTGGTGATAATACCGTTGATCACCAAGTTTTACTCCCTTTAGCAAAGAATTCAATGGCATCTAAATGGGGATAAATTTTGGTGACTACGAAATTAGGAAGTTAATATATCCTTTCTGATGGACTGATATATGCCAAATTATGTGGCCAGTCTTCTTTCTAATACCAGTCCGGCTGGATATATGGAAAATACTATCCACAATTTAAGTAATGTAAATTTGTATCCAAACAAGGAGTAGGATGACTGTATGAGATACCCAAAAAATTAAGTTACAGAGTAAATTTATTAAACATCAAAAAAAAAAATTATTATAGTGCGTCAATATAGTACTTGTTAAATAATAAATTTATGA
>CM025785.1:20707458-20753469 GCA_014636745.2 Centella asiatica
TATATATATATATATATATATATATATATATGCTCACAGTTTAATTATTGGGTTATACGATTAACCAAGTGTGTGTGTACATATAGGTATCTAGCTGTAATGATAGAGAAAAACGCGTAGGAAAATAAGTTTATCTCAATTGTTGACAATGGATGTGCATGTACTAATGATGATCATGATCTAATAATTGAACTATATATCGATCACCAAATTAACCACCGGTACTTGGAGTTGAATTCAAGATGGCCATTACCTTTTTAGTGTTCTAAAACTCATTGTTTAAACTTATCAACTAGTCTTTGTTCGTTTAATGTATTTACCTTTGGTTAACTTTTATACTGATAATACACACTTTCTGAAGTGTTATCTGTACTAATAGCTAAGCTAATATGCACAAATGACGTACAATCTTAATTGGGTGGAACACTAGGATTTTGGTGTGATAGAATGAAATGACTCGAAAATTAAATGAATCATATATTATTTGGTTATTATTAGATTATTTATGTGTAAGATTTGTTTCTTTGCTTCATTTTTTTGTTCATACAAAATTATTTTAATTTATAAATCCATTTAAATTGTCTATTCCATCACAACTAATTCAAAATTCTATACACAATTCACCATTTCTTTCATTCTAATACTTCCATCATAATTTTCTCATCTTTGTCTTCTACCTATATATTCTATTATTAATTTTATATTTTTGCACGAAAATAGAAACTAGAAAAATATAATTATTATTTAACAATTAGTTTTTAGCTTGTAAACAAGTTTAGTAAATATAAGTATGTATATACATGTTTAAAACTGTGGTTCTTCAATTCTAGAGTAGTGTTATTTGTCAATTTATTGCATGTTACTATTCTAAAATTTGTTAAATTATGGACGTGGTTCTAAATATTAAATTTTATCAATGCAAGCAAGCTTAGAATTAATTGTAAATAGATGTAGAGTAATTAGTAGCTAATTTTTGCATGATTAGTAGTTTTAATCATCAAATATGCTTGGAATGGATAAAGAATGTACGTTGTTTATACTCTTATTTTGTGATTTTGACGATGGATAAGTTATTTTGAAGAAGCTATTTTATAGTATTTTTACACTTGGTCAAATATTTGATTTATAAAGGCGACTCTGCAGAATTTTTCAAAAAAAATATTAGAAATATATTTTTCTAGAATTTTGTCTCCCGTGATAACGCAGGACTTTTTGAATGATCTACATTTTGTAGATCAGGTTTACATTTCCTTGCAGATATTGTACATTGTGCATGCCATGTAAAATTCCAAAATATAATGAAATTACACTTGTACACACATTTGCACTTGTCGATAGATTTTATTTTCTTTCTCGACAGAAATGCAACTTGGTTTTTCGTAAATAAAAAAAAGAAAAGATTTTCTGAAAATACTAAATTGTAGCAGTTGAATATAGAGGACTTAAAGGGTACATAATATCTTTCCTTTAGTCAACTTAACTTCGAACACTAAACCACTAATTTTCTAACAAAATAAAACTAAATTAGAAAATTTGTAAAAGAAGAGTCCGAGTGTTGGGTGTTATATTATCACACATCGACTAGATAATCTAAGAACTTATCATTTATATATGATAGCACCACTCTTCTCCCATGAGAGCCCTTTTTTTTCTAAGGACAAAATCTCGTGCAAAATGACTTCTAATCGGTATGAGCGATAATACCATTCATCATTAGCCAAGGCCACCTAAACGCACCTTCGGCTTACCAAGTCAGCCGCTTAGATTGTCATTTATATATGGGTGTTCAAAACGGACAATAGCTCATGCAAAACGACTTCTAATCGATATCAACAATAATACCATTCATCACCGAGTTTTACTCCCTTCAGCAAAGAATTCAATGGCATCTAAATGGGGATAAATTTTGGTGACTACGAAATTAGGAAGTTTATATATCCTTTCTGATAGACTAATATATGCCAAATTATGTGGCCAGTCTTCTTTCTAATACCAGTCCGGCTGGATATATGGAAAATACTATCCACAATTTAAGTAATGTAAATTTGTATCCAAACAAGGAGTAGGATGACTGTATGAGATACCCAAAAAATTAAGTTACAGAGTAAATTTATTAAACATTAAATTTTTTTTATTATAGTGCGTCAATATAGTACTTGTTAAATAATAAATTTATGATTGTTACCGGAGAACATTATATCTAATGAAAATGATTATTTTGAATTTTTGATATACAAGTTATTTTGACCAAGTAAATGTTATTTCTCCTCGAACTAAATCAAGATTATGATTTTAACCACCTAAACAATTAACAGCAGTGTGTCCTGTCTCGTATGAAATATTGTTTAAATGATTAGATATATATATGCATGTGTATCTGTTTTGTATCTACAATTAAGAAAGGAGGTCAAACTTCAAACTTGAAAGGGGCGGGAATTGAACAAGTTAGTTTTATGGGAGAGCTCAACTGGGAAAAGGGGCAGATATAAAATTGCCTCCAATCTTTTGAAACCCCAAAAATTTCCTTTTAGTACTACATCTTAGTACTAGGAAAAGACCCGATCCATAGAAGCCTCCTTTTGACTTTGATTCATGCTTCTTCCTTCTTCCACCATGTGATCTCTCTCTCTCTCTCTCTCTCTCTCTCTCTCACTCTCTCACACACACACACACCCCTTAATTATAAACTTCTGAAGTTTCCAAATAATCACAAAACTCTCGCCATCCATTCTTTCTCCACCGACTTAAGTTAAACTTATTATTTATTTACTGAGTATTTCAAATCCAATTAAATATGACATTTTTTAATGATCCGCTCTCCGCTGCGTCCTTCCCGCCGCTTTCTCTCGTCTCACCGACGATTCTATAAGCTCTGTTTTACTAGTTGTACATCTTCACACACAATCTAGTTAGAATTCTTAGTTACACAAATTTAGTCTAATTGATTTGTTTAATATATAACTCAATCCCAGCTGACAATTTTACATTTGTTTAATGTTTTTTTTCAAACTTGGATCTCCAGATCAAGGTAGAAATGAGTTGTGAAACACGTAGAAGGAGAATGGGAGCAGCAGCAGCAGCAATACTTGCAACAATAATGAGCATGAAGTGCGCCGCAATGGAATTACTTGCATTTCTTCTAATTAATTGTTTTTCCGCCACCTACGTTGCTTCCTCTGCTCTCTTCTTGCTATTTATATTGTCTATTGTTCTACTTGCCACTCATCGGTACCCACCCTTTTTACTTTGTCTCCTTCTCCTCGATCAAACCCTCGACCGATTGAGGGGATCATTCTTTAAACAGTTTCGCCATTAATAATTTGTAAGTCTAAGTTTCCTCCTAGCTCAAATTTTGCACTTAACTGTAATCATAATCAAATTGTTATGCATACAGTATGTTTGGCTGCTGTTAGACTATTGTGTAATTTACATATTGGTAAATTTGTTTCATTCTGTTGTGAGAACGTTTTCATTAAATTTTGAAGAAAATGTTTACTGCATAAGCAAGCAATCCTAATATGTGTCCTTTATTGTTTTCAGAACAGAACTTAATCAAAATGAGACGGGCCATTCTCCTGTATTTTTTCATTGGACTAGTGGCTTGGTTGAGTACCCTCTGTGTGAGGGCTGAAGATCCTTATAGATTTTTCACTTGGGAGGTTACATATGGACAGATTGCTCCTCTTGGTGTCAAACAAAGGGTACATATATGAATGTTTTTTGTTGTCTCCAAACTACGACAGGGGAGGGAGATCCAAAACAACAGTGTGCTTGTAGCAAACTTGTGCTACTAGTTGGAGCTGGAAGGCATAGAATAAATGTCTTCCACCCTAACTAGTAGCGGAAGGTTTGTTACCAGCATGTAATGTATGCTTTGGATCATCCCCCAATTATCTTTTCTTTTCTTTTTTTGTTTTTTCTCTCTTTCTGAGAAAACCATTTAGATATAATTCTTGTTGCATTGTATAGGGCATCCTTATCAATGGCCAATTTCCGGGTCCCACCTTGGACGCCGTCACCAATGACAATGTACTTGTTAATGTCATTAATAAGTTGGATCAGCCTTTACTCTTGACATGGTTAGTATTTTTACCTCCCTTCTGTTATGCCGTCTCTTGTCTGTGCCTGCCCTCCGCTATCATTTCACCTTTTTGGCATATCACGGATATATTCTTGTTCTGTTTGGTTCTGTTGGACCAAACTGACCAGTTCACCAGTTTAGCTGGATGAACTGCTTCTTTGTGAAACTTGTAGGTCCTAAGTTTGAGCTGAGAATTTTTTATTATATACAGAGGATAATTTTGTTGTAAAAGTTCACGTTTACTGCCATATATTTATAGAATTCAAGGCGTCCAGGGTTTTATATTACAGTGGTGTAGCTTGAATCAATGCTTTACTTGTTCATAAGTCAAAAGATTGTATGCAATTGAATTGCTGAAGCAAATACATATACAACTACCACACATTAATATGTATACAACTACCACACATTGCTGCAATTCTGTGTTACATAGAAGTGATAGCTAAGAACCTCCCAAACTTTGTGACCTTAACCTTGAGTATTAGTATCTAGTAGGGGAGTGGAAGTACCAAAGGACAGTAAGCAAAGAGGTTTAGCTCTTAAGTGATTTCAAATTAATCGAAAAGGAGGAGAACAAAACGGGAAATAGAACAAATTGTTTTCACAAAACATACACAAAAAGAATTACGGTGCACTATTACTCCATATTCTGTATGATTCATTCTATTTATTTTAGTTGATAGAAATAGCAGGTTACTTGTATGATTCCCTTGCTTGTTATGTCTGTCTGTATGGGAGCATTGTGTTCAATATGATATAGAGGGTATATGATCTAGGAACTACGTTTGAGCATATTTTCACTGGTTTTCTGATGGCAAACCAGGAATGGAGTGAAGCAGAGAAAGACCTCGTGGCAAGATGGAACACTTGGAACAAATTGTCCAATTCCTGTAAACTCAAACTGGACTTATCATATGCAAATGAAAGATCAGATTGGAACCTTCTCATACTTTCCTTCAACTTTGATGCACAGAGCTGTTGGGGGTTTTGGGCCATTAATTATACGGGCAAGATCTGTGATACCAGTACCTTATGCCAAACCAGCTGGGGAATACAATGTGCTTGTTAGTGATTGGTGGAATTCTGATCACAGGGTATGCAGTTATAGTTCATGCTTGTTTTGGTTCTCTATTGATTCCATTTACTATACAAATATAATATCTTATTTGCATATTGGTATAACTTTATGAGAAGTGAGGGCCTTCTCTCGCAAGGCATGGATGGAGTTCAATTTACAAGCTTTATTCATATGCTTCAACAGTAACTTAGAAAAATGTATATAGGTGGGGTTTGCTTTGCTGAAGCAGACCCCTTTAATGCTAACCTCCCAGATCTTTGTCTGAGTTGCCAGTAAATATCACAACCATTGTAACTTCATTAACTTCAGTTGAGTTTCAGTTCTTTGAGATGGTTTCTGAGGCGCTGAATTCTCTTAAGAAATTTCTTACAATAATACTAGCATAATGCATGCATGTACTAGATTAAGTTCCCATGACATTAAAGTTATAAACTAGCATAATACCTGACATTTGTAATTCTTACTCTTTATAAATTTTAGCTATCTAGAATTGTCAGAAATAATTATTGGTGAATATCTCATGCTTCAGGTTTTACAAAATAAGCTGAGCACAGGACATCCTATGCCTTCCCCTGATGGCCTTCTTATAAATGGGCTCCCTCGTAACACTATCTTCACTGGTGAAAAAGGTAACCTCCTCAATTTAATTTAGGTTCAAATTCCTTATAATAATCAGTTGAAATGCTTGAAGTATTCATATGGTGACATAAGTGTGGTTGTGTTTCAGGGAGCACCTACTTGTTTAGAGTGTCAAATGTGGGCTTAACAACTTCAATAAATTTCAGAATTCAGGGTCATACATTGATTTTAGTGGAAGTTGAAGGATCACATACCATGCAAGAGCCATATGAATCACTTGACATCCATGTCGGCCAAGCTATGTCTGTAATGGTCACCTTAAATAACAACCCAAAGGACTATTTTATAGTTGCTTCATCGCGCTTCACGAAGCCCATTCTGACTTCCACTGCACTTCTTCGTTATGATGGTTCTAACACACCTGCCTCTGGACCGTTGCCTATCGGTCCCACATATCACATTCACTGGTCTATGAAGCAAGCTCGAACCATCAGGTACTTAATCTTTTGATTTTATTCATATTCTCATTCCATATGCCTTATTATACATCCTGTATCCTAACTCATTCCTTTTCTCCTGCTAAGGTGGAATTTGACTGCAAATGCAGCTAGGCCTAATCCTCAAGGGTCATTTCACTATGGTACCATACCAGTAGACATGACACTTGTGCTAACCAATTCAGCACCTTTAATAAAAGGAAAGCTCCGTTATGCAATCAATAAGATCTCCTACAAAAACCCACCCACCCCACTGAAGCTTGCCGACTATTTCAACATTCCTGGGGTCTTCAACTTTAATACATTTAAGCCAACGTCTCCTCCTGGCAATGCAGTAATTGGTGCCTCTGTGATAAACATAACACTTCACCAGTTTGTAGAAATCATATTCCAAAACAATGAAAATACAATGCAGTCTTACCATCTTGATGGTTATGATTTCTGGCAAGTGGGGTAAGCCACTATTTATTTATTTGATTCTTATTCTCAGGGAATTTTAGTTAAGGTAAACGCTTTTATTACATATCCAGATTTTTCTATTGATACTTATCATCTGCTATTGCTTCTCCTCTATCCAGTTTTGGCTCTGGTCAGTGGGATTCTACCAAGAGGAAAACCTACAATCTGGTTGATGCTACAACCAGATACACTGTGCAGGTAACTGAGTAATTTCTTATAATTTAGTACACAAGAACAAATTGGTTATCTCTTCATGAAAAATGTCAAATTTAAATCAGATAAGGGGACTGAGGGGAAGGAGTCGCCGCTGTTTTGGTTTAACATAATCTCTTTATTGCAGCCTGATATTTCCTTAAACAGTTACATTGCTTGTTATTTCAGGTATATCCTCTTTCTTGGAGTGCAATATTGGTGTCCATGGACAACAAAGGTATGTGGAACTTAAGGTCTGCAATCTGGCCGAGACAGTATCTAGGACAGCAGCTATATGTCAGAGTCTGGAACGATGAAAAGAGCATGTTTACTGAGTATGATATCCCAGATAACGCATTACTTTGCGGCAAGGCTGCACATAAGTAATAACAGAGAAATAGTTACTTTGCAATAGTTTTGTATCTTCTGTTCAAGTCTCAAGATTTCTTATTCCACTTCCAATTCAGTTACGAGGGTGTGACTGTTTCATAAAGGGGAAAAAGGAGATAAATATCCCGAAAAAAAAAATGTAGGGAAGTGGCAATTATTTTAGATATCTCATTGATGTATTGATTCTCTTCCTAGTCAAGATAATAAAATTTTCTTTTGTTTTCTTGATCTCTATCAATGCAGTGCAACTCTTTGTGTAATGAATTCAGTTTGCTGTACCAAATGGCATCACCTGTAACATTTTTCAGATTATCGACACTTTAAGTCTTTGTTCAGTGTACATTTTAATTGAAATTAAGGCTCTGGTAGGAAGTCGCAACTTAGGTGATGTTAATTTAGGTGATATAACATGGGTTCGACACAAGAAAAACTCAATTTTATTTTTCGGCTACCAATTTTTCTGTAACATACTACTACTGTATAATTCAAAGTTAAACAGGGAATTTGAGATGCCCTGCATACAGACTTATAAGCAATCCCAAATTCCAACAATGTGAAAGGACTCGCTTAAGGTGGCGTGAACGTTTGATTAATGGATGTAGGCGGCGGTAATATATATATATATATATGACGGAGAAAATTTTAGCATTCGGATCTTAGTAAGAAAATCATGATATTTCTATAACTTTGTCAAAAGTATAATTTTTTTCATAATAGAGAGAATTAATATTTAGTGAAAATAATAATTTTAACAGTGAAAACCGTGTGTGTATATATATATATTTTTAGATGTATTAAATCAATCTAATTTTTCAACTAGGTTAAAAGTCATCATTAGGGCGTGCAGATCCCCTTATAAAAATGATCTCCACTTGTATTAATTTCAAATCTCGAGATCTATTGGATGCGATTTAGGTTTTTTCGTTAAATCTGTTAAAATGTTGTTTTGATAAATATTTAGGATTCATTGAATATAGAAGGATAACGAGTTCTAAGTTGGATTATAAGTTAAAAAATTTTAGACCACTAATATTTTTCGATCAACAAAAATAAAATAAAATACAAAACTCCATCCGTTTTACAAATAGAGAAACGATATCAAACTTAGCACACAAGAGATTCGACAAAAAAGTTAATTGAAACAACAAATAATATCATGGATCATCACCACCTTGACAGAGGATTTATTTACACATAAATCTTGATACATAATTTTGAATTGTTATATAAATTTTGAATTATTTTAAAATAATAAATTGTTAAATATTCTAAAGAAATAACTTATATAACAATTTTTGTTTCGAATCAAATATATATTTTTTAATTTGTGCTTTGTCAAACTTAAGCCTGAACCATGTGAACTTATTTAGGGTGATTTTTAACATATGAAATCTATGTCCAAAATGATAGAACTCAAATTCAATCTGAATAACTTTTTAACATTGTCAAGTTTGAGCTATCATAATTTTGATTCATAAACTTTAATTATTACTCTCTCCTAAAAAAAGAATAATATTTTATTTTGTCTATATTAGATTGTAAAATTTTAAAATTCAAAAGCGTAAACCATGTGAACTTATTTAGAGTGATTTTTAACATATGAAATCTATGTCCAAAATGATGGAACTCAAATTCAATTGGAATAACTTTTTAACACCGTCAAGTTTGAGCTATCATAATTTCGATTCATAAACTTTAATTATTACTCCCTCCTATAAAAAGAGCGGTATTTTATTTTGTTTATATTAAATTATAAAATTTTAAAATTTAAATTGTGATAAGAGTTTAATAATATTTTCATATAATAAATAATTTATTTTGTTAAAATTTTAATGTATTATTAATCATTTTACAATCGAAATCAATAAAATACAAATTAAATTTTAAACATAAACTTTCTCAAAAATAAATGTTATTGAACTTATTTCTCGCTTTAAAATATAACTCATCACATCTATCTACATCTCTCTATCAGAGTTCGGCGACGAGCACATCCATCTGCTAGGGTTCATCTCTCTCTCCGATCAACTTCCAAATCCATCGATCGACTTATTTCCATTTATCTCAGTGTTTGATCTCTGCGGTTGTGATGAACTGCGAAGTTTGTCAACTCAAAGAACTGGTAAGCATCTTTATTGCATCAACTGATCTTATGTACACGTTTTAGTACTACAAAAGATCTTATGTACACTTTTGAACTACTTTTGTGACCACAATACTACTTCTCGCTGCTTGTATTAGGCGATCAAATTTTTATCTGAATTTTGTTTTCTGGCGAACTGTTTGTAGGATGTGGAACACCTCGAGATACGGGAAGTTCTCCGATGTAAGTCATAGACTAGAATATTGTCTGAACTGCAAATCATACATCTGTCGGTCTTGTTTTTTCTCAATTTTATTTGGTTGCAGTATCACTTAGACCGTGAGCTTATTATGGCTCTGCCATTTTTCTAGTGGTAAATAATTTCCTTCATTTTAGGCTTCAATCTTAGAGCATTCACCTGTGCATTAAAACCTTTGCTCAAGGAATTCCTTCTAATTCTGAGCCCCTACATTTATGACATAAATTTATGAACTGAGAATATATTATATAGCAATTACAATGTGATATGCTTGTTGACACCCGACAGGAAGTTTGTGAAATATTGTGACTTGTTGAGGGACATTTGAGTAGGTTGAAGATTAGTTCTTTTCAGTTGATATCTAGCTGAAATAGGTGAGAGTGATTTGTGTGAATATGGCTAGCTAATTAAGTCATTTCTACTGTTCAATCCTCCGCCTGGGATAGCCGTTGGATGGTTTCTTTCATCTGGGAGAGGGTGAGTGATGCGAACTAGGCTGGCATGTGCTATCAATTTACCCAGCTAATCGAGAAAGAAAGCCAGCGAAACCTCGTGTAAAGGCCTGAAGGCTCGAGACATTTTTTGTTGTCTTTTAACTCCATTTATACTACTATATTTTTGATAGGATAAACACAGAGAACTTTCTTAGTTCTACAATCTATTAAAAAACTTGTGTTTTGATTGCTATTTATTTGTTCCGGTGTTTCTATTCTCATGCATAGCATTAAACCATACTGTGCTGCGGTTGGTTTTGCTGCGAGTCTTTGTTTTTGTTGAAAGTAGGTTGACAATTACTCCGTATGAAGTAAATTATCAAGAAAATATTCTGTGTCATCTTTTCTTTGAGATGTTTGTGTATATGAATCTTATCTTTCCAGTTGTTGTTCATTCATCGTATCTTATATATGCCCTCTAATTTCAAAAACTAATTCCTCCCCATGGTCTAATAAATGTTGTGAAATTTTGGCGCAGGCATCCTCCATACTATTATGTTCCACAGGGCTTTAGGCTTGGTGCGTCCAAAGGATATTGATTTGGAACTCTTTGAAATAACATATGTAAGTGATATCCAAAAGTGTGGATAATAACGGAATAGGCTGTGTTTGTTGGGACTTGTTGGGTCTGAATGGCTTTAATTTTGAGCGCGCTAGGAGGAAGCAATCATTCAGATCGTTTGTTTGTCTCCTCTCATTCAGTCTTATTTGACATAAATCATCTGAACAGAATAAGTTACAAAATTCTGGCTTAGCGCTCTCAGATCTTGTTTAAGACCAGATTGCCCATCTCCGTCGTTCCTCTTCATCGTCACTGCTCGTTCCTTTCGTCCATCCCGAATTTATTAATACTCCCTTTTCTTCTTGTATTCATTGAAACATTATTAAATACCAATTCCGTAAGAAATTCGGGCATCATTCAAATTATTCTTCTCTATTTTATTTGTTAATGTTATCTTCTGCAAAAATTCATACATTAAAATCAAGCTAGTTCACCCAATAATCAATTTCTTAATTTACTATGCCAGTAACGAGAAATTCATTTTTTAATGTGAACAATTACTTCCAATTTTTATATTGTTCCTTTTTAATTGTTTTATATGAACGTTGTTTGTTTGTTGAATATCTAAAAAAAATTATTTAAATTTTATATATTTGGTTAATATCTAATAATTCTAAAACAAATGTTTAATTAAATAGAATATCTTCTTATATCTGATGAGGGGTAAAATAGTAAAATAAAGCAATTCAGATGCTTTCATGTAAATACTAGACAAACAAAAAGTTTAGTATTCAGATTCAGATTAAGAAATAAATACTTAACTGATGTAGCAAATTTAGATCTGAGTAATCTGAGTAACCTATTCAGATTAAGACACTTGATGAAACAAATGCAACCTTAGTGTGTTTCACTTTCATGCAGGGTAGTGCGATTAGATGAACACTCCATATCTGTCAGAAAACAATTGTCATTTTCAAACTTCATTTGAGCATGTTGCTGTGTAGATGGAAAATCCTTAATTTTTCAGGCTATATATGGATTAGTAAGTCTAAATATTATGACAAGTTGCTGGAGGCTTTTTTGTGAAGTAACTTACATTTCATTGATGAACAAAATTATATATGATGTCATAAGAAATCTGATTAAATATAATGTGATAATGATGATCCAAATGCCAAGAGGTGC
Source organism: Centella asiatica (assembly GCA_014636745.2). Taxonomy (NCBI): domain Eukaryota; kingdom Viridiplantae; phylum Streptophyta; class Magnoliopsida; order Apiales; family Apiaceae; genus Centella; species Centella asiatica. The sequence goes on from CM025785.1 coordinate 20,719,258, forward strand.
CTCAAATATACATTTAATGAAGGTAGAACATAAAATTGTTTTTCTTCTTTCTTTTCTCTCTAACAAGTTCTATGTCAACAAAAAACTTGCCAGAGGAAAATATAAGCAGCATAAAGGTTGAAAAAAATCTAAAAAGACCTAACACCAAAGATGTGGGCAGGTCTACTAGAAAGGTTTAATCTACATATGACCATAACCTCATAGAAGTAGGTGATCAACTTGGGAGAGACGCTGCAATTATTGTTGTCATCAGCATCAATATTTTAACCACTATACTTGCAATCTATCCTTGTTCATGAAAGTTTTTTTTTTTGCTTTTCTTCTATTTTGTCAAGATAGTTTCATGTTCCTGACTCAGTGTACCTGATCCATCTGATCTCTTTGAATAGATATGTGTCTAATTGTTGTTTTTGCCTTTACCAAGATGATTGCTGTTGAGACCATAAAATCTATCACAGTCTGAATTTCTCGAATTCTGGTGCCAGATTGTTGGCAATTTCTCATGCACAACTTGAATAACTCATAAGTATGATTTAAGGTCATCATTGTCATGACTTGTGAGTTCCTCCATAAACATCAATACTGATCTTTTCTATCTTTGAAGAAAGAAATAACTATGGCTTCCTTTTCTCTGTCTTGAACTTGTCTCAGACCAGCTTGCCTATCCTGTCTGTGGATCTCCCCTCACCAAGATACATTGCCTAAGTCCAATAATGCATGATCTTGATTTTCTTTAGAAAATAAAATAAAATTTAATGAAATAAAATTAAAAGCTATTCTCCACTGTTGCTGATCTGTGTCCTGTGTTCTATCTCTCTACAAAGCTTAGCTATTGTCAAGTTTGGATATTTTTTGCAATCTCGTTACAGAGATTTGCCATTTCTGAATTAATACAATATGCCCTTACTTTTACGTAATTTTGTTTAGCCATATTTTGTTGGGTAATCAAGGACTCTCAAGCAAACAAGTTACGAGACTAGCGGAAGGGTACTGATTTGGCCTACTTGGGTTACTAAGGTTTGGGTATACTAAAGTACTGAGATGAGCAGAAGACAGAGTATTAGGAAAAAAAAAAAGCATTCTGCCAGTGTTAGTGGCGAAAAGACATTAATCAAACATTTTTGTTTAATTTTACCAAGAATCAAACTTGGGCCTCAGACTGTCAAGCAATGTATAAATGGTATAGTAACCACCCGAGCACCACATGTTAGCTTTTATACATTTCAATATAATTATACTAATACCTAACATTTAAAATAATATTACTAACTTATAATTATATTATGAAATATAATTCGATTAATGTTTTATTTATCATAATATATTAACTAACATGATCCTTACTAATAATTAGTCAACTCATACATATGGATTCATAATGTTTTATAATGTTCTATGTATAATGTTTAATGTTATTATAAACCAAAAACTCAATATTATATAGACTCCAATTATCATTCGTAACTAATTAGGTTACAATTACTATGTCAAAATCCTTAATTCATGATTAATATTATTACTTTTACACTAAAACAAATTTCTTTAAACCTTAAACAAGAAATAGTAATTCCATAAACAATCATTTATTATAATTATTGCTATTATAATGTAATAATATAATATATTAATATTATTTTAATTATTCTAATTATTTTAGCCAAAACCTTTTTGTCACTAACATTGGCGGAAAGGATATTGATATGTAAAGGATAATAAAATAATTAATATTATAATCCTTAATAATATTGTAATAGTGTTTTTGTAACTAGGTCCTTCAACAAAGCATCAATTCACTAGGTCCTTTTTGTCATATTTATGTGAGAAGCACATCCACCTTTATTTTCATGAGAAGTTAAACGTAAATGCTTTTATTAGTTCAAAAGTGAATTGATGCTTTGTTGAAGAGAAGAAGCATAATTTTCTTGTTGCAATATTATTGTTTAACTCATACCACCACATCCATGAATTGAGTCTTTTCATTCTGAACTGTGCTAGAAAACTAAGCCTTTTGCTTTTCTCCATGGGTAGGTTCCTTGTACCCATTTTTGTCTTTGTATGCGTCCTGATAGTGACATTGTTTGTCTATCTCTTAGTGGTTAATGCAGTTTGTAACCGTGTTTAATATATTCTACATCAGATGTTGAAGCAATTAAACTCGATAGTTTATGATGTTGGCATGGTAGAATCAATGTTGTTTAATGTTGAACTTTGATCATATAGGTGCAATGTGCTGATGCAGAACTTGAAAAGAAAATAGATGAGAAGATTGACCAGTTCATTGATAGGGTAGAGAAACACCCAAACAAGAAAAACCAGGTTTGCTGCCTTTCAGTTAGATTATTTAGCTTACTTTTGGTTCAAGACCGACTAAACTACCTTATGAATATATTGCTTTTTTATTATTGGGTATTTATCTTGGAGGAGGGGAGGGGGAGGTTTTTGTGGGTGGGGCTGGGGATGGGACGGGGGTGGGAGGGAGGTATACTACTTGTAGATTCTAGACTGTAGTGTACAATACTAATTTTGTGGAGCAATCCTTATAAAGTTTCAAGTTGCATGTCTTTTAATAATAATACTGACTGGCTTCTTGTCAGTACCTGTTTCAGAACTCTCTAGTGTATATTTGGATGAGCTATTAATTATATCAGCCTCAAAACTGATGCAGGACAGAAAAGTCCAGACTAGTTTCTTGTTAGAGGCCTTGCAAATTGCAATGTTCATTTCTGGTTGCATGTCTTAATCTAGTTAAAAACTGTTTTTCAATATTTTAAGAAAGCAATTTCTGGAATACGGGATTTGTTTCTCTTTACACTTAACTCTTGTATGATATGGTTTCACTGCATGTTCATTATGCAGCATTGCACGTTGCACTTTTTTTAGTAAATGATTTTTATTTTATTTTTTTGGTAGGATAGGGGGTTGGGGTAGCTTAAAAACTTAAGTTATCATTCTGAAATTTACTTGTTAATGGTGCAGATATGTTTATCATTCTATGAAGTGAAAAACAAACAGGCAACATGGTTCACTACCAAAGTGGAACGTTTGCACTGGGAACAATGGTATGTAAATCTGAATGTTGCACAACACCCTAAAGTTCATTTGGGCAAGTCTCATCACTCCAAAGTAGTTGTAGATCCTGGAGGTATGTAAAAGTTATTAGTAATAGGGAATGTTGTATTTCCTTATTAATGATATACTGTTATGCTCATTTTCCCTTTGACTATTTTCAGAAACTGCATTGGAAGAGATAGATACTCGCCGTGCAGCGCTAGAAGCATCTCTTCGTGAGGTTTTATTTCAAATTATCAAATTTGTAAATGAGAAACGGGATCATGTTCCCCCAATACCTAACGTTGAGGGTGTCTCATTTCCCTATGAAATCACTATTTCAAGGTGAGTTGATTTCCTTTAGCTCCACATCTCTAGTTGATTGTAGTTTCACTTATTTTTCTTTGTCATAAGATATTCAATGTGAAATTGTACATGCTTCTTTAATTTAATTCAGTCTTGAATGGTTCTCAAAAAATAATCAGCAAACAATTGGTGAGATAATTTTCGTGGAATTGCTTCTAGCTTAGCAGTCTTTGCCTGAATGATCACTGATCCTTGAGCTTTAGTTTTGTAAAAGCCTTCAAAGGCTATCATTAATATTTTGACGCGTTATATTTCTGGAAGTAGGTCTCACCAGAGAATTAAGAATCTGTTTTTTCGTTGTTTCTTGTCAAGTTAATGCCTATGGGGGACATTTTTTCTTAACAATTATTGCTAGAGAATTTCTTTTTACGACTTGACGTGGCAAGTTTATGAGAATGGTACTATTTCTTATGCTAGAGCTGGCAGATTTGTTAACTTACTCGTCAATCTTTGTCCAACTCTATCCATTATTTTAATTTTGTAATGCTGATTGCACATTTCATAAGTGCTTTTCGTCAAATGGAGTGAAACAGATTAGGTTAAATGGGTAAAATTTTTGGGACATAATTGTATAGGGCCTGGGGGTAGGGTAACGATCATCAAAACGTAACGAAGAATCTGTTTATGAACATGTCAATGGCTAAGGTATTAGCATTACTGAACTTTAAAGTTTTGATGCTAATCATAGTAAATTCAAGCATTTTCCCCTTAAAGCTAACATGATCCTTATGTACACAACCATATATATACAACCTTCGTCAAGAGGATGATACAAGGACAAAAATAAAAAAATAATTTTTTTTTGGGATGGTATAGTTATGGAACTCAACTGCAAAAATGTGTACAATGACCATTTTATCCTCAAGCTGAAAAGTAATAATTATATTAGATACACATTCAAATGGGGAAAAAAAAAATACTATGTGTATATCGGTAGCACATATTATGGGTAAAATAGGAATGAAATTTATTTGTTGCTATCATTTTACATATTGTTATTATTTTTTTTTGAGAGGAAGATATCTATATCTCTCCTGGAGAGGGAGGCTCTTATATATTTTAAATTATGTGATAGTGGTTATCTTCTTATATATTGGAATTTTCATGTTATTTATGGTGCAATTTGGTTCACAGTTGGAATGAGAATGAAAATGGAATGATTTAAGAAAGAAAAAATTGTGTCGTGGAAGATAAAGATGCGAACAAACGGAGTTCAAAATGAAACTGGTTCTTTCTTACATAATTTCTGTTTTGATTCCTGTTCCACCTGCAAACCAAACATTCCATTAATTAATATGTAATTGCATTGTGATCTCCCTTTGTGGAGGTATTGAAGAAGCAGAAAACAAAAAGATATTATAGAACTGCTGTGTTAACCGAGTTCTGGTTTATCTAGTTCATCAGATTCTGCGTTCGGAATGGACATGTTTAAGAGGATGCTACAGACTGGTCATCCTACCATGCTCAGCTGATTACCAAAGATTCAACCTCAAGTATTTCTGATCCTGCTGCAACTCTCCTTTCATATAGTACAAGGTGTATATATATGGTATATTGATAAATGCTGATGTAAAAAATTTCTCAAACGGGCATGATAGATGTAAAGTTGTTCGTATGTACATAATAAATTATACCGTAATTATTAATCCGTATATTCTCTTAAATATTTTCCTATTTAGAACTATTCTGGCCCCAACCCACCTCCACTCCCACACCTACCAGCAGCGCGATGGTGTTAATCATTTATCTGGACGATGAACTTGATGTTAAATAACGTAAACTTCAAAAAATGCGTTGTATAGAAGGTGTTGTGCTATACGCTCTGACAAAATTGCTTACTGGCTGGTTAGATGACTTGTTAACATGGCTTGAAATTCTGGAGTCCCGGAAATGTAAAAGTGTCTATTCCGTTGCAGTTTGTAACGCGTTCAAAGCCTTTTGGTTTTCACTATTTTAAATGCTCCTAGACAACCAAATCAAAACTAATTTTCTGTTGAAGACTTTCTTGTACTCTCGCATCTATTAAGATATTAAAACATAATAACAAATAACAAGTCGACGTTAGTATTAGGATGTTTAGCAACTTGATAAACTGATACTTTTTTGGTTACAGATTAACAGATGCCTTTCGTTTAATTGATTGACATACTCAATTGCCTCTCCAGTTGCCTAGATATGATGAACTATTTCTAGCAAAAAAAAACGAACAATATGAAAGGCATACAGACGCGCACGTCGGCACTTGAACAGAAAAGGGAGTTTAAAATCAATGTTTATGCGAAGGTTTTCTCAAACAAAGGAGTATAATTTTGCATTTACTTTGCAGCTTATTATTTACATGCAAGTATCTCTCAAATGTACGTGGACAATGTTTTTTTCTTCTTCTTTTTTTTTTTTTGGAAATCCCTTCAGTCAAACAGTAGAGATTCTTTTTCCTTGAATATATCTATGTTACTAGTATTGACACAAAATTAATATTACTTCATCCATTCTAAAAAAAAGAATAACATTTTATTTTGTTTAAATTAAGCTGTGAAATCTTAAAATTTAAATTATATTAATAGTTTAAAAATATTTTAGTATATTATGTATTTTGTAATATTAATTATTTTTCATCAAAATAAATTAAATTTTAACAATATACGTTCGAAAAAATGCTAATTTTTTTTAAATATTACGTTTTTTATTAACTTTAAAGAATTAATGTTACAGAATTTGACATAACGTTACAAAATAATTTTTAAAATTTTGATAATGTTACATAATTAATTTCGGAAAAGTGCATTTGTGCTAGATATTTTTATTGCAACTCGGTGAGTTAAATATTGAGTAAACTCACTAAGTAATAACCCCAATTGAAATAAATGTTTAGGACATCCGCATTGGTGACCGAGGAACAAACATTTATGGATGGCAAATCAATTTTTTCTCCATCCACATCTTCATAATCATAATCTACAACTTAATTCTACATTTCTCTCTGCACTCATGAACTCTGGTGAATGTTTATCTTTTGCGAACTCAACATTTTACTAACTCAATTTTAATCTCTTTTTACCCACTTTTCACTTTCCCCTATATTTTATATTTAATTTATATGTAATAATATTATTTTTAATTACTAATATATAATTATTGACATTTCGTAATTCATTATTATAATTAATTTTTTTAATGTTTTCATGAAAATTAAATTTAGATTTCGTTGTACATTCCAATAATAATTAGATATTAACGCTCTAAAATATTTGGAGTTAATAACGATATTTTGTGATGTAATCACAAAATAAAATGAATATGATCATTTATTATACTTAAGAGTGGATTTAAAGAGGAAAATAAGAGAGATTTAAAACTTGTGAGAAATCTATATAATATGGGGCTCTATTTATAGATATTTAAAAATGGTTAATTTAGGTATTTATTTTTATTTTCAGAATTGTAAAGGAAAATGAGGAATGTGATTTAAATATTTGCCACATGGTTCTATGTGATTGGCCCATATCTTCTCCACATGTCCTTGTTGGCCAATTGCTGTTTTTTTTTAATAGGTATGATCTTGGCTGTGTCGGGATCGACCACCTGACACGCCGGGTCGCTCTTCTTCATCGTCCTTGGCCATGCACATACGCATGACCAAGGCATGAGCATGCTACAAATCCACCGCTGCCGATGGCCGTATAATGTGCGGCCGAAACAAACTTAACCAAGACAAAGAAAAATATGTCTAGTTTATTTTGATTTAAATTTTAATAATTATATATTTTTACAGTTTAAATTATATATTCAGAATTTAAAATAATTTATTTTAAATTCATACAGAGGAGGCCATATAAGAAAAGGCTGCAAATATTTAATGTTTTTTTGTACTGTAACAAGCAGTAAAAATGAAAAATACCGAACACGTTTTTCCGATCACTTCACCAATACGTCTTAATTGCCCAAAAAAAAAAAAAAAAATCCTCAAACTCTTCTATTATTTTGAAAAAAAAACCTTCCAATTTTATAAATAACAATTACACCATTAAACTCTTCTTGAAATTTCAGAATAACAAAGATCATGGTTTAAATTTGACTATAGTTAAGAATTAAGAAATGATGAGATAGGTCTCTCCCAGTTGTCAAGATATTGCTTTGTTTTTATCTCTGAAGTAAAGGATCACATAAATGAATTAAAACTTAAGAAAAGAAAAAGAAAAAAAGTATCCGTAAATAAATAAATTTTAAAAAAAATAAAATTACGTCCACACCTTTCTCGACTTTCTTTCTTACCTATTTACAGAAGAGATGTTGTCATTGGCCAACATTACAATCACATATCACTATCAATAACATCCTACCCCCGATCCCATTACCAGCCTCCCACTCCAGATCTCGGCAACCCATCAACACCAAGCAAATAATATATAAAACAATAATATAATATTTCTTTCAAAAACAGTTAATATATAAAATTTATAATAAATTTGCAAATAATGTATTCTTATAAATAAAATATAAAATTCTAACGCACTCTATTTACTAATCTTAAAACAAATCAATTTCATTTGATAATAAAAATAAATCACAAGTTGAATAAGCATGATTATTCAACTTCAATATAATAATAATCAACATCGGTGGGCATAATAAGAAAAAGAGAAATGGAAACAACAATTGTGCATATAAGGGTTTAACAAAAACAGTAAGCAGTTGATGTGTAGTCCGAGTAGAAGTGGTAAAAGATGACCCAAAATTAGAAGATGTCTCTTACCTTAATTTTTTGTCCGTCAACCTTGCACATAACACCTCTAATCTTCTGAAGGTTATTATTGAGAAAAGAAGAAGACGACAGAAGTCACAAAATAGAGGAGAGTGAGAATGAGTGGATGGGACGACGATGAGAACGGTAGGTTGGAGGAAGGAGCTGAAGGTGAATGGGTAAGATTGGGGAAGGGAGGGAGAGTGGCGATTGTGATAGGGTTTGGGGATACATCTGCTGACCTTTTTTTTTTTTTTTTTTTTTTTTTTCTTTTTCACCTTTTGATTTATGTTAGTAGCAGTATTTACTTTTTCACTCAAGAAATTATAAGAACCCATCATGAAATTTTTATTATAATTTAGGGTAAAAGAAAAAATAAATTATTTTTATTTATTTATTTATGATGAAGTGGAATTTCCACATCATTTATATTTAATTTTATTTCCATGTAAATATGTCATATCAAAAAAATTTAACTGTGATTGATCAGCCAACCCACTTCTTGGTCTTTTTGTAAACTCGGTATGAGATTAATGATTTATCTAATAAAACTTTTGTTTAAGGGTTAAACTGAAAAAATGCAGAAGGTTTAATGGTATTTTTGGTCATTTAGTCTTTATATATATATATATATTTGTTTTTAATTGAACATAAATAATATTCACTTTCACAAATTCGAATATAAAATAGATTTTGAATATTTCATAGTCGAGCATTATAAGCTATAAGGTACTACCCTTCCTAATATTCTTATCTGGTGATCGACTAATTAAGGATGCTGATCGAGTTTGTGCCTATGGAACGCATGCATATACTAACAATTGCATAACGTTATGATAAGATCATATATAGAATGGAAATGACTTATCTCATGGGGCCTCAAATTCATTTTTTAGCCAAAGTAATATTTGTACAGTTCCAAAATTAGATATATTTAGATATACTTGATAATTTTCAAAGATAAATTTTATGTTCTATCTTAATTTAAATTTCACAACAGAAAAGAAAGATTAAAAAGGAACGAATCGAACAACTAATTAACAATCAATAGTAGTGGTGAGCAATTGCGTGTAGGCAAGAGCTGAGTTCTTGAGGCTTGGAGAGCATGATCATGTGATCTGAACCGTTGATGACCTTGACCTCATCAGGCGGATTTAGTTCAATCATCCACCTTTGGAGCTCTTGAGACAAAATTATATCTTGGTCAGATACAACATAAACTCGACGAACACAACCATAATTTTCTTTGGTGACACTGGTTTCTTCTGACAACTTCTTTTCATCGGTAAATGAAGGATGTGGTCTCACCAACAAAGTTGCAAGAGTCAAATCCTGTGGGTGGGTTAAAACCTTAACTATCAGCAGGAATAAAGTGAATAAATTTTACATTATTTGTTAGTTTATTATGTCTAAGGTTAATTCATTGTTTCGTTCCAAGATAGAGATTATCAATTTTATCATGACCAAAATATTACACACAATCTCCTATTTTTCTATTCTCATATTCTCCATATAACTTTTGTGATCCTTATCTTTCACCTCTATTTTTCTCTTATCCATTTCATTTTCATGTCATTCCACTTCATCCAACTAAACACAGCCTAAGTGCTTAGTTAGAAATAAAATGACCAGTTTTTATACGGAGTAGCACTTAATGAGTCACTCACCTCAGGTGGGGAGAGCTGATACAGTTTGGATGCCAACATCTTGGGGCCAAAGACGACGAAGGTCCGACCCATGTCTGGATCCAATGTAAACTGAGTGTCCATCATTGAGTCCATTCTCTTCTCGAACTATACAAATTTGGCAAAAGTTATATGATTATATTTTCATATGAAAAAAGAGAGATTCATGATCATGTAAACATGGCAATATTATTTGAGTTATTGCATTTTGTACCCTCCATCTAAATTGATATAAAAATTTGAACTAAGCCCTGCAGCCTGCAGGAGATGAGATTATTCAAATAATAACAAACCAATTGATCGATCATAGTTATGTGATAATTTATGTGTGTAGGGATGTTGAGTACCTACCTCTTGAGTAATGGTTTGGAAGTAGAGATCTGGACTAGGCATAACGGCAGTGGCAAAAACAGCAACGGCAATCTTTTGGGGAAACCTTTCCATAGCTACGGACAAGGCGACTCCGCCCATGCTGTGGCCAACCAGAACCACCTTGTCCTGCGGCGGTTGAGCCGCCATAAACTCCATCAACGGTTCCAAGTAGTCGGAGATGGAATAGACCTCTTGGATGGGCTTTGGATTAGCCCCGGAAGCCGCCAAATCGATGACAGTGACTCTGTGGCCTTCTGATCTGAGTATTGTCACCACCTTGTACCAGCACCATGCCCCATGACAAGCTCCATGAACTAGCACAAAATGCTTCTCTAATTTCTTCTTCTCGTCCATTTTAATTAATCTCCTCTACTCTACACCGCACGTGCCTCCACCATTGCTGGTCATGAAGTTCTATATATATAGAGGAATTAATATGCTGAAGTCGTTTTCACAAATCGTAATTGCCGACCTCATTGGGCTTTGGGGTTGACAAGGACAACCAGCTGGTCATGTACTATATATCTTAATATATTTGTAGCCATTGGAATTACTTGGACAACACCCACCACTACATTTTCTTGGGGGCCAGGGTTATTTGTCAGTATAAATAGGCTGCCAGCATCCTTCCAAAGCATGGTGTGAACTAGTCAAGAGTGAGGACAACTGATAGCGTGAATGTTTCTTATGGTGGGTCTCGATCGAGTCTAAGAGAGAGAGAGATGAATTACCAGCATATCTAGAGTAGAGAGAGAAATTGTGTTCTATCATTTACCTTACACTTAGTATTGGAGAAGTTAATTTGGACTTTTATCCAGATTACGTAGTTTTATTTTTTTTTCTCTATTCTTGTTGCTTCAAGTTTATTGTATTAAATTTGAAAGATCTTTGTACTCTATTTTTATAACAGTGGAATTATTCGAAGTTTGCTTATGATTTTACCTCTCGTTCGTTCAAGAAAGTTTTTCACATTAAATAAGTGTTTTTCTCTTATCCTTTTTATTCTCCTAATTTAAATTTATTAAAGATCGAGCGATTGTTGACATTATTTTTTGGACACTTTTATCATTGATGTTAAACTATATCAGTTTTACATATATGGTTCCCGAACTTTTTTCGCAACTTATTTGGTACACGAACTTTTTAAAATATGCGCAATTAAAAAATTTCATCAATCACTTGTTAAATCTGATATAAAATACAATCATTCGAATCACACATGTATTTTTGGTAGAATGAAATGATCAGTTTACGTCATATGTAAACTTTCTTTTCGACTGTTTTCTAGTTATATCAATTTTGTAAATTTGATCAAGAACATTCAAACATAATTTCTCAATAAAATAAGGACTAAAAATTAAATGTATGACTCACATTAGTGTATTTTATGTCAGATTTAACAAGATATTTATGAAATTTACTGATTGCACAAGTTTTAAAAAATTTATGCACCAAACAAGTTACAAAAAAAAGTTTAGAAACCAAATACAAAATATTGTTATAATTTGGGAAATATTGAAAAAGTTTTCCCTATAAAATATTGTGCTCCTAACTTTTGGTAACCAAATCAGTATTGCCATATTTGTTGGTTCCCAAATCAGTATGCCCTGTTTGTTGGTTCTTTTGGTAACCAAATCAGTCACTTGGCTACTGTGGTACTTGTATTGTCGCCAGCACCATGTCCCACGAACCAGGAGAATTGTTTTTCTTCTTATCCATTTCTATCTTTTCTACAGTGTGATTCGATCTTCGACAATTAATATTATTACATCTAATAATATGCTAATGACGTATTAACTAATACAATCATAGTTATGTAAGTAAATGCTTTTAAATTTTGACAAAAACTAAAACACATGTTCACTTAATCCATGGACACGTCATAAGCATACACCAGTTTCAATGTCAATAATGCGAGATTCAGGACGTTAATACTCAGTTTGTATCTTCTTGGCTTTTTATTGCTGCTGATAAGCCTAACGCTTAAAGTAAACCACCCAAGAGGGTGATCACTGATCACAGTTTCACCAAAAAACATAAGAAAAATAAAATAATAATAATAATAAACCTATATAGTATATTATCCAAGATGCACCTTTGCTCGACTCATGTAAGTTTTCTTATCAACATCAACAATACAACGCGAACTTTAGATGGCATACTTCAGAAACCAACAGAACTCCCAACTGAAGTTGCTTGTGCAAGCAACTTTCTCTACATCTTCATCCATAAGTTACTTGCTTAGGGTCACATATTTAATTCGTGAGCAGAAATCAAATAATCTCCGCTCACTCAACTGAGGAGAAGGCAAAGAGCAACCAAACTCTTTGAGTTCATGAAAGGCCTCGCCTAGAAAATCTTTCAACACCAAAAAAAGGTAGAAGAGAAATTATGGCCTCCATTACCATTGCAGTATTGTTCAACCATCCTCTAGCATTAGTCTGCCAAAAATATTTGGCAGTTTCAGCTTACAGAATCTGTTGTTAGTTCCAATAGACCAAAACTTTGTATCATGATCATGTTTCGAGAAAAAGTAGCTGTCAGCACATAAGAAAAATTATGTGGCAACCAGATGCACCAAGGATTGTCACCGAGTTGATACTCAAGGTCCTACATACTTATTTGTCTCTGAAGTTGGCCTCTTCTGTTTTAAGCAAAGCTCCTCAAATCTTGTCAAACTGCAAGTGAAGAGCAAAAAATTCAGTATTGGCCCCAAAGCTCATTGGAGTCATCAATAAAAGAAGAAATAAATTCCTTAACTAAGAAATCTCCTAGCATTCCACAAAAAGAGTTCCATCTGACAATATTGCAAATATTAAGGATACATTTTCCTCTGTATTTACCCTGAAAGTATTGAAGTAATTTTAGTTCAGTACTAATGATAAGATAGTGTAAAACTTGAGAACCTTTTTATTATACTAACATTAATAGATTAGGACTCTTCGTTGAGTATTCTTTTGTTATTCTTTATACGTCTTGAATAGGATGATAAACAATATCATTTTAGAAGTTAAAATACACATTACTCCGCCCAACAATAATCATCTGTAAGCTCAAAACATTTCAGAACTATTTCAACTTCTGAAATCATTTTTCATCAACATATGGGAGCATATATTTCCATGTAAATAAAAGGTACTACAGGATATAAATATAATGCCTTACAAAAAGAGAGCAGTTCCATAAGCTACAGAAAGTAATTTACTGTCACTTAAATGAAGTGAATGTTGTATAGCTTTGGAGCTAAAAACACACCAGTGCTAGCAATAGCAGAAAGGAACATACCGCCTCAGAAGCACATCCGGATTATAAGGAAACAAATTCTTTTTGTGTAAATTCACCAAGGAGTTCTTCAGTGAAAGCAAACACTCCGCGACATCTTCAAATGGTAGTCTGGTAGTTCTATGCTGATTGCTGTCACACATTTGCTCTCTCTTGTGTTGCTTTTCAAGTGAGAGAGGAACCATGTCACCTTCATGTTGAGCAGAAAACAGATCTCCCTTACCATCAATGAGAACTTTCCTTTTCTTATGTTGTGCTTCAATGATAACTTCCTCCCCTAATGAAAACTCCACAAAGATGTTCCACGAATCACATACCAAACGCAAACACCTAAGTGATTGAAGACAAAAGACAAAAAATTAAGAACATGTGTAGGAAATGCTGATCAAGACAAGGATGTCAGATAAAAGTTTGACATATCACGATTTGTCTTATAGTCTCTCTTAAGAATTATCCTCATGATCTCAACTATTAATATGCTCGAAAAGGATTTAGTCCAAGAACTGAAAAGCAATAAAATTTACATGTCCATTACACAACAAAACTAAAGTGAGAAAAGGTTATTTACGGTGCCAAATATTATACAGTTGCAAATGCATTGAAGAAGTGTCAAGAAAATTAAAACATACCGCAAAAGATATTCAGCAGAACTAGCTCCTGTATCTTTTGAAATGAGGTAATCTAGAAGAACTTGATGATCATAGAGCAGCTGTAAACAAGATAGAGAAGGGCAATTTTAACAGAAAACAAAAAATCGTAGGCGTTGGATTATTCATATACATGAGTTTGATGAAGCTACCTCTGCAAGGAAGAGATGGAACAGGTATATGGGATTTAAAAGGTTAGAAACAAGGAAAAGCATATTAACTTCCAGCTCCTGAGAAATTTTCGCTCCTTTACAAACCCTTAAACAACCAGGAGATACATTAATAATTTATTTAAGAATACTTGAAATAAACTTTTCCATGAACTTGAATTAGTAATTCTCACCGCTTCTCTGATAAAGGAATGCATAACAGTTGCAAGAGCACTTTGAATAGGATGTCATCCTACAAATAAAGACGATGAGAATTAGAATAAGAACTCAGAAGCTGTGCAAGGAGCCCTGGATCAGTGCAAGAGCCACAGCCTAGCAGGATACTGTCAAGCATAAAATGTATAAGATCTCAACTCTTCCAGAAACTTGCAAGGGAATACTTCTGAGGATACATGAATTGACTATATTTTAGCAGAAAAGGCTTGTGTTATTTTGGTGGTAAGTATGTTACAAAGCTCAGCAACTATATAGAAACTGGTCAGGTATATATATAACTAGTCTTTGGGGATAAATGATAAAGCCTTTTTAACCCAATAGGAAGTTTAGAACCCACTGAAAATTGAATAGGAAAAGTTCTTTTATATGCCCTTTTGTTTTAATAAAGCTTAGTAAATCAATATATGCACATGGAGACATTACTTAATCAGTGGTCATAACAGACTAAGCCCATTCAAGTATTCAACCACAAGTGACAGGGAAAATCAACGAAGAAAAAGGGCAGACAGGCAAAACAGGAGTATATTAATCCGAATATAAACAAGCTCTTACATCACCTGTTTAAAAAGGAACATCCTGAGTTTTTTTTATCAACATCGGAAACCATGCACAAGTTGACAAGCAAAATCTCACACATAGCATGATGAATGTCTAATATGAAACCCTTGAGCATACATCTTTGCCTCCACATGACTATTCTAGTGTCTCTACCAGCTTAACCACTTTCAAGAACAGTACCACTAGAAAAAATAACAGTTAATTTTCCCCAAGAACAGTAACCTACTAAACCAATTATCTCTAACCAGTATGATCTTCACCACGTACCTTTATATTCTAGATATCTTCCTTTGAAGTTACCAAATTATTACATCCCTTACAAATATTTTGTCCATGTCAAAATAGATATCATAGTTGACTTGAAAAAATTTCAACTACATAAAATGCATCAACATTTACAAAGAGACCTTTTTCCATGGAAAAGCCACTTATAAGCTTGCGAATCAAATAAAGTAGTTTGGAAAACTGTTTCCCTTGTATCATATAAGGTATATATAGTTAACTGCATTTAAAGAATACTCAAATCCTAGAATGAAAATTGGAGCAAGAAGACAACCTCGTGCATATATAGCCGAATAAAGGATAAAGAAAAGTTTGTGCATCTCTTGGAATAGAGATCGTTGTCCATAAAAATATTAGGAGGAAGATGTGTCTGAAGCCACTTATAAAGCTCTAAGCATCCTTGCTTTCTACTGCAGCATGCAGGCCACCAGTTTTGGTCAAACACTGAGCATAAATTAAGATTTGCACAAATAGGACATTCACCAATTTTATCTCTTTGGCTCGCCAAACTCAAGGAGCACCTCAGGAAAAAGCAAATTGCAAGTCTTTGTAAATGGCGATAAGAAATACGCTTATTTGCTACAGGAAAGCTCATTAAGAATGGTGAACCTTCCAAGCAATCGTCCTGATCAGCTTCCGCTTTAGTTAATGGTTCTAACAGAAGATCGTGGAAGTATTCATGGATAATATTCAACCATGAAACAAGAACTGGAGATTCCATATAGATTTGGTAACCAAGTCTGATCATTAGCATCTGCGGAATACATTCCAATTAGTGTGGCAGTACAGTAAATAACTAATATATGTTTACCAAATAAATAATTTAAACGTAACACCAATTAGCATTGAGAAAACCTTCTTGTAAAAGGGAAATTGTTATAGGATTATTAACTTACATAGCACGGAATCGATACATGTGATAGCATTATAGCAGCATAATACTTAAGCAGAGGATCAAGATAAAGATATGATGTTATTTTCTGTAGTTTTTCATGCAGAAACATATCAGAATCCGCCAAACTGAAGATAGATAATCAGGGTGTTGTTTATTTGAAATTTACAAACGATCTATGGATCAGAAAGATAAAGTTAGCCAGGATCATATGAGAGGTTAAGAAAGTTGCAAATCCAAATCTGAACTCTTCTATATGAGTTCACTGACCTCAACAGCATACTGGATTTTGCTAAGGAAAACTTGCGACGTTTCTTAGTTTTGGGGTTAAAATCTGTAACTTGTCTCCCTAAACCTAAAAGGCAGAATCATCCTAGGTAAGTATAGAAACTTTCCACCTAAGAAATTGTCAGTAGAAAATTTTTTGGGAGACCCAATGACATGCATATATGAAAAAAAGTTTGACCTTCGTTTTCATTGGCCAAATATTGATCTATGATAGCTTTCAAGACTTCAAAGTAGAATTTCGGCTTCATCCTGAACCACAATTATCCAAGAACTAAAACCACTATTATTAGTTTGCCAACTCCAGGCTGAAGAAATCATAATGATGGCAGAACTCAAAATTCTTAAAGGCATTGCTGTCGCGGCAAGATGCAATATTACTTTTCACATACCCAGGTATGAGTCAAGTAGGTACTTGATATGTTCAGTTACGAATTTCACTATGTGGATCAACTAATTTTTTCATTTATTTATGATTTCTTATAGAGAATTACTAGTTAAGTATATCAATGTCATTGCATACAGAGAATGTTTCTTCGCTAACCCTAACTCATATTACAACTTCTGACAATTTCAATCATCACAAGAACTGTTCAAAGAGAGAATTGATGCAGAAGCAGACAACATCAACATATAGCTAGGAATACTTCATGTTTGATTCTATATGTATAATCTAATAAACAGTGCAACAGAACTCATTAAATTCAACTCATAAGAAAGCAACTGAGGCAAATCCATTACCAAAGTTTTATGTCTTATGTAGTGAGAGGTACTAGTTTTGTCACAATCCCCGCGTTTGCCAAGACACCAGGCTAAAACTTTAGGAACGATTTTGCTGATTTCACAGTTAACGTTATAACCAAATCCAGTTTTAGATGAATTGCCATGTGCAGCCAAAGAACAAAAGAACTGAACAAGATTTCCTCTTAACAAGAACATCAGGTCTCCTTTCCTACTGCTACTGTGAAATGAAGCACCAGAGCTCCCCAAAGAATTGCGTTCCAGATCAGGATGAATCTCATTCAACAAATCCCATGGTATATTTGAAAGACAATCTACAATGCGACGTAAGTACACTTTTGAAAGTTGATCATCACATTCCTTTTTCAAATGTTTCGATATATTCCGCAAAACAGATACAATACCAGCTACTGTATACCAATTTGAGGTTTCCAGAGCCAGATTTAAGGCTACATAGGAAGTTGATGGATCTGAATTCATAACTTTCAATGTAGTCGGTAGTTCCAAAGACTGTAGACATTTACACATGGACAATTCCAAGCAAAGACCTAACAAATGTACATATTCATCCCAGTGGCACCCCTGTATAACAATAGCTATAAGAAGGTTAGTTACAAAGAGCTATATGTGAAATACACACTCTCAAGGCAGCAATTACTTACAGAAATAGACACAAACTGCGAAATGGCAACAAGAATATTTCCTGTTATATGTTGAACGTATTGATAATGAATAGCCAGCAATAATACCTGTAAGGGAAGACACAAAGGTCAAATAAGAATGTGAGAATACATTGATTAGACACTATATTAAAGCTCAAACGCCAATAAAAACAATATCTTCAAGTGAATTCCTAATAAACTACTAAATTACAGACTAATATCCACTGATGCAAAAACACAAACTGAATACCATCTGTCCAAGAAATTTGACTGATGATCCTCAACTATCTTCAAAATTAAAAACAATAACAATAACACTGGAGAGCAAAAACTCCCACTCAGTCTATGGTAATTATATATCATGCGAAATCAAATAATCCAGGTTGTCCTTAATTGAAGTACACTCCAATACTTAATTTGACAAATCATTTGACATTTATGGTGATTGTTTGTGTTAGTATGTTATGCTCACATTCTCATTTCAGTTTGGATTGTATTAGAGTATACTTCAGTTCCTGTATTCAAGGACCTAATTACAATAGTATTCTAGTCGTAGTTATATGTTAGCAAAAAAGGAAAAAAGAGAGTACTCATAAATTTCATACAACTAAACATGATTAGTTCCAAAATGTCAAAAAATATGCTTAATTCAGTTTGTATTGAAAAACAAGAGCATACCAGTTCACTGATTATTTTAGCCAAACAATGGTGATCTTCAGAATGTGAGGTCCACGAAACTGAATTTTCGCCCTTAATACAAGGTTTTCTTATCTTTTCCTGTTCAATTTGAAGTTCACTTCAAAAGTTTGATTTTCAAACTATTCTCATTAAATAACAAAAATAATAAAGGAAGGAAAAAACAGGAACAAGGGGGCAAACGAAAGAGTGTGAAAGACTAACAGTATCAGATTCACAATCGTATAACTCATTTATCCACAGCTTAATTTGCCGCGAGACCTGAGAGAGAGCGCTTAAGAGTTGTTTCTCGGTTTCTTTTGTGATTGAAATCGATAGCTCCTGAAAAAAGAAATATCTAATTTATAAATCTGAAGATATAGCTAAGATGATAAATCGATAGAAGGCATGCAGAAAGAGAAGACGATTACAGTGATTTTGAATGGGCGAAGAGACTCGTCGATCAGTCGGCAGAGTCTGGTGTATTCCGGCGGGCAACTCATATTCCGGCAGCCTCGGTCACTGAGACGGAAACAACGTGAAGTACTTCGCGTTGATTCGAGGTTAGGTAATTAGGTTTATGTAACGGAAGGCAAAAGGAATAATGATCTCCATTCTCTCCCGCCATACAAAAATTGATTTCCAATTTTCCATTTTCTTGAAAAAGTACGAAGGGAAAAAATAACGATTTAGGTTTTCTCAAAATAATTCATAGCTGTATAACCATCCATTTTCAAATAATTTATGATACTAAATTTAATTATTGATCAAACTATGACTTCACAGAATTTGAAATAGTTTAGCATTTTACAAATATTTTTTTTAATTATTACAATATAACCTTTTGTAAAATGGAAAATCGCTCACTTTGAGATTAGATTGTCTAAACTAATCGGTAATATGTCACATTTCAGATATTTGAAAAAGAAGATATATTTTGTATAAAAAAAATCACTCTCATTCTTTATAAAAGAAAATTCTTCTCAATATTCTTATAATTGACTAAAAATTATATATTAAAATAATAAATTTTTTCATTAAATTTGTTATAAATGTCTAATTAAAAATCATATAAGAAGATTATAGTGACAACTTTTAAAAAATATGAATTATAATGAAAATTTTATATACATGTTAATCTTTTTTTATAACAAAATTTATTCTAAAATGTTGCTATTTTTTTAGAACGAAGAAAGTAAATTATTATGAATATTTTGTAATTTTCTTAGTTTTATGAACTCACAAACAAAAGAGATAATAAAAAAACATGTCCCATTCACTTCCTAAATCTGAGGTAAAAAAACTGAGCTTACTTTCTCAGTTCAACACACTATTTTCTCAAAATTATAGCCAAAGAGAAAAAGATTTCATCTTTAGTTATAACAAAATTTAAGATAAATTTTAAAGAAACACTGTTTCAAACGGTCAAAGGGAAAATCAGTTATTTGGAGGGAGTCTTGAAATAAGTATCTAACCATTGTGCCTACTGCCTTTAGATTGGATAAGCTGGTTTAAATTTTAAGATAAATTTTAAAGAAACACGCTGCTTTAAACGGTCCAAATAAGTTAGACAACGGTAATAGCCACTGCCCCTTTTTATGCCATCCTCCTGCTCATTAGTTAACCACCTTATTCAAGAATGTGCCTCTACAACCACACTACGAAAAGCTCGTCAACTCCATGCTCTCATCCTAACCTCCATACCCATTTTTCTTCAGTCGCCTTATATAAACAACAATATCCTCTCCATGTACGCAAGATGCGGTTCTCTTGGAGACTCCCAATTGGTGTTCGACAAAATGCCTCAGAGAAGCATTGTTTCTTACAGTGCTCTCATTGCTGCCTATTCTCGTTCTCCCCACAACGCCCACGTGGCATTTGAACTACTTTCTGAATTGCATATCAATGAGTGCTTCAAACCAAATAGCTCGACCTTCACTGGCCTATTGCAAGCATCGTTGTGTCTTGAAGATCATTCATTGGGCTCCATGTTACATTCCCAAGGCATAAAGTTTGGTTTCTTGGGTGATATATGCGTGCAAACGTCTCTACTTGGATTGTATTCCAATTGCGGGGATTTAGAATGTGCAAAGCGAGTTTTCCACCTTATGACTGATAAAGATATGGTGGCTTGGAATTCTTTAATATATGGGTACATGAAAAATGAAAGGATTGAACAAGGCCTGCATTACTTTGGCAGCATGGCTAGGAGTGGGGCTATTCCTTGCCAATTTACATATTCAATGGTGTTGAATGCTTGCAGCAGATTGGGAGCCTATGATTTAGGGAAATTAACCCATGCTCAAGTTATTGCAACTGGCATCACCACAGATTTGCCTTTGCATAATGCCTTGCTTGACATGTACTGTAGCTGTGGTGACACGTCAACCGCCTTTACTGTTTTTAGTAGAATTATGAATCCTAATGCAGTTTCATGGAATTCAATGATAGCTGGGTATGCAGGTAATGGTAATGGAGAGAAGGTCATGGACATGTTTGTTCAGTTTTGGCAGACATCTAATGTCAAACCTGACGAATATACTTTTGCAGCAGTTATTAGTGCTACGGGATCATTTCCTGCACCTGACTATGGAAAACCGCTGCACACCCAAGTACTTAAAATAGGTTTGCAAAGGAGTGCGTATGTTGGGAGCGCACTAATTTTTATGTATTTCAAGAACGGAGAAAGTGATTCTGCTGAAACTATTTTTAGTTCTTTATCAGAGAAGGACGTAGTTCTGTGGACAGACATGATTGCAGGTTATTCAAGGGTAGCTGATGGGGAGAGTGCTATTAGGTATTTCCATGGAATGTTGCAGGAAGGTCATAAGATCGATGGCTTTGCTCTGAGTAGTACTATAAGTGCATGTGCTGATCTTGCAACTCTGATGCAGGGGGAGATGATCCATTCCCAGGCCATTAAAACAGGATATGATGTCGAAATGAGTGTATCTGGGAGCCTTATAGATATGTATGCCAAAATTGGTCGCCTTGAAGCTGCTGAAGTGATACTATCACAGGTTGATAGACCTGATTTGAAGTGCTGGAATTCAATTCTTGGAGGATACGGTCACCATGGGAAAGTCAACGAGGCATTCAAAGTTTTTGATGAGATTTTAGAGCACGGCCTATGTCCTGATCGAGTAACATATCTCTCTCTTCTTGCTGCTTGTAGCCATTGTGGCTTGGTTGACAAGGGAAGATATTTATGGACTCAGATGAAGGAAAGTGGTTTAACACCGGGGCCTAAGCATTATTCTTGTATGATAAGCTTATTAAGTAGAGCAGGATTATTAGTAGAAGCAGAGGAAAAGATTACTGAATCACCTTTTAGTAGTGATTATCTGGAGATGTGGAGAACTTTGCTAAGTTCGTGTGTTAGAAGTAGGAATTTGAGAATAGGGATCCATGCAGCTGAGCAAGTCTTAAGCATAGTCGAAGGAGACAGAGCAACAAACATACTACTCACAAATCTTTATGCTGCTGTTGGGAGATGGGATGCTGTTGCAGAAATGAGGAAAAAGATAAGAGGTATGATGTTGGAAAAAGATCCCGGCCTAAGCTGGATTGAGATTATCAAAGGTATTAATGTGTTCTCCTCTGGGGACCAATCACATCCAATGTTTAATGAAGTGCAAGATGAAATGCATAGGCTGCAAGGAAATTTGATCATCTCAGAAACAGATGAGATTTAATGTCAGGGGATTCCAGAATTTGAGGAGACACTACAGACATGTTTCAAAATCCCCTTTGGTGCTGATACATTTGTTTTTCTTAAAGGGCAACAGAAGAATAGTATACTTTTCTCAGAGGTTCTCCATATCTTGACTCAAACTCCTGGATTATTTCTCAGAGAGAAGTTACATGTTGAACCAAAACACGAATGAAGATTCTGCGACCCACGACTTCAAGCTCCAACATTGTATTAGCTAATGTCACATAGTTTTTGGTCTGTCTGGTTAAATCTTTAACAAATTAGGAATTCATCCACCCACATAATTATCTGGATGATGTACAAAGTCCTTAATGATTTTTTGCTTCTTGGCAGAATTTTACCCAAATTTAATTGGAAAGGAGAGCTTGATGTTCAGTAGGTACCCACACACATCTGGGAATATTATATACTCCAATTACATTCCAAGGGAAGATAGCATGTTCTCAGCTTCGCCTCACCGACCACGTTTTCTATGTTTCAGCTAATTTAGTTATCATCCGCAACAAAGATTCTAATGCTTCTAAACTTCAATGTTCCTAGGGCTTAGCTTCTTCTGAAGAGTAAAGAGTCTGAAAGCGTAACTGAAAGAGTGCTTATGGTTTGTCTATACAGAAAAGATGCATAATGATAAGGAGTCCAATTAATCAGCAAGGTACGCATTTCCACATAAAGAAATTGAAAATTTGAAATATTGGATTGCCACAAGGTTTCTCCAAGTAATTAAGAGCATTCAATAGAGATTATAAATTTAACAGAGATTATAAGAAAACTAGTGTACTAATGCCAACTGGGTTTGGCCTCCAACTTTTTTCCCATATAGAAAAATAATAATAATATATATATATATATATATATATATATATATATGTTAATAATAATAATAATAATGGGATTACATGTATAACAAGACTGGCTTTATCCAAAATTATATATTAAACATTTTTAAAATCACAAAAAATCTTAGTACGGTAATACTCTTCGTACGTTAATACCGACATAGATTGTGTTCAAAATCATTTGGAAAAACCTAATTTGACTTCCAAAATATATTGTTTTGATTTGCAACTATAAGAAAGATCGGAATTATAACTCATGATGCCCGTTCGTCACTTGATGCAAATCAAATATTCTTGTTTGGTTGCAAATGATTTCGGACCACGTCAACAACACACATAAAATAGGCACCAATATTTGAACAAAATTATAGGAAAATTTTCACATTGGTATAGATTCGAAGGCATAGCCTTTCTTAAGTCAGCTACTAGATGAACGACTTAACTTCGAAAAAATTAAGAAGCATGATTTTAAACCATAAAACCCCATCAGTAGTAGTAAAAGAAAGGCAACTCATAGCTCATTCATAACAATAACAAATCATTTCATGGCGTTTCCGGGTGTCGAAATAGCAAGATCTGGCAAAGAGAAACAATCCCCTCCACTGCTAAACCCATTCTCACCACCCTCTAGCTGCCACGTGTTCCCAATCAGACTTCCACCGCCAGCGCCAGTGAGGACGCCACCATCTCCAGCACTGGGAAAAGGCCATACAGCCCTTCCAAGCCCAAACCCCATATCTTCAAACCCATGTCCAATTCCAAGCCCAAATCCACCAAGTGTCAAAAGCCCAGGTCCCTGAGTATTCAACAAAGAAGTGAAACTCCCGCACATGTTAAGACTCTGCTTGACATCACTCACAAACGGCACGGCTCCGCCGTGATCGCCACCGGTGAGGGGCAGAAAAATTGGGGTGGCGTTAGGGGGGAGGTGTCGGTATTCTTGGCCGGTGGTAGCAAATATCGACGCGGCGGAGGTGGGACGGGAGCGTTTGGCATTCTTGCGGCTACCGCCACCAACGGGAATGTCGCGTAGAGTCCCACCGTGGGTCCAGTAGCGTCGGCAGGCTTTGCAGAAGTGGCGGGGCTGAGAGAAGTTGTAGTTGTTGTAGTAGCAGAATTTGGTATTGGTTGAGTCGCAGCGCGGACAAGGGAGGTGCTCCGGTTCGGGCGGCGGTGCACCGACTTGATGTGGCTTTGTGGCTTTCCGATCAGTGGTTTCTGGCGGCATATTTCGATTGTCGCCGAGAGCACTTAAGGTGTTTGATAAAATGTGGAAGAGAAATCGCAGCTGTGGAAGTGAGTAGTGAAAGGGAATAAAAAAGAAGTGTTGGGATTGCTTTTTGGATGGTAGAGGTGGGGATTTTATGGACGAGCTTGGAGAGAGAGAAAGAGAGATTCTGTCTTAGAGAGAGAGAAGGGGGCGGGGGGGGGGGTTCTGATTTTTTAGGGATTATTACTTGCAAAAAGCAAAGGAAGAGAA
This sequence comes from Centella asiatica, assembly GCA_014636745.2. NCBI lineage: Eukaryota > Viridiplantae > Streptophyta > Magnoliopsida > Apiales > Apiaceae > Centella > Centella asiatica. Next base: position 20,743,911 of record CM025785.1, read on the forward strand.
GCAGCTTTAAAAAGAGTTTCTGTAAATAGAGACACAAATTCAGTCGGCTAGCTAGAGAACAGGCTTTGCTTGGGTCGGCTCCTGATTGCAGGTCTCCTGTTGGGCTACATGCATGCATGCATGCATGCGTATGTGGTATATGTATCTCTGTATGTATGGCACTTTTATGTTTCCAATACTTTTGTACTTAATTTGTCCTTATATATATATATTTCTATATCTTATTATATCAAAATTTATCTGAAGAAGTCTAGAAATAAGGCGTATCATAACGTGCAATGAAAGTTGAATGCAAGAAGCCCTCAATTAATCGCTTTGTCTTATGTTCAAGTTAAGTAGATTATCGGCCCTCTCCGAAGTCAGCTAATTAGTTGCTTTCATAAATTAAAAAAAGATATCAACTCAAACAATTTATGTTTAGTACAGTGAAAGTACAAACAGATGTATTTATACATTAAATACCATGGAGTAGCACATTAGCAAAATTATTGTGGAATTGAAATGGTTGAAGTGTCATTATTGCTTACAAAATTATGCATGGTCGTGCACAGCAACTCAGCAAGATTAATTATAAGTTGATTTCAATTATGGATTTTCCCCTAACTTTGACAAACAGGATATTAGAAAGAAGCATTTTCATTATTTAAAGTTGAGTGGAATACCCTCTGAGACGACCATACTCTTATTTAAATCTTAATCAGGTATCATTGTCATTTACGTACCACGTGTGCCCACTCAGCTTATTAAATTAGATAATTAAAGACTCTGAACAAATTAAGTTAATTATACAGGGTTGAATAATTTTATCAAAGTTAATTATAACTCATGATCGATAATGCTTGAGAATGGACTAATATACAGCGTCAATTCCCTTGTAAGTACTGTACAATGTAGTAGAATCACTTTGAGAAATTATACTTCATGCGTTCTATAATTATATATTTATGTATTTTTTATTTTATTTTTTGATTTTTTGATTTTTAAGTCAAACAATAGTATATTTTTTTTTGAAAAAACATAAAATATTACTGAAAAGAAACTTTATTCAAGAGACTTGAATAAAGAACGGTATATTTAACTTCAAAATGAATGTAATTGATGACAAATTGGAATGTAATTAATGAAATTTTGGAATACAAATTATGTTGATTAAAGATTTTATCATAAACTATAATATTGTAATAATTATATTAACTAAATTAATTTTAATGTTTAATTAACTAAAAAAGTTGAAGCATATTTCCTATTCTAGATGGGAGAATAGCGTATATATTTAGAGGGTGAGGTTCATAAACATGATGAGTGCATCCAATGCATGCGTGCAACTTATATAATATAGACCATTATATTTTTCTTGTTCAGAGTCTTTGAATGGTAATCGATGAGCTCGGATACACGTGAGTGAATAAATAGCTTATTTTTAAGCTGCATTTGGATTGATGAAATGAAATAAAAGAGATAATTAATTTGATCCATGTGTAATTATTATATGAGATCACAAAATTTTATGGTCCCTATGAAAATGGTACATTATTTCTATATGTAATTTCATTATACGTGAAGATATGATTCATTAATTTTTTTTATTATTATGATTCTTCTTCTCATTTTTCCTCGTCACTCTTTTTACTACTATTTTTCACAAATTCCTTCTAATTTTTTTATGTCTTTTCATTTACGTTCCATTTTCTCAATCAAAATGCAATATTAAGGAGATGTATACGCATGTGGAATCGACCGATTGAGAGTATAAAGAGTAGGGTTCTACACATTGGTGTTGCAAAATGCACACCCCTTATTAAAAGTCATATCTTGTTCAAATTTCGTAGTGTTATAGTACATTAGACTTATTAAACTATGCAAGTCAATAATGCGTGTGGTTATGAATTATATATATGTCTGAAATAATTTGTTACTTACTAATAATATAAAGTTTTTTATTTTATTTTTTGTTAATTATTATTATGTTTTTAACTTTGTTAATATAATGTATGCAAAAAAATAAGTTCTTAGTAGTTGTACAAATTTGTCAGAGTGGTGTTTATTCAATGGTTATTACCTTAGGGTTTATACATGAATATTGTGGATGAATTGGCGTTTATGGACCAGTAGTGGGGGGTTGAGTGTTGATTAGTAGGCAATGGCTTTTTTGTCTTTTTCTTTGCATTATTTTTAGGCTAAATTAGAGATTGCGCTTCATAAAACATGGTAATTAAAAAACAATAAGATTAATCCAAATTGGGAGTGCTGAGTGCATATTGATTTCTCCAATATAAAGAAGAAAATGCAATAGTATTAATCAGGAAAATAGAAATGGATTGAATGATTTAACATTACAAGTGGAGTAGAGACAGAATGATGAGTAGTGGTCGGATGAGCGTGGGAGTGCAATTATTGGATTGCCCCCTTCTGGTTTTTGATCCGTCGTTTTCCTGCTTTCGCAGATTCTCCACTTCCATCCCATCCCATCCCAATTTTATTCGCCTGATTTTTCGGTGAACCTTATATATATATATTCCCCATTTTTAACACATACTTTCTCATGTTATTTATAACAATGGTGTTGTACCACTCCTAACATATTCTCATGTAAATATTTCTTCTTATTAATTTCAACCATTTTTTATTCCGCTTGTTATGTTTTTAATTATTGCAATACCAGAGGTCTCATGTAGTGTAACCGTTCAGATCCAGTGTAATAATAGTTATGTTGCCTACATTAAAAATCAGTATTTTCTAATTAAACTCTTGATTTCATGGAAAAAATGATAGACAAATTTCGACTAAGGTTATAAACGAATTTAGTTAACTATAATCAAAGTATACTACTCGAGTCAAGTTCGAAACAAATATATTTTTCCTGACATATATAAATTCCCCTTTAAATAATCAAATCAAACATTAAAAATTACTATATTCAGTTGTACCTTTGCTTGTGTACGTACCTAGTATTTAAATCTGATTAATCTCTGTTTAATTACCGAAATAATATTAGCAAACTTTAAGCCCTTCCTATATCAACTGGTAATTATCCAACGATCACGCTATCTAAATTTGTTCTGTTGTCTGTTCCATCAAGCGTTCAAGCCCTCTCAATTCGCAAACACAACTCATTTCAGACAAACCAATTCAAAAGCTTAATGCATATAAAGAACGAATGACGGAGGAAGATAATTGGAAGAATCCGGAGCCTTTAAATAGTTACTCATTACATTTTAAAATCAAAGATATACATTCATCTTTTAAAATAAATAACAGTATATTTAACTTCAAAATTAATCTATAAGTTATAATTAATTAGATTAATATTCATTTAAAATTTAAATACTATTATTTAATTTAAAAAGTTAAGACGTATATTTAATTTTAAAGCGAGAACGGCAGATAAAGAATAAAGAAGAAGGCGATGGATCATGGATGAATGAATAAATGGAGATGATCCAAACGGATGAAATGAGGGCGCGACACCTGTCCAGAAAAAGGAGGGGGAAACAAGAGATGGTCGGACAATATCCAGTATTGGGACTGGCACGCGCGTCCTGCGGCCTTCTCTCTATTTCAATCACGGTCAGTCAGTCACTTGAGGTCGGGGCTATACGTTGCTCAACAACGTACCTTAGCTTAGCCTGTCTTTCATTTTCATAGACATAGTTACATACATATACGTTGGTTTCGGATAAATTTTAATATTCTCTCCCTCTCTAAAATATTTTTGAATTTCTTTTTATTTATATTTTTAGATATAATTTAATACACGTCATATATATATATATTATCTAATTTAATAAAATTATAGAATAAAAATATAATCGATGAAGATTCATATTATGAAAAAAATTAAAATTATTAAAAATATATAATATATAGTATGTACAAAATTTCACATAAGAATACATATTGATTCCACGACAGAATGAAGATGTAGAAGGAATTAACAAGTATGTTACATGTATTGAGCTATTACCATTACATATTTCTTGACATTGCTATTGGTGTTTCTTAAGATTAAGGCCGGAAAATTGTCAAAATTGAATTGAAAAAAATCAAAAAAGTCGTAATTTCCTTTATATGACGGTATCATTTATTAAATCGTATGCCGTCAACAAATTTTGATTAATTTAACTATTAAGACTAACAAACTTTTTTAATGTATCGAGAGCGAGAGTCTTGTCATGTAATTTTTAATGAATAACCGGATAACCTATAAGGTTTGCACCTAGACTTTTGTGAATGTATATAGGTTGTAGCTAATACGGCCAGAGAAAAAAAAAAAAAAAAAAAAAAATATATATATATATATATAGCTAATACGGCCGTATAAGAAAAAAATTGTAGCTTAACATGGTCTCTCTATTTTTTGACATTAATTATAGACCGAAATTGCGATTTGAACACTTGAACGTTAATTCTTATTTGGCATTTCTTCTTTCACTTTAGCATAATGTTATATTTTTCTTTTTGTCTTTTCCTACCACAAGTGTTCTGTCTGTATCTTCTTTTTCTAAATGAATACCAAACTATGAAACTAAGAATAAATACAGTTAAAAAAAATACACCGTAACTAACTTTAGTGTAAAGTTATATATTGTTAATGTTCTTAAGTCTTATCCTAATACTTCCATGTTTTCACTTTAAAAATTAACTATTGTGTGCTTTCCACTCAGTTTATTTTATTGATTTATAAACATATATATTGGCCGGATTTCAAAATAAGTGATTTTAGTTAAAATATACTGCGTATATATAATCCTAATAATAATGTCTCATTCTGTACGTTGTTTCTGTACTACATTGAGTGTGGAAGAGTTCTCTTTCTCTCAGGCTTCTGAAATGTCATTTTCGTATAATCTTTCCATGCATCTCACTCGTCTATATACATGAAAATTGATTAAAGGTGGTGGCCACCATTTATTAATGTTTTTGTATGTATGCAATTATGCATGCATGCAGTTAATTAGTAGAAGTTATTACACACACACACACAGACTAGGCTAGTTATGTGTGTGTGTGTGTGTGTGTCTCGTCTGGTATACCTTACTAGTACTGGTGACTGAGTTGCCAATTATAACCCGACAAAAATCTCTAACATGCGCTCGATCTTCTCTGTTTCTTTCTTACAAGGATTTCAACTCTTTCCTTTTGGCTTTTTTCCCTCTCGAATATGATTCTCCTAGCTTCTACTCTCTCTCTCTCTCTCTCTCTCTCTCTCTCCGTTTCTCTTTTTCACCGTTTCTTTCACCTCCATCTTCGATCAATTCCCTAACAAACAATTGCTGTACTATTTTCACTTTAATATATCTCTGTACACACACACATATATGAATATTATCCGCATAAAGTGCTAATAAAATGCAGTTTTTTTCAATCCAAAGTCGAGCTCTCAAGACTAAAACTGACGATGAGATTAAAAAAACATTAGAATTTACATCCGTTTCAATTTATGTTGGACGTAAAAATTCTCAAAGAATATCTTACTATCTTTTTTAGTTTTTTTAATGATGGATATTGATCCGAAAAAAAAATACATTTTTTTAATCATATTTATGAATCATATCTTGTATATGCATACACGTATGATTTTTCTCTACAAGAATTCCATTTTTATTAGATGATACTCCGATTAATTTAAAAGTAACGCATTAATCTCCTTCAATTAATTAATATATATGCATTATCATCTTTAAATCTAGCTTTAATCAACCGCTCGCTCATTTTATAAACAAGTAGGGTCATTACTAACTTATTAAAGTCTAGTTCAAACATTGTAAAGAATTAATCAACAGTGAGCTTGCATTTATTAATACTTTTCAATTGTTTATAATATTTATAGTTATTTGTTAACTAAATCAAATAGGATCAAATTAACTTTATAATAATTAGAAATTATCTTATTTTATAGCTAAAGTATACAAGTGAACTATATCTTTATTTCTAAAATCCCAGTGTATATTTTGCACTTAAGGATGGTGGATGAACTTTTTAACTCAACTATATGGTAGTATAAAATGCAACTTTCTGATCATTAATTTTAATTATAATTAATTTAATTATGAGTAATTGATTACAATTAATTTGATTATGATTAATTAATTACTATAATTTTATTTATGATTCTTACTTAAGATGTTAATTGAAATTATTTATGATTTTGTATTTTTGTTAAAACGAATTTTTTAACTTGTTCCTAGTCAAAACGACAACTAAAGTTGAGTCAGGGATCAACTTATTAACTTAATATTAATTCTTTAAACTCATATTAACTTATTCTCAAAAAATAATTTTATACATTATCTTAAAAAAGATTTTTGTCCTATACAAGTAAATAATTTAGGATACAATAAAACATTTTGAATTTCGGAGTTTTACGGACGAAGAGAATGAATTTTCCTTTCTACTGCCATTTGAAATATGTAAAAACAGATTTATATAGATCGAGTATCAACAGTCATATCCCTTGATTGAATCGCGACCATTCGATCGTACCTTTTGATTTTAACGGTTGTGATAAAAAATCACAACTTTTAAATTGCTAGTATAACTAACAGTCCCAACCCTTGAAACTAACTGTCACGAAATAAAAATACATAAATAAATAATTTTTGTATTAAGCTAGTATGATGGTCCCTAGTATCCATATAAAAACATTTTATTCTTAAAGTAGGAGAGTAATATGAGAGTTGGTTGTTTTTTTTTTCCACATTTTTTCTCTTTTAACATTACAATCTATCTAACGATGCATCCAAATGATCCTTATAATTTACATCATGTATACGCGATTATGCAAATTTCTTTTGTTGTGGAGGCGAAACATGATATTTTGCGGCAAAAATCACTTTTTTTAAAATTTTATTTTAAGAAATAAAATAATCAGGTGGGCCCAGAGTATTGTCCTTCATAATTTGATTAACAAAGATTGTCTTTATTTTATTTGTTCTTGTGCTGGATGAGTTTGGCACCAAGTGACTGTTCAAATAGATTCAAACCCCAGTTGCCGACACCTTTCAAAATTTTAACATGGAATATATCCTTTTTTGGTCATAATCGCCGCACATTTCTTTGATTGAATATATCAACACATATGAAAGACATTACAATTAATGAAAATTGAATATATATAATCAAGAAGAATGTTGGCTGGCTCGCTAGCTCAAACAATAGACAGACAAGCATTGCTCTCTGTTATAACCATAAAATCACAATTCTAGATCATTCTAAATCATTGAGTTGCCTGAGATTCATCGGAGAAATGTATTTAGTGTCTCCATCAAGTAATTGTTTGGCAATAATAAGATTTGTAGCCTCACTAGGATGATAAGGATCCCAGAAAACATACTTGTCGCGATATGTACACAAACTAGACGTTGGTCCACATGGTATGATCCCTGCATATTGACCCCCATTTCCACAGCAGGCCGTACTTGCTGTTATAAATCCTGCCACATTTTTCAAATCTTCTATCACAATCCATAAAAATTAATTGGACGTATTTGGTTTTCGATAATACAGAGTCAAATAAGTTAGGCCGGTTGAGAAAAAAACGACGAATGTGTAATATACGAGCTATTTAAATCAAAATATATCAGTTGCATAAATTACTCCAGTTTCGATACATATATAATAAATGTTCTTGATTTATGCTCGTGGGGGTGGTGAAATGGTGTCAAATATAAATAATGGTCGTACCATATTGTTGATATTTTGTGATGACTTCCATTACTAAATCGTAGACGTTTGCCACAACAAATGTTGCTCCGGGCAGGTTGTCGTTGAACTGGGCAACTAGATCATTTAATCTGGCATTGAATTGAAGGGCTAGTTTATTTGGTAATTCCACACACTCATCTTCCGCAAGCTGATTAAGTGTTTTTTGATAGGGAATGCAACCTAGTGGCCCAACATTCGCAATAATGAATTTTCTTGCATCAAGTTGGTAAAGCCTCTGTTCAACAAAAAACAGAACAAAATTAAAATTTAGGAATCAATTAACTGTGACCATAATTTAACAAACTGTTAAATAAATTTATTGGGATTTTTGTATTGATGACATACAGTGAGCTGGGCCTTGAAATGATTAATAACATCATCAATGAAGGCATCTGGGGATTCTGCTATTCTTGCTCCAATTGAATAAACTGGGAGCAGATAATTGTTAAGAATATCGTTTGATCCAACGGTGACTGAGAAAATGGATTTCTTCATCATGAAATTTCTTGCCTTTGATGCACCCAATAATCCATCAATTTGTTTCCTGGTAATATTAAAGTAATCAATTTGTATATCCATGGAAAGCCTGTTAACCTGCAAAACAAATTTACTAATTGAAATCAACAATGAATCCACAGCATTCTTTCCAATAAAACACAATTGATGACATCTTGAACTTCATTATTTACATGAATTTGTTTGATTCTAGTTGAATACTTTAAAATTTAAAAGTTTTTAATTTCAGTTCGTGTATTACATAAATTTCTAAGTTTAAATTGTACAAATGTTGAGACTCTTTCTCTTCTCTTTTCTCTCTTTCAAAACCCTAGATCTTATTTTCATATGTTTTGTTCAATTGTTTTAAATAAAATTGTCCTTCGGCATTTTATTTTTTCTTATTTAGGATCATTTTCTCCAAAGTTTAGATTTATTTATTCTTACTATATATTTTCTCCGATATGGATTCATCCATTATCGCGATATTATGTTAATGTGTAAGAATTGCTAAGAGGTTAGAATATGGAAGATATGTAATAGTTATGTATTTTTTTTATGTTTATTGTAATCAGATTCATTATGTTCCAAGAAGATTCATTTTCGTACTTTACTTATAGTTGGATTTATTCGATTAATGAAACTTCAAATGTTGTACAAATGTTGATTTTAACAAACGATTTTACATTTTTTTAGGAGGAATTATTGATTTTCTCATACCAGTACTATAATTTATACGTAATAAAAGAAAGTAAAATAAAATGATAACTGATGGAGTATTAGCTTACAAAAATACTTCCACTAGCATTCATAACTCCAGCAGCTCCTGATGCATAATTGATCCCATGCAATACAGCTCTTCCCGTAGAATTTGGGGCCAGATATGGCGCAGCATAATACGTTTGTCCAAGTTCCTCCCCTAAGACATAAAAGGTTCCAAAATTATGCACAAATATATAAATCTAACATAAATGTGGTATGCACCAAGCAATGAACTTTCTTTACATGTTAAAAGGTGTCTTATATATAGTTCGTTTGTACACTTGTGGTATGTCAAATATATCCTTTTTAAGTTACAAGATAATTAGACTAAATTTTCAAGATGATATATTATCTCCATTATAAAAGTGAATGTCTCTAAAATACACACAGAATGGTGGGTGTGTGTATGATTGAATTTAACTGGGTTTAATTCATAGAATAGTTAATATAGCCAACTACATAAATACTCTGTTTGTTTCAATTTAAATATTAAATAATGTAAATTACATTATTAGAATCTTAAAAAAATTAAGTTAAACAATTTAAATATTAAATAATGTAAATTACATTATTAGAATCTTAAAAAAATTAAGTTAAA
>CM025785.1:20753479-20788812 GCA_014636745.2 Centella asiatica
AAATAATGTAAATTACATTATTAGAATCTTAAAAAAATTAAGTTAAAATAAACGGAAGGAACAATTATTCAAAAAAAATCGAAGATTAATTTGCAGTAGAAGTTGAATTTTAAGATTTCACCGACAAATTCAATATAGCGTACAATATATTTAACATGCCACACTAAGTATGAGAATATAACTAGGAGCTGTATGTATATATGAATTAGCTTACCGACAATGTCCGGAATGGTTCTTCCATTTGTGAACCGACCGGTAGGAGTACCACCGGAAGGTGTAAAATCAATACCATTCGGTCTGATATCAGCCTTAGACAAGGACCGTAGATAATTATTATTTCCTGCATCCACCAAAGAATCACCAAATATATAAAATGCTCCATTGTTCAGATCTTTACCATAGTCATCATCGCCCTCCACCAATATTCTCACATTAATAATTAATGTAAAAATTGCAAAACCCAAAATGCTACAATTTTTCATGGCCATGTCTTAATTTCAAAAATTGAGCAATTCTTCGAAACTTGATATTACAATTCGCCGGGAACAGTTATATATATGGACTCTTTTGGGGCAAATACTAGAGTAGAAAACTAAATAATGTGTGAATAGAAACTTGTGGGATTGAATTTGTGAATATAGTCGAGTTAGAGTTGGTATGAAAAATTTCTTGAAATGTGGAAATTTGGAAGAGGTAGGTTAGCAACATTAGTGTGTTTGTGTTAACGTGCATGGACTTGGAGCATTTTGTTTTTAAGCAAGTAAAAACTTAGAGGTGAAGAGAGATAGGTAATGCATTAGTTTAATTATATGTTACAAGAACTGATGAGAACAGAGTCCAGTATTTTCTAACAGCAAATATTAATTTATAGTTTGTTAGGTTTATGAGTATACAACACCTGGCATAAGTAATTAATCCTACTCGACGACGACTTCTTCATCTTTCTTTTTTTTTTTTGTCTGTTCTTATTAGGTATTCCATATATTAGTACATAAATCAAATAGATTTTGATCAATAAAAATTGCAAAAAGGTGGACTTTGTTTTTTTTTGTTTTTTTAAAAAAAAATATGAATATCGGGATAAGATTCAATTCCTATGTTAGGATGAGAAAAATAATGAGACAAGACTCGATCCTTCCAAAGAAAGAAATATAATTAATTTATTCATATTAGGAGTGTGAAATTTTTTATTTTAAAATATATGAAGTAAATTAATTAAGTTTCTAAATAAGAAAAGGTTTATATATTTTGTTGTATTCATCTGCTTAACAAATTCTACATTGACATCAAATTCAGATTTGAGTATTTTTAACAGAAATAACAAGATGTAATCGCCAACCAAAAACAAGAAGCTCGTGATCGATGGAGCAAATATACGATGATTGCCTCACGAATGAAGTTAGTGATAGGCCGGCCCAGCAGGAAATAAAATGGGCCTACAACCAAGAAAATGAGGCCCATTGGGCGGAAAACTTAAAATATTCAAATCCCCGTCACCTCCCCCGTGGCACAAAACCCAACCCACAGGAGAATTCAACCTTTCACAATTGATCACTCGACCGTTGGAACTTGGAAGAAACTGGTGGCGTTCGTATAAAATCACAACTGAGAACTCACCCACTAGCTTAGACAGAACTCAGCAGTTTTAACAATGGTGACAATGGGAAAGATAGCTCACAGCTTAGAAACCTCTGCAGAACCTAACCTCCATCATCAACAAAACGACCATAGTCAAAACCAAAACTACAAGATTTCTGGGTACGAAAAGTGCAGGGAAGAAAGAATCAAAGAGAATCTTGAAAGAATGCACAAACTCGGCATAATCGACCTCTCTCTCAAGCTCAAAACTAATACTAGAAAGCCCCAAAAGCTCACTTATACCCCCTCTAATCGCAAAACCCCTAATCATCTCTCTCCTCTTCCCCCTTCTGCACCCGTCCGTCGCTCTTCTAGGTACCCTTTCTAGCTTTCTTCGACTTGTCAATTTGTTCTATTTTGTATATTTTATTTGTTTTTTGGTGAATATTTTGTAATGTGATTTCAGGGAGCTTAAAGTTTGTAAACTTTTGGTTTTTATTTATCTTGATGCGTTTCTAATTTATTTTTTTTATTTCAATTATTATGATTTCAAGGGGTTTGGGGTTTATGGATTTGGTTGGAAGCGATTGTATTAATCTGTTATTGGAATATTATGTGAGTTTGCAGTCTGCAGTTGTAATAGCTTTAGAGGGTTTATTTTGCTGGTTGTTAGTTTAGTAAAGAGGAATAATGAAAATTTGTAAACTAAGAATTGGAATGTCATCTAATTAGCTGGAAAGGAAGAGACAAAGAGAGTGCATACATTTTTCATTTGTTGGTAAAGTTGTTTATTGGTTACAATTATCTTTTCCATTTATGGTGGAATTCAGGTTGGGTAATGTGAACCCGGTTAGCTACTCTGAAGTTCATTTGCCAAATAAAGGTTCATTTGAAATGGAGGAGGTACTGCTCACAGAAGGTTCTAAACCTGAGGTCTACACAGAAGAACATGAAAAGTTATTGGGTAGCACGAACATGAGTTGGACTCTTTTTGTGGATGGCTACGGCAAGGATGGGAAGCGAATCTATGATCCAGTCAGAGGGAAGACTTGTCATCAGTGCAGGTTGGGGTCGACTTTGAAAATGGATTTGCTTATTGTCTCTTTGAGACTACAAGAATTACTTTTAGTTTTATACTTTTTAATTTAATGAAATTGAGAATTTCATAGTTGAAGTTTAGTGTCCCTACCCAACGTGTCTTTCATGCTACAAGATTTAGTTTAAGGCTATGTTTGGGAACCCAACCAGAACTTTCAGAAATTGGAATTGAAAGAGCACTCTGAATTCAATAGTTGAAGTTGATACTTAATTCCACTTTCGACATTGAGTAGGGACACTAAACTTCAACTACTTGGCTCTCTATGTCAACTCTAAGCTTTTGATATGGAACCTTCATGTTGCTTGAAATGCATTACATCAACATATTTGCAATAATTTTTTTCTATTATTTTATTTAGATTTTGATAGCTAAATTCATGTTATTTTGCATTTTCAAGGTTCCATATCTTTATGTTCCACTCCCCCACCCCAAAGAAAACTAAATCATGTCTGAATTTTCTCTGTTATATCTAGATTCAGGTGTATTCTTTATCTATCTAGTACCATTATGGGATTTAGTCCAATCACCAATCCAGCATTTGTTTTTTATGTTTCTTCGCAGTAATTATATACTACTATGCCTTCATGACTTTGATAATTGTAAATATGCTGTGAAGGTTTAGTATTTCACTTGATGGTAGCTATTGCATTGGCCAGCAATTGAAATGAGCAATGAATCTAAATATAAAACGGTAAATCTTGATATACTTTTAGGTGAATCTTACCCAAGGATCAGTAATTGACTTATTTTCCATTACTTCAATTTTTGTGACTTCAATATTCTATCTCCACTATGTGAAGTGTCCATATTCATTCTCAGGCAGAAAACACTTGGTTATCGTACGGAATGTAGCCGGTGCAACAAGGTCCAAGGACAGTTTTGTGGAGATTGCTTGTATATGAGGTATGAAAATCACAGTTTTGTCCTTGCAAATTATATTAATAATATACTTCGTTTATTAGTTGCATGGATTATATCACCTTGCAAACTATATTAACAATATTAGAAGTTCCTATCACCTTGCAAGCTCTAGATTATATCATTAGCTCAGCTTGAAATGGATTCTGTATTCAAGACATCCACACTGTTCTTTAAAATATTACCAGAAATGCTTGACCCAATTTATTTTAATCACAACTATGTGTGTTTCTTAAGGAGTTATCCAGTTTTTGATTTCTTCTACATTAACATCCATAAATACAGGGTATGGGATGTTGTCCCTCAACAATCTGACTTATGCTGCTTCTACACAATTAATTACATGCAAGTATCCACTTTTGCTGTTCAGCCAGTCGACCATATTTAATTTCTCGTTTTAGGTTCTAATTTATAGATTGACCCAATCTGTCCTCTGAATTAGCCTTACCATGGATAAGAACTTGCATATGGCTTAGATAAGCAATGCTGTTCGATTTATGAAAGTCATTTCACATCAACCATTTCAAGTCATGCATTTGAAAGAACTGCAGTATATTGGTGGGTGATTGATGGACTTTTTGTAGCTGAAATATGTTATACCCAAAAAAAAAAAATTTGAAAAGGGACAGGTTCAAATCATAGAGATATAATCTGTATAATGCTGTTGTTGTGAATAAAATCATTTGTGTAGATACGGGGAGAATGTACTAGAAGCAAAACAAAACCCGGACTGGATTTGTCCTGTTTGTCGTGGAATTTGCAACTGCAGTTTATGTCGACAAGCAAAAGGATGGCCTCCCACTGGGATCATGTATAAGAGGGTACTTCTTATAACGACTAATAAGTGCTCCCATATCTTTCTCCAGTTTCCTGAACTCTTTCTCCACTTTCAGATTTCTAATTTGGGCTACAAGTCAGTTGCTCATTATCTCATTCAAACCCACCGCTCAACATCAGATTTGGAGGAGGACTTAGGTACCAGAGTTCCAGTTTCCGCAAAAAAATCTCTGTCCTTTTTAAGTATTGAAGCTCCTGCGCCATTGATGAAAGAATCTGCTGCCTCCTACAACGACCTCAAAGTATCGACCATGCTGGAGTTTGACAATAACATAACTAATGAGCATCACAAAGGTGAGAAAGAGGAAATGATGCCAATTTCAGATGGAGAACTTAATGATCCTGAATCGACAATGCCAGCATCTGAAAACGATAAACCAGTAGGTGTAAATGATGAACACATTGAAAGCAGTGTTAAAGTTGAAACTAGCCCGGAGTCTGCAAAGGTTCCTTCAATGGTCAAAGAACATATTGCCGGAATTGTTCCTGAAGCTAAAAGTTGCCCAGACCCTTCGAGAATTTCTGAACTTGCAGTTACATACATTGATGAGCACCAAGTTTTACCCATATACGAAGGTAATGACATTTTTACTAGCAAAGAAGAAAGTATGCAATTCTTGGACAAACATTGTGATGATATTGCTGCAAAGGGAAGTGCTACAGGGTCCTCCAAGAGGAAAGCTCGCAGTTGCACTGAACCAATGCCCGACAGTATCGGCACAAGATTGAGACAGAGGCGTAAGAGAGATGCAAGCAAAGAAGCAAGCATGCAATTATTGGACAATCATTGTGACATCATTGTTGTTGCTAAGGGAAGCGCTACAGGGTCGTCCAAGAGGAAAGCTCGCACTTGCGCTGAACCAATGCCTGACAGTATCGGTGCAAGATTGAGACGGAGGCATAGGAGAGATGCCCAAAGCTAAGTTACATGGGCTCAGTCGGAATGTCTAGTACGTGTATTTTTGAAGATCTGATAAGGGTGCGCCTAAGTTTTATCAGTATCTCCTACCCACACCATTGTCCGGATCTAATTGATAAAAAAGGCCAACAGATTGATGATGCTATGTAGTTTTACTACTCCCGTAGAACCTTATTCACTACGAAAGACTGAACATGCATTTTCTGAATTCACTATGTGGATTTTTTCATTTTTTTAATCCTTAGTGTCGTGCTTCTATACATATAAAATGGGCACTTTTTCACTTAAAAGAAAAAACACTCGTTTGTATATGTCAAGATAAAATTGTGAACTTTTATATTCGTCTGCTTTGGTTTAAATGATTTTTCAATTCATGCAATATAATAAACCAGAATAAGCAGAGCCGTTCATATCATACGAATAAGCGCAAGTTAGTTAAACAGATCTAAGTTAAGAAACATTTGAATTCATTAAGTTGCATGTGACATCAACAGTGTTACTGTCAAGGATAATACTAGTAATAGTGATGAAGGGCAAGCTAGTAATTCATACAAGTTAGTTAATATGCCTTGAGATATGGAAGTTGTTATAACCAACTCAAGAGTATATATATATATGAACTTCGTCTGTACTCTTCTTCTTTAAGTATTACAATTTCGTTTTTCTCTTTCTAATTCATGTCTTCTATCAATTGCGATTGTAATTTGTTGCATAAAGGGATTCAATGTTGCAAAGTTTTAAATTGATTGAGAGTTTCATAAATAAGTACATACATCAAGTTCATGAATCATTGATTAGTGAATTAACCTGAATAAGTTAACCTACCTCAGTTCTTAAGCTGTATTATAGTAATAAGTTTAGCTGTTAATGTTAATACTTAATTAGTAAGCGTTTTCATTAAATTGAAAGTTCGACTATTGTCGGTCGTTCTTCTTAGTAGATAATTTATAAATACTCTCAAAGAGATTTAACGAGTAATAACTTTCAAAAAAATCTGCGATATGCACTAACTCTAAATTAGAGAGCATCCACTTAACCTAAACTTTTGTTTAAAACAAAAAATCTATATATACATTTATGGGATTGATTGTTGATTATTCTTGTGAGCAAGTTACAGATATGTGATCTTAGTTATTGAATGTTTATGCAAGTTCAGTCACAGCTGCAAAAGTAGTTGCTCAAAGTGTAACCTTGCAGCATGTCAGTGAGAATAGTGATATTTGAGAAGGTCGAATTTAATAATGAAGTTTGGGCCATTCCAAGTATATATATTTAATGAAAGTAATGGAACAGTAGCCACTAGGTCACCCAATGATTAAACAGTCAAGTCTGTACGTTTGAGGGAAATGATGTCTTAATCTTTATTTGAAATTGAAACACAATACACACCTAACAATATGCAAAGTTTCAATTGTGTGATGGGTTGCACTAAAACTGTAAATTTTAGTTACCCTCTTTCCTGGTAGGAGAAATTTTCTTATTAGATGCAAAAACACTTGAATAATCCAAATACGCGAGTAGCTCTGCCGTGTTGAATAAATGTGAATGTGGTAGCTAGAAACTTAAAATTTACTCCATTCATCTACAAGATTTGTATGTACAACTACTTAAATAAATAATTTATAGTGCGGAGTATATTAATTTGTCATCCGCCAAAATTAAATAAGTTCACATCAAGTTTCAAATATATAATTTCATAACTAAATTACGTATGAAATGAAATTTATATCTACTTTTGAAATGCAACTAATGTATTCTAAATGTTTGATAGTTTCCAAAGGAGATTCGAACTAATAAATGGACCAAACTAGTAGTCAATTCAATATGTATATAGCATAATTCAAGTCTAGAAGAGTCTCTCTCTCTTTCTTTCTCTCTCTTTCTTTCTCTCTCTTTCTTTCTCTCTCCTCATTCCCATAGATATATAACATACACTGAGGTCAGATTAATCCTACTTCTGAGGTAAACTTGTACTCCGTATTTGTCATGGACTGTAGAATAACAATATTATACAAACATTCACCTTTAATAGGTTTGGAATATTAGACATCATTAATTGATTTGGAAACTTAATTAATTAGTAAGTGTATATGATTATAATGAAGTAATATTTTCACTCCCCATGTATTTATAATTTGACTTCACTTGTGTATGTCTATATTAAACTTCACTACTTCAGAACTAATACAAAGCGCATACACATAATATACACATACCATTACCTACAAAAACCATCAAGTCTTGGGAAGTAATCCTACCAAGCAATGGCAGTAGATTCTAAGTCCTAGAAATGGCAAAAATTCATGTATTTATCTATCTACTTCGAGTACTATTTGTTTATATTTATTTAAACAAAGAATGGCGACAATAGGGACTAGAAGTTTGGACTCAACAATAATATTAATTATGTCTGACTTTGTGTAATGTGGCCAAATTGCCAAAAGATTTTTTTTTTTTTTTGTTTTCCTAACATTATTTTTTCATTTTTTTAATGCTACTGCGCTCAATTTCAAACTTCTCACTCTTTCACATATGACAGATTCATATTCACGTGTATTTTGATATTGACTCAAGAAGCTAAATTAAAGTATTTTTGGATATTTGTCTTCAGAATACTAAGACAAAGTAATCTAAACTAAGTAATTTATATTAAATTATAAAAGTATTATTTGTAGTTTTTACTAAGTGGCGGATTTGAGCAAGTCGCGTGTGTGTAACTAACTGACCACAGGGTGCTGTAGGCCTGCAGTAGTTTCTCCATTCCAAAATATAAAATATATGATCATTTGATTTTATTACGTATTTTTAAATAAAATTTAATATACATTAATTATTTTATTTTTTTAAAATAAAAATAAAAAAATAAAAATATTTGAAATAAAGATTAAAATGATATAAAAATTAAAATTTTATAAAAGAGTTAACATATATTAAATTTCACCTAAAATTACATAAAAAAAAAATAAAACCTTGAACATTTTGAAAAAGAATTAGTAATATCTTTAAGGGCAGTCAATGAAAAGTTAAATTTGTGGTCAATTAATTTGGGTTTTTGCCCTTTTCGTGG
This sequence comes from Centella asiatica, assembly GCA_014636745.2. Classification (NCBI taxonomy): domain Eukaryota; kingdom Viridiplantae; phylum Streptophyta; class Magnoliopsida; order Apiales; family Apiaceae; genus Centella; species Centella asiatica. Next base: position 20,761,898 of record CM025785.1, read on the forward strand.
CAATCTCTAGTGCTTTGTGCCTCCTACTACGTCCACTACTGTATCTAAGGGAATCTGAAAGTAAACCAACCGATCAAACTTCTATTCATACTCATTCTTTAGATAATAAAAAAAAATTAAAAATTAATATATACTTGTATTTATATTTTAAAAAATAGATATTCTCTGTATCTAATTAAAAATAGTATAAATACAAATACATATATATATATATATATGTATATATTTATATTTGTAATATCCGTTTCAGATTAGAATTTTATATAACATTTGCATTATATGCCTATAAATATTTAGATTTTTTAAAATTATGTAAGGGTTTATAATCTAATATAATTCAGAATGTATAAAAAAATAAATATGTCAATTTGTATGATATTTTGTTTAGTTTGTTAAATGTAAGAATATTTAGTATATGTAACATGAATAATTAAATACTTAAATTTGTTTTAATTGTATTATATCCTAAATATCCAATACTCTTATATATATTCACTATTATCTGACATATATTATTTGTATTGTAACCGTACAAATTGATACAAATATGAATCTAAACATATTTATATTTGTATTTGACCGTTTACGCCCTACTCGTTCTCTTCATATCTTTTACGCTCTCAAATTTATCTACAAATAAATCATTAATTAAGTTTATTTAAAATTAATTTTAATTTATTTGTGGTTGAAATTAAGAATATGGAAGGTATGAAAAAATAAATATAGATGAAAACTTGATCCTAAATCAACGCCCTGTATTTTGTATATTTTAATGTTTTTGGGTAACTATCAAGCCCACAGTAAATTATTATCCTCTATTCTAAAATTAGAAATACTATTCTTAATATTTGTACATAACACACCGGTCATTTTGTTTTATTTATTTTTTTTATATTTTTTATATACGAATTTTATACAAATTATATATTTTAAAATTTATGCAAAATAAAGCGTATTGTTTTAAAATGATATAAAAACTTAGGATTTATAATATTTGAATATACAATATTTACTTTTTTTGATTAATTTGATTATAATTTAATCTACAGTTGTGTTTACCCTCAATTAGTCCAATTCGTGTTCTAAATTAATATTAATTATAATTAATCTACAAATAAGTTCACTTCTCTGTCAACTCATGTCATGAACCACTCTTATAAGTTAATTTAATAGTTTAGTATAGTATAGAAAGATAGTATATATAATTTGATTGTAATTTAATATGCAAATGACTTCATCCTCAATCATCCCAATTTATGTTGTGAATTAATACTCTTAGTTGACCGAGTTATAGATAGATTATTTGATTGTAATTTACTCAATAAATAGATTCGTCTTCGGTCGCCAAGTTCGTGTTGTGAATTATTGTCTTTAGTTGGTCCAATTCGTAATGTAAATTAATGTTAATTACAATTTAGTCTGCAAATGATTTTTTACTCTCAATCCACCCATTTCGTGAGCGAAATTAATATAAATAGTTAAATAGATTCGGATGCAAATAAGGTTTGTATGCGATTACCAATTCACAATTAAGAAGATCAAAAGAGTAATTATCAAAGTTATATTCAATTTTTCGATAAAAAACTATTACTAATCATAATCTCATTATCATAATCATGCACAAATACTCGTTGTATATAATTATCTTAATTGATATAATTTTATTATTTAAATTAAAAAAAATAAAATTTAAATTTAAACATCTATAATCAAAATGAATATTAAGGCTCGTCAGCGACTTCTCCCAAACTTTTGTCAGATACAGAATGTCAAAATAACAGTGCAACTTAATTTAATACTTTATATAATTGGTAGAAGCCAATAATGAAAATGAATATCAAGCTTGTATTACAAAAAAAAAAAACAAGAGCAAGTCTCAAGAATCTGTAACTAATGCTAATGTATATTATTCTAAATCAATATATAAATTTGTATTACAATTTTTTATACACTAAATATTTGTGTACATATATAAGAAATATTACACACACACACATATATATATATATATGTTTTGTGGTGAAAATGGTAAATATTATTTGTTATTACATTTACAAAAGTGTGGATATCAAAAATAAAAATTGCACCACGTAATTACACTAACTCTGCATGCGAATTTTACGAATAACTAACCTTTTTATAATATGGTAAATTCATACCCAGTCCGAACTAACCTTTTTATAAGATGGTAAAAAATTGGATTTGAAAAAGAATAACACTTTTTTTTTGCCTATTTTATCATGTTAAAAACGATCGCAAAATGGATGGAATATCTATTTTTTAATTTTATAAAAGTATAAAATGATAGTGAAGGCAGATTATTTAATTTTAATCAACGGTAGGATATGTTACATGTGTATGTCAATAATATTTACATATTAAATAAAAAGAGAAATTAATGGTAACGAATTTTTATGTAAAATAAAAACTTTACAAATAACTCACTCGAATATTATCGATTAAATTATTTTTTGTTGGCGAATGAATTGTCGGTTAACCTCTTTTTTTTTTTTTTTTGTTAACAAAAATTTAGGTGAGTGAAAATTCTCTCAGTCTAGGATCAACCACCAACAAGTAGTGGCGGATTCAAAAATGTAATAATGGGTGTGCTAAAATAAAAATTTTAAGAGAACAACACAATTTTTTTCGCACTTATAATTTTTTTTTTGTGGCACTTAAAATTTTTTCTTAAAAAAATAATGGGGGTGCGCGAGCTCTTACTCACCCCTGTAGATCCGCCCATGCCAACAAGATTCAAACTTTTAACTTAATAGAAACTCTTAACAACTGAACCGACATTCGCTGACAAATTGCGTGTTAACTCTTTAAAATTAAAAATACCTTTGGATTATAAAACTCACTGTTTTCAGACAAGACAAACAAGTAATACTTAAAAAAAAATTCCCTTTAACTTTATTAAACTCAGACATAATACGAAAATATATATTTTATATTTTCGCCAATTCTCTATATTAAATTTCTAATATTATCTTTTGGGTCTCGGTAACATGAGTAGTAGACTACTAGTCCATTTATTTTATAGAGTACTCCCATGTAAACATAACAAGTTCAATGCAGTAAAACTAACATATAAACTTCTAAACAGTCTATGACCAATAAGAAGTGCCAAAAACAAAATGACATACGATAAAAAGTAAAAATATGGAAATCGCAAGAAGTCTGATTTATGTCTCTAACATCACCTTGACAGTTGAAACAGAAAAATAAATAAATGGAGCCCCAGATGTATGAGGCACAACCACAACCACCTCCTGGAATTGGCTCATATGTTTTTTTTTTCAATTCCTTTATTTATTGTAAATATACTTTTTTAATGGGGGCTTATAATCGATATGCTTTCAATCTAAATTTTTTATAAGTTTGCCGTTTTGGGAAGTTTGCTCCACTCATGGGTGAGAATCTGCATTGATTACTGAAGTTAGTTTTCATGAACTTCAGTTGTTTAGTGCGAAAGGAAGTATAATTTTGAATCTAAGAATTACTTTTAGAGTAATAATTGTAATAGGGTCTAAATTTTTTTTTTTGAAATTAATTAGTGATAGCTTAGTTCCATTCTTTCAATTGGTTAAGTGCTTGACCAAAACTTTCTTCCTGTAATTACGGTCAGTTTCGTTACCTTTTTAGTTGTCGTCCTTACTTGTTTATTTGTAATTAATAACACAAGAAAGTCATTCCTCTCTTTTTAGTTGAGTCAAACAGAAGTTTATCTAAATTTGTATTCTATTCGAATAATAATTTCTCGAGAGCATGAGTATATTTTTTAAAAAATTCAGTTAATTATTCAATTTTTCTCAAGATATTGAGGTCAAATTCTCTAGTAGAGTGCAAATTATTTGAACTCAATTCAAATACTCTATTAAGATCTAAATGTACATTGTTCTAACTCCATCTAGAAATATTATAGAATCGTCAAATTATAAAAATCAAATATAAAAAACTTACTTTTCGACTCGGTTCGTCTAATTTGTGCCCGTATTATTTATTTTATAAAAGCTTATATATTATTAAATCTTACTTTAGTAATAGAGGAGGCATAACTTCACTTTTGTTTTTGTAATATAATTTAGTTAAAGGTTAAAAACTTATTTCAATTCTTCTTCCAGGGATTTGTTAAATAAAAGAAAAGGTCATAGTCCCAATCAATTATCGAGCTGGCTAGCTCAGTTACATCTTTTCCATAAATAATTACTGGGTATTGGTAAACAATTAAAGATTAACTAGTGGACCACGTTTTTACTTTTCATCAAAACTTAGACAAATAAAAAAAAAACAAATAAAAAATGTACAATTTGGATTAGACCCAAATGGGGTCAATGACAGAAAGGGAGAATACAACCGCAGTGTGGGGCGTTAAAGTAATCAATAGAGCTACTACTACTACTACTACCATTTTCAGTATTTGGACTCGCAACTGAAGTAAATGCGCATTGGTCTGGGCGGTTTTCTTTTAATTTTGGTCGCGGCACCAAGCTACAGTAAAACAAAGTGAGAGATTGAAAGCGTAGAGAGGGAGGGAGGGAGCTTGGAGGAGCTCTTTCATGTGTAGTTTCAATTAGTCTTCTTCACAGAACCAGCTTTTTAAGGGCTTAATTATTCAAAGCTGTGTTTTTTTTTCTCTTGGTGTTTGATGTGCGGAGTGACCATTTCTCTTCCCATTCACTCTTGTGTCCTTAGTTGTGTCTTTTATTTTTTATGTAGTGCCACATTTTGGGATCTGGGTTTTCCTTAATAGTGTCTGAAATTTCGATTTTACCTCTCTTTATTGGGTTTCTTGCAATTTGTCAACGTTTGGACTATCTATGAACATGGGGTATTATTTTCTTGGCATTTCTTGAATCTTAGGTCTGCAATTGTTTTTTATTTTTATTTTCTTTTTGGGGTTTTAGCTTTCGATTCTCTCTCAAATATCTGGAGGATGGTATGATGGGATTCATGATTTTGCATATGAGAGCTTCATCTGCAAATGTTTCATCTATTTCTCTCAAGTAAGGTCAAATTTTAGGGCTTCTTTTGAACTGGGATTAGATCTGCTAAAGTTGAGCTCTTTTGACTCGGTCTCTGCTCTGTGAGTTTGAATTCTTCTTAAAGCGGAGGGGGGCAGGGAGCTTTTCTTTATCTAATCTAGGATTTTGGATTTTGAAAGCAAAGGTTGATTCTTCTGTGATTGCTTTTTCGTCTGGTTCCTTTTGCTTTGTCAGTCTAGGGTTTGAACTTAAACCTACTTTCTTGTCATTTGGTGATGGGCTGATCAAATTCCTCTATTGTGGTGAAACTTTTGCAATTTTTTCTTTCTGGGGTTTTCTCATAGATTGATTATATAGATAAAGTACTCATGCATCTTTCACTATGGAAGCCAATTTCTCGATGTGCTTCTCTAATCTTAGACAAAAAGAGCAGAAAAAAGGATGGGTCTGACTACTCAACAGAGGGGATCAGAAGAAACCCTTCAGTACTCAGGAGATTGCAAGAGCACAAGATTAGGGAAGCTCTTGAGGAAGCATCTGAAGATGGGTCTCTTGTTAAATCACAAGTCATGGATGCAGAGTCCATTGACAATCAAGATGAGGGCTTGGGGCGATCGAGGTCACTCGCTAGGCTTAATGCCCAGAAGGAATTTCTCCGTGCCACTGCTTTGGCTGCTGAGCGTACATTTGAATCGGAAGACTCCATTCCTGAGCTCCATGAGTCGTTCTCCAAGTTCCTTACAATGTACCCGAAGTACCAGTCGTCAGAGAAGATCGATCAGCTGAGGTCGGACGAGTATGCACATCTATCTGATGGTGGTGTGCCTAAGGTATGCCTTGATTATTGTGGTTTTGGGTTGTTTTCATTCCTGCAGACTGTTCATTATTGGGAGTCTTCTACATTTAGTTTGTCTGAGATAACTGCAAATTTAGGCAATCATGCTCTTTATGGTGGTGCTGAGAAAGGCACAGTGGAACATGATATAAAGACTAGGATAATGGATTATCTGAACATTCCTGAGAATGAATATGGTCTTGTATTTACTGTAAGTAGGGGATCAGCTTTTAAACTGTTAGCTGAATCCTACCCTTTTCAGACCAACAAAAAGTTATTAACCATGTTTGATCACGAGAGTCAATCTGTAAACTGGATGGGTCAGTGTGCTAGACAGAAAGGTGCAAAAGTTTATAGTGCTTGGTTTAAATGGCCAACCCTTAAGCCCTGTTCAACTGATTTGAGAAAGCAGATTTCTACTAAAAAGAAGAGAAAGAAAGATTCAGCAGCTGGTCTTTTTGTGTTCCCTGTTCAGTCTAGAGTTACTGGGGCAAAGTATTCTTATCAGTGGATGGCACTTGCTCAGCAGAACAATTGGCATGTCTTGCTTGATGCTGGGGCATTGGGTCCTAAGGACATGGATTCTCTTGGATTATCTTTATTCAGGCCGGACTTCATTGTTACCTCATTTTACAGGGTGTTTGGGTATGACCCAACTGGATTTGGTTGCCTTCTCATTAAGAAATCAGCAATGGGAAGCCTTCAAAATCAGTCTGGGCATGCTGGTTCTGGTATAGTGAAGATTACTCCAGTTTTTCCCTTGTACCTTAGTGATTCGATTGATGGTCTCCCTGGATTGGCTGGAGTTGAAGGTGATGATGTTGGTGAAAATGGGGAAGTAACTTCAGAAACTCGGGCAGGGGCAAACTTGCCTGCCTTTTCTGGAGCATACACTTCTGCTCAGGTAAGGGATGTATTTGAGACTGAAATGGATCACGATAACAGTTCTGACAGAGATGGTGCAAGCACCATATTTGAAGAAACTGAGAGTATTTCTGTTGGTGAGGTAATGAGAAGTCCAGTTTTCAGCGAAGATGAGTCATCGGACAACTCATTGTGGATTGATTTGGGTCAGAGTCCATTGGGATCTGATTATGCTGGCCAGCCAAGCAAACAGAAGGGAACCTCACCATTGCCACCTTTTTGGTTTAGTGGCAGGAATAAAAGCAAACAGATTTCTCCAAGACGGTCATCGAAGATATCTGACAGCCCAATATATGATAAAGACCCACATGATGGGCACATGCTATCATTTGATGCTGCTGTTCGGTCAGTATCTCATGAAGTGGATTATGTTAAGGAGATTCCTGAAGAAGAACATTTCGTGGAAACAAGCCCTATGCAAAACTATGCAAATCATCTCCATGAGATTGAGGAAGAACATGAAGCCAGTAATCCTGCTCATTTACTAAATTCTGGAGCGAAGCCATCTGGTCTATATGACCGTTCCTCAGTCTATCAGCAACGTGCTCTTGGCAATGGCTCAGTCTCTGAAATTTGTCCTGAGGCTAAAGAGAGTGCTATCCGAAGAGAGACAGAAGGTGAGTTCAGATTACTGGGAAGAAGGGAAGGGACCAAATTTTCTGGCGGTAGATTTTTTGGTGTGGAAGAAATCGAACAGCCTGGAAGTCGGGGTAGAAGAGTATCTTTTAGTATGGAAGATGACCGTAAAGCACGACTGAATCATCCTTCTGAACGTGGAGAATTCTCAGTGACAAGCATGGATGATGAAGAATACATGAGCGACGAATATGCTGATGGGCAAGACTCTGGCAGGAGAGAGCCTGAGATAGTTTGCAGGCATCTTGATCATGTAAACATGTCAGGTCTCAACAAGACCACCCTCCGGCTCCGATATTTGATCAATTGGCTTGTGACCTCGTTATTGCAATTAAGATTATCTATGTCTAATGAGGACGATTCTCTGCCCCTCGTTCACATCTATGGCCCTAAAATTAAATATGAAAGGGGTGCATCAGTGGCATTCAATGTTAGAGACAGAAATGGTGGTCTTGTTAATCCTGAAGTCGTGCAGAAGTTGGCCGAGGCAAATGGTATTTCTGTTGGCATTGGTATCCTCAACCACATAAAGATTCTAGATAATTCAAGACAGCAACGTGGTGGTCCGAATTTCCAAGACACTACATTGTGCAAGCCGATGGATAATGGCCAGATTGATGGGAAAAATGGGTTCATCAGAGTTGAGGTTGTCACTGCTTCTCTCGGCTTTCTTACCAACTTCGATGATGTTTACAGGCTCTGGGCCTTCGTAGCAAAGTTTCTCAATCCAGCATTTATAAGAGAGGGCGGACTACCAACTGTTGTGGAAGATGAAGAAGTGTGACTCCCAAAATAGGTACTGATCATTTTGCATCAATTTTGAAGAAAGATGGATTCATCTGGGGATTGATATTATAATTACAGTTCAATATTGAATTGGGAGTGAGTTAAATACACAACAACAAGGCTAAAAAGTACTGGCTCTGTTCAGCCGGATACCTTTTTTTTGCTCTTCCTAGACTCTTTGCATCAAACCTGGTGAATTCATTCATTTATTTTGAATTTCTTGTAGAGTTTGGTTTTAAAAACTTGTATGATTCCACAAAAGTTATGATGAACTCGAAGCAGAATGAAATGGGGTTAAGGTACTCACTTAGTTTACAATCTTTTTTATTGATGTAAACCAGATTATTTGTCTTCTCCTGTATAAATTTGAGTTTGTATTGGGTTTAGGGTTCAGGCTTCTATACCCTTCTACAGTTCTATATCATCAATTCAATTAGCTTTTTCTGACTTACAGTCTAGCTAGCTAGCATTGATAATTTTATCCTTAGTAGCAGGTGAACTTGCCTATTTACCCTGTCATAATGTTAGAGAAAAGTTCATTATGGTCATTTCCCTTCCTTTTGGTATATAGCTAATGTTTGCTAAATTTTTGGTTGATATTGCAATTTCTAAAGTTTGTATATAGTATGTAAGCAACTTTTTAGAAAAAGGGTATCCAATGACTCCAATGAATATGAGAAGAGGCATGATCTGATGACCGAGTACAAGAAATGTCTAAAAGGGCTAGTATTTATATAGTAATAGTTGACTCTAATCAGGGCATTATTATTTATGAACTGATAAAACGACAGATAATATAACTTAAGAATCTTGTATTAAAATCAACTGCTTCCATAAAAATTATTGGTTGGCAGTAGATTGAATTAAAAAATACCATTATTGTCTGTACTTCACCATTTTTTTAAAAAAGAATAGAGTAAATAAAGCTTAGCAGTTGCTGTAAGATAAAGTAAGTGATTGCTTTGGTGTAACATGAATATAATTTGCTAAAGTTTAAATTAGTAATAGTATCACGTGCTTTTGTATGGTCTACTGATGAAGCCTCTGGTTATCTATAGCAGCACAGTTTTGACTTGTAACCAATTTTCCGCTGGAGAAAATCATGGAGAGATTTTCCTTTCATAGCTTAGTTAACAGAAACCTACAAATAGTATGGACAGGAATAACCTTAACAAACAAAGCTGACTATTACCATTGACTTTCGCCATGCCACTACGAGAAAAAGCCCCCTGCTTTTTGTTTTGCCGGGGGTGGGGTGGGGTTGGAGGGGCATGGAGATTTCCTGCTAAGCAGCAGTAAAAATAATCGTATTTGATTAAAAAGGAAAATAAAGTCAAGTAAATGACAATCTTAATTGATTTGCTGGAAGTTTCGAATGCTCTTAAAAACAAAAGTATAATGCCTGAAATTTTAGTTAAATAAACACGAGTCTTTGCATTATACACTCATAGTCTAGCCAAGAAAAGTTGATTTTAGATGCTGTTACTTTCTTAATTTTACCTTTTTTTCCAGTCCAAAGCTTTTTCTCTTTCAACTTTTCCACCTAAAAGGAATCCAACAAGTATCCATTATTCTAATATGTGCAGGATGGCCTTTATGACAAAGTGGAGAAATAATGAAGCTCTTAAATGACTTGCAAACACTCGGTCAAATATGAGAATGTTAGTCCAAGGAGAGATGAAAACTGTCCTAACACTGATCTGGAAGATTAGCTTGTGGAAAATGTTTAGTGAATAATCGATAGAACGAACGCCCAACATTTATACTTAGATATGATTAATTAGAATTATTTAACAATTAATCGATACAACAAATGTCTAACATTTAGACCCGAGATTAATCAGAGTTAAGTATGACTAATTAGAGTTATTTAAAAATTAATTGAATGTGCGACACCACCCAATGCTTGGAAGCGATGAATTTGACTAAACTAGAACTTTCACAATAACAGATATACTCGTCTATAAATATTATTACTACTAGTATTATTATTACCATTATTGTTATGGTCGTTTTATATTATTTAAAATTTATTATCCTGTCGTTGACCGGAAGGTAATACCCAATCTGTCACAGATTTCAGCCTGGCAGCTTAATACTCCAGATATTAGAATTTTATTATATGTGATTGTTCCTGCATCATGCATGATGAACATAGTGTATTTAATTATTCATGGTCCTTTATCATTTTCTTGGTGTAGACATAATGCCACTTTCTTGTTCTCTTTGATATACTCACCCCTTGCTTAAGTTGACATAGTGGCGTGATGTTACAGTATCAATATACTCAAGAAAAAACAGATGGGAAATTGAGAAGTTTTCAATTTGGGAGCTTTATTTTTCTTTGTTTTAAGTAATGATTATATTTGGACCACATCCACTAGGTTTTGTTTGCCATAAAAGTATAGTGGTGCAAGCTTGAATCTTTTCATATCCTTTTGGATATTCAGATTTAACGATGTAAATAAAAGCCTTTGTGGGACCTTCAAAACAACGTTGGTAGGGTGCAAATAGCACTGCGCCATTCTTTATGGGACATGATAATGACTATGAACATTTATCAATGTAATAGGCTTATGCAAATCTTCAATTCTCTAGTAACAAGATGGAGCAAGGACAAGTGACAGAAAGTAAATTAAAACATGAAACTTTTAGGCAATAGTCATCCATTCATCGACTGTTGATAAATTTTATAAAGACCGAAGATAATGGTGACATATATTAGCATAATTCAACGGCTTTTTACATTTTGATAATAACTATAAAGCCTATTTTTAATTAGAACATAGTTCTTAAAGATATAACCAATAATTTATGGTTGATAGCATAACTGTCAACGACAATCCAGACCAACTGTTTCAGTAGTTTATTACAAGCAACGAGCCAAATCTGACATATACAAATAACAGATGGTTCTGTCAAAGAAAATTATGAACCACTTGCAGTCTCTGATCTTTCTAACTACTTCAAATTTCAAACAACACTATTTTCTAGATGTGTTTGTTGTACAAGCTAAAAAAACTATATGTTGATGTCCTAACAGAGAAGATTCCTTGCATAAAAAAAAAGACTTGGCAGCAAATGCCAAAAGGGAGAACTATCGAGTAAATTGGTGGTTCATATCTGCAGCCTGCAGGTCATATAAATTAAATGGCTTACTGTCAAAGTGATGCATATTTCTCCCATTTCAAGTCTTTTCTTTTAGAATCTGTTGAACAGAGCAGAGACGACTTGAGGTTGACAGAAACATCTCTATGAATCCATCACCTTTAGAAGAAACGCAATCTCTAAAGCCGATTCCTTGCATTGCAGATATCTATTCTCCTCCACTATATCTATAAATAAGTTGAGAAGTATTGGACGTTTGGGATCATAGATAGTACTTTCGCGCACTTGAGCAACCCATTTTGCTGCTTCCCAGACTCCGAATCTGCAAAACGAAATGGCAATGAAATTTGAAATGTCTGATAGAATAATAAAAAAATAAAACTCTCTTTCTCTCTCTCTCACACACAGAGAGACTACAGTGAAAGACAATTTAAAAACTCCAACCTAAGTAAATTTGTTGCTATAGATTTTATAGTCTGTTGTTCATATGATGACCCTTAGAATAACCCCACCTCCATAACCCCACCATTCCTCCTCAAATAAAAAGGTGCAAAAGGGAAAAATATCAACTGCAGTTCAAAATGAACACTAATGAGCGAAGGAGCCAAACTCAGCCTCCCCCCACCATACTCAAGATCTCCTTCCAACTCCTCACTGCAGACAACTGTACGTAATTTCTTAACTGTACAAATCCAAGTAAATATGAAAAATAAATATTCCATTTTCCTAATATATTGCTTTGTTTTCATTCATTAAGATCCCACGAGCATTCTGGACACAATTACAGAAAAAGTTCTAAATAGTCTCATAAAAACAATCAATGGTAAACAGACTTTATGAGATGAGAAGAAATGCCATCAAACTCCACAGTTACTCCGAAGGGTTTGGTCCTGCAAGGTTCACATTTCAGCATAACTACAGAATTCTTCACCAATTTAAGCACATCAGAGTTTCTACTATGGTCAACCTGTAATATAAATACAAGCCAACATATTCACGCCTAATATACTTGAAATGAACCATATTCTCTCATCAGTAGTTTGGCATTGTCTTCTGTACTTTGCCTTTTTCAAACATGGCACCTTGTACCTCAGCTATAGATGAGTTCAAAATTTCACTATAAAAAACTGTATACCTCATCCAATCATCAGCACAGCAAATATCAAGGTTTACACTCTACCAGTTATCAATAAAATTTATCGCAAGATTGCCCAGAGTCCAGCATCCACAAAAAGAATAGTTCACAAACCTCTTGACTACTTAGTGGTTGCCGTTTATCCAATACCAATCTCTATGTATCTCTTAGAGTCTTAATCGAAGTTGCCTTTTCTTTTCAAATTAAGAAATGAAAAATCTGATGACCTAAATATCCTCTTATTGTTCAACTTACATGGTTCTGTAATCTGAAACGCTCCTCCTTACCCTATTGCACAGTATTTTTGGCATATCAAATAGACAAGGTAGATAAAGGAAAATCATTATATCGAAAGTTGAGGTTACAGAGTGGCGAAAGAACAATACTCGGTAGTAATAAAAATCAAATAACTGTCTGTGTAGGAGTAATTGTTACACATTATCTTCCCATGAAACTCAAACTTATCCACTCAGTCAAATTCTCCCTTAGTTTTTGACCTAGATAACTCCACAGAATTCAACTTAAAACTTGCATTAATCAAATGGTACTGTTGTCCTCTTTTCCTTTCCCAAAAATTTGACAAGTTAAATCTTTAAATAGAGAAAATAGGGTTTAGCTGACACACTAGAAGTACTTAGTTTTAGATCAGTACATTATGTTTAGAGGCCGCAGGAATCTGCGACTGCAGAGTGTTTACCATCTGCAGTCCATATTATTAACATCTTTAATCATAGTAATAGGAGTCCAAAATTACATTTACATGACCACAGTCCCAATGAAAGCATTACCATACACTCTCTCCCCTTATTATCATCAGCAAAGGAACATAATTCAAAGCTGGACTGCGGATGTCAAATACACCGCAGTCAAGCAGCTCTCGTTTTCACGTATGTTTATTATTTTATTTATTTTAAACTTCTCTTGACTAGTATATCGTTAGGGCTATTTTTGTGAAATTAGAAATAATCATTTGTTTTAATCATAGGGAACAATAATAGAGTACAAGAATACTATCATCATTTTTTTAATCTATAAGCTTCAAACCTTGCTCATCTTTGTTCCTTTGAAAGCCATGGATTTAGTAGAAGAATTTGGCATCATCCTCCTTAGTTACCTTCTACTGAAAAAACCCAGATATACTTCTCTTTGAGATTCAACTAGGTATCGTAGTGATAAACATGTGCTGTTGATGTTGATGTTGGATGTTGAATGGATCATAGTTATATATAATGATAGTGGGCTTTTCGATTGACCATTGGAATTATGCTTCCTATGGTTTTCGATAAAAGGTTTTGTGCTTCTTATTCACCCCCTAAACCTCTTCTCTCCACGGACGATTATACTTTGTGCAACAGTTTCTATTGTATTTGTTAGAGGGAAACTTTTAGACTATTTTCAAAACCAATGGACTAGAATCAGTTTAAATCAACATGACACAAGCACCGTACAAAAGCACAAACAACTAAGAAGCTGTCCAAAAAGGCCAACAAGGGAGCAAAAAGACTAAACATTCAGAATTCGCTCGGAGAAAAAAAATATAATTAAAGCAGACAACTCAATAAAACTCATGGAACTCATCCATCATATGCAATTAAGCAAACAAAACATCAGCAATCTAAGGTCAAAGCATATCTCCTCTCACTCAAAACATCACCAATAACCATTTCCTGCATGCAGACCACATGATGCACAGAAAAGCCATCTCCCTCCCTCCCTCCCTGCTCCCTCCCTGAAGAAGGCCAACAAGGGAGCAACTAAGAAGCCCGTCCAAACAACTCAATCGAACAAGTACACAGTCTACAGTCAGTGAGTCAGAAACAACTACATAGTCAAGGGAGCAACTATGAAAGCACAAACAACTAAGAAATTGTCCAAAAAGGCCAAGGAAGCAACTGAGCATAAACTCTCTGCAGTCATAATTCACTCAGCAATCCTCCCTCCCTCCCTCTCTTCTTTTTCAGTATGTACATCATTAATGATTTTTCGCTTAGGTCACATATTTGCAAAAATGCATAATATTCACTGTTATAATTTGCTACGAACATTAGTGATCTATTATGTCAAGTAGATTTTAAATTCAAATTCAGAACAGATAAAACCTGATAACTTTGTGGAACTTTACCTTGTGTTGAATGATGAAGTGACTAAAACAGCTGGATAGAGAACTCCCTTTGGAATATTATCATAGGGAGAATATCTCTGTATAGCCTGAAAGTCCTCAAAATCTCCTGGGTACCCAAATTCTTCATAGTCGGCTGGCGTAAGTGGTAAAATAGGATTCACAAGTGTGTTTCTTGGATCTAAAAAGGGAACCTAAAACCAATTTACAGACAGTTGTTAGAAACCTATATTTTGGTTCTACATCTGAAAATAGTGACTGAAATTTTGTGACTTCAAGTATGAATTTGTAAGTTCAAGTAGAAAAAGTAGAATAAAAGGACTTTTGTATCAGCAACAAAATGGATGAAACTATACCAGGTAAAGAGACAGCCAGACAAATACCTTCAAAACTGCAGCACGAAATAAATCTGGACTCAAATTAATGGCTGAAGCAACCAAAAGTCCTCCAGCACTGTATCCCCAACCAGCAAGCTTGTCTTGTTGAACTATCTCCCGCTCAATTAAGAATTTAGCACATGAGATATAATCTTTAATGGAATTAAACCTTTTAGTACATTTACCATCTTGATGCCACTTTTTACCTCCACCACCACCACCTCTGAAGATCATATATCCAAGAACTAAACGTGAGAAAGATATAAAGAAAGAACCACTTCAATAATTTGGTAATGATGGATACCAAGTTACAAGATGGATCCACTAATCAAATCTTTGTTGAAATTTCTTAATGGATGCTAAAGAATTTCGAGAGAAAAACCTTCTGCAAAATAAAGGAAGCAAACTTGATTTTCTAATTGGTAAAACAAACCTAACATCAGCATATGCAAGAACCCAACCACGATCAAGAAGGCTTTTCAGTTCACCACGCCACCTTTTGTCAAGTAACTCACCATAAGCTCCATGCCCATGAAGTAATCCAGGGTTTTGACCCTCTTCCTTTCTTTTACGTGAGTATAGAACAGTTAAAGGAACCATAATTTCATCATGAGAAGGGACATCATAATGTTCACAAGCATAATATTCAGAGAGGTCGTTCCACAAATGATTGTTTTCTACATAAAAATCATCTACAGCGCCAGAATTTGTGGGGAGCGATGAATTCCCAAGGTTGCTGGCAGAAGCAGCAGAACCATACAGAATGCGAGTTCTTTCATGAAGCAAATTTTGTTGCTGAATGATATTCCATGTTCCATTTGACAAATCATAATCAACCACCGCATCGGGCATCTGTAAAGAAATTAATTAAAATTTCGAGCTATAATGAAGGTACTCGTCAATATTAAAGTAAGACTAATGAAAGATTTCCCAAAACAATACAATCATAATATTTTACATCATCAAATCAATAGCAAAGGATTTTTTTGTCAATCAAGTTCACCAAAACCCATAATAGCAGTTTCTGATGCATATATGATTCATAAATTCTCTACTCTATCATTCATATACCTTCGCTGTATAAATTATTCATAATTCAAGTCATTTGCATAAACCAAGTCTTTTTATAAATGAATGCGATATATATCAGGATCTATTTGGTCAGAATTCAGAATTAATGTTCACTTCACATAAATTGCACGTCATGTTAACTAATAACATAAGTGAAGTTTAGTTCAGTTACAGAGGTAAAATTCTGAACATTAACTTACATAAATAATGTACCACAAATTGTATAACAACAAAGTAAACATCAAAAGAAAGGGGTAATGATTGCTTCAAATACCACAGGTGATGAAATGGTGAACCGCATAGTTAAAGAGTGGTAGTCATAATTTGGCCCTGGTGAGATTTGACAAACATAATTTGGAAGGGATAGATAACGTGGGTTGAGCTCTTTCAGATTAACTGCGCCCTGCCACAACAAGAGGGGAAAAGAATTAAGATTAAGAGAAATAAAGAAAACTTTTTCCTCTATTAATAACTAAAGAACTCAAAGTAGGCATGTAGTTGGGTTAATCATTTAAGATCTTTCGTATTCCAGAAATAACATTCGCGCGACGAGTTGTTATATTTACTTTTAAAAGCTTTCAGACAGTTAAGAAGATAATGGACTATTATGAGCAGAAGTGTATATGCCAGATGTGAATAGCCTAATACAAGAAGTCTTCTCTCTCATCTTTTTTTTATTTAACCATCCAATATCCAGTAGTCTATTTGGACTCTGACTAATCTGGTTTCTGACTAATCTGGTTTCAAGTCAAGTCGGACTCCATAAGGAGGGAAGCTCTCCTGATACTTATTTTCTCCATTCAGAAAGTTCGGACTCGAGACCTTGCTAAAGGAAAACAAACTCCTTACCACTTGAACCAATAAGTATTGATCAAGAAGTCTTCTCAAATAAACAAAACTACTTGGGTACACGTGTACAATTCATCATTATATAATACATATATACCATTATTCAAGATTAACATTTTAAGGCTAACATCATTACCAAAATGTTCAACTAAAAAGAAATATTTTAAGTTAACTCTCTCTCTCTCTCTCTCTCTCTCTCTCTCTCTCTACACACACACCCCCACCTCGATAGACAGATAGATAGATAGAATAATCTGCCAGAATACATATCCTGATTAAGTAGTTCAACTGTGCAAGTGTCAGAACAGAACACACAAACAACAAGGATATATACTTCTCAATCTTTTTATTACTCTTAAATTTATTTACTTATGAAGATCAACCTGCAGCAGCTAGCTGCTACACTGGGGTAATACATTGGATAAACCACCAGATGCAAACAATACCCCACAAACAATTCAAAGCGGGATCCGTAGAAAATTGTGTATAAAGCCACTTGAACATACTTGAAATAATTTAAAATGGGAAACTAGTTGATACTAAATATAATGATAGAAAGGATGTTTCCACAAGGAAAATATTCTATCATATAGATGCTGGACCTACTCATCATTCATGTGAGAGAGAATATTGTGCAAATAATACAATTCCTTCGGATATAATTGTCTTAGAATACGTGTGACACCAAATTGTAAAGATAGACCATATAATTACCTTACCACTTGGCAGTGGCAGAGAAACTGAACAAAGTCTAAATTTTCGACCTTCCCTTAAAACAAGTACCAAGTATGAGTCACTGAAATCAACATCTTCAAGAATCAGATTTGGGTCGTCAATGATTACATTCTGCTTGGGAAGTAAGTAAGATAGACAATAAGAGATAATGTATAATAAGTGATATTTGCAATCAAGTACAAAGGAAACATAGAAAAAACATCTAACAGTGGGGAAAATATAACATTGATATATGTTAAAATTAATGTTCACCAACCTCCCATATTTTTGGAGTTGAAGACGAGTCAACAGCACGGCGCACAAGATAATGGTGATTAACAGGTTGACCCTCTCTAGCGGCATCTGTAAACAAGTAGAGATAACCTTGGTGATGCTCAACAACGCAGTGGGCTTGTGCTTCACACTCCCACACTTGGGTCAATCCGGACAAAGGATCAGCTGCATTTATCAAAAATACCTAAGCCATGGTCACAAGATATGATAGTTGGCACAAGATATAATGGAAATGCAAGCTGAGAAAATGACCATCTGTGCTTTATAGATCTACCTTGGAATATGTTGTTGACAAAACATTTACAGTTATGAAACGGTAATCTTTCGTATGTCTTATGTATACGTGCACATTTGTGTCAGGCTCTTCCAAAATCAATACATCTTTATCAGAACCAAGAATGCTACAATATATCCTACGAAGAAAGAAATAAACGAAATTAATTTTCAGTAAATATTATAAATAAGAAGATAGAATCAAATGAAATATAGTAATCTTTGTTCATTAATTGGTACATGTTCAGACTAACCTGTAAGGTCTTTTACTTTGGTCGGTGACAACATAAAGCAATGCTTTCCCATCCATAGCCCAAGCCAAACCCGAAACTCGATCAGCTTGAGGTTTGCTACAGAGAGAACCAAAATTCAAATCCCTAACAGATAACTTAAAGTAATCATTGTCCTTATCGTACATAGTGTATGCAAGAAACCGATGATCGGGGGATACTTCTGATAATTCCTCGTAAGCATAACCTATAAATTTAGCGCATTAAATAAGCATTATCAAATTCACCCATTGAAGCAATAAATCGAACACAAATAGTGCAACAATTACCGCCAAATCTTTCGGACTCCAGGTTGTAATCAAGCAGCTTCTGCTCAATCCTCTTCCCCGAAGTAAAATCAAAACCAGCATATGGACTTTTATTTGAAATAAACTCCTCATTTAGGCTAAATAATCTACGGCAAAGCACCGGGTACTGCTTTCCTTCTTCAACTCGACGATAATACAACCTACAGGAAAGCAATTCAAATCTTACACCTTCTATGTACAAGGACAAATACAGATAGATACATCACATGTACATGTATATTACCATGGGCCCCAGCGAAGGGAAGGAGTGGAGAGTAGGGATTCCATGCGGGAGGCCATTTCGGCCTGGAGTTTGGACTGAAGGCGTTCGGTGTCGGACATGACGGCTTCGGTGTATTTTTCTTCTTGTTCCATGTATACATCCATGTGGCGCATTGCTACATTGTCGTTGAGGTTTGACATCCAACTGTATTGGTCTTCCCATGTTTGATTGTGTAGAGTGAAACTGGCTGGTCTTTTGGGTGGTTTTGGTGGACTGGGTGGGGGTGGGGGTGGTTGGGGTTTTGGGGTTTTATAGTGGGCATACCGGAGCAAATAAATTGGGGAAGATGTACGGCGGAAATGGCGCTGAGGGCTCCGGAGGGCGGCCAGAATGTGGCGCATGATGACGGAGACAGATGGAACCAAGCGAGAGGGGTTTAAGGACAAGGGGTTAAAGTGTTCGACACTACCATTTCTTTTGGGAGAGGATCGGGAATATTTGTGTCATTCAAACCGAAACAAAAAAATTCTACTCCGTACAAAACTTTTCGATTTAAAACAATTTAACCCTTGTAACTTATATTTTAATAATTAAAATTATAAACAAGTTACAATGCAATTCAAATTTAATCTGAAACATAATTGTAATTAGTTAATATCTGAGACGATAACTTATTTGATGCATTTCTTTGTATCATTAAGTTTTCAAGGGAATAATTTCTTTTTTTGGGTCATATTCAAATTTCAAAGGAGCAATTTCACTTATTTAATTGTGTAAAAAGAAGGAGAGCAACCATTGGTTCTTTCTCCTCTTACCTCATCTTTTTCTTTTTTTCCCACTACTCGTATGCCTAAATTAGTGTGTTTAACTAATGTAATTCCATAGATTTCGATATAATTTCTAAAACATGTGGCCATTCAACTTTTCTTTTTTAAGAAAACTCTTGTTAAGCTAAGGACGGGTATAAAGTAGAAAGTGGAACTTGCTCTGCTTGAACACCAAAAGTATTTTAAATTTGAGTCAACAAATATTAATTTAAATCAGTATTCAAAATTAGAATGAATATTTACACAAATCAATAAACAATTATCAATATAAAATAATTTATACAAATTGATAAATACAAAAAAGAGACATGAGTGATAAAACTAATAATATTAATATACAATATGATATGTCAATTTCACGTACATAGGGTTAGAGTTACAAGCTCATTCGAAGTCGACAAACTTTGACACCTGCAAAAAAAAAAATCTTCTAAAAATTGTGTGGTTCGGCCCTTTGGAGAATTCTCGGACAAATTATGTACCTGGTAATGTGTCATTTACCATGTATTTATACACACTTGGACATATTAGTCCTCCTCGATTTAAGATGTGGAGTCCTCCTCGGATTAGGATATGATATGAGAGGTTATCACTCTTGTTTCTACCATTCTTTAGATAGAGATCCTATTTTCTTAACCTCTATTTACTCATTATCTCAAGCTTATCTTAGATTCATCGAATGTAAACCCATAAGTAATTACGGATCTCTTTTATATCATTACAATAGTCCATTAATGCTCAACTAGCATTTATTAGATTCGGAGTTATTTTCTTAGCTCATATCACTTGCCCCCTAATTTTTGCTATCAATATTTTGAAGTCAAAAATTACTAGTATCTTACTCTAAACATGTGTAGTTTTTTTTTTTATTTAATGTTTGAGCCTTGGTTTCCCTATTAACTTCGGGGTTCCTCTAAAGTTAATGGCAAAAAATGATGTTGTTAACTTTGGTAAGTTATCGAGGTAAATAGGCGATTGCCTCGTTAGTTTTTACCCTGTTAACTTTAATAAGTTATCAGGGCAAATAGGCGATTTCCTCGCTAGTTTTTACTCCGTTAACTTTAATAAGTTATTGGGGCAAATAGGCGATTTTCTCGCTAGTTTTTACCCTGTTAACTTCTGACAGGTTAATAACATACCTAGGTTTTTCAAGAACTACTACTTTATGTTTGTATGTATATATGTATATATGTATATATGTGTATATGTGTATATGTGTATATGTGTATATATATATATATATCTTGGGCTTTAAAATCCAAATATATATAACTGTTTCATGGGCTTCTTATCTTCGTGGCTTATTCATGGGTTTTTGAATATCAATTGTCAACTAATTTTAACCGCTAGATCAAATAGATCTCGATGATTGAATTTTTTTCATTTTTGGCTATATATTTCTCTCAAGAGGTAATTAATTTTTTACTTTTACTCCGAGAATTTCTCTAGCATAATTTACTATACAATTTCCTTCTCTTGGCGATTTTCGACGAGTGTTTGCCACCACAAAGCGATTTTCGATAGAGGATTTCCACCACAAGGCGATTTCTAACAGAGGATTTCCACCGCAAGTCGATTTCTGGCAAGCCTTTGTTACTCTGATTCAAGTGGTGTTCTCTGTGTTCTTCACTTTGTTTATCAAGTTCATCATAACCTAACACTTTTCAATCGACATGTATTCAGGTAATTCTACTGAATTCGTTTATTCACCAATTTCTACTTCTGATACTCCATTTATTCACCCCTTAGACATGATTTCTCCTACTCGGGTCTTAGAAGGCCCATCTTCAACCCACTTCAGGGCTCCAAGCCCCAGGTCTAAGGTCCAAGAGGATGAGGATACACCTGTAACCCACTTTTCTTCTTCTAAGCTCAGTGGCTCTGGGATCGACCATGTTATTAATGCCCAACGTCATGGTTCCGCCCAGGATGTTGCCGACACTGATAGGGATGAGATTCCATGCAATCACAACTTTGACACCTATAAAAATATTTCTTCCATTATTTCTGAATCCAAACTCCATAAATATGCCCCCCGCCACTGTATATATGCCCTTTATTTTCTTATATTAGTTATCGAGGCCGATAAGGCTTGCAACATTGGCACAAACTTGTGCATTTTTTACGGCTGTATGGAAACATGGCTCAGATTCCCCTTCCACGAGTTTATTCCCCACCTACTTAAGAGTTACCCTATCCACCTGAGCCAAGTTATCCCCAATGGATGGCGCATGATTTATGCATTTTTGTTTAGGTGTGTGCAAAGGGGTAAGGCTCCATCAGTTTGGGTGTTTTGATATATGTTCCAATTAAGGCATACCGGGGGTAATAATGTTGGTTGGGTGTATTTTCAACACCGTAACTTGATTTCTAAGTTGTATGATACCTTTACTCTAAAAGAGTCTATCCCCAGCTAGAAGACCAAATTTTACTATTTTCATTGAGATGAGGGGGAATTTGAGTGATATTCTTTCCCCAAAGTAGAACATTTTGTATAGTGATAAGGTGAATTGGGCGGTGTCGGATGCAGAGAAAGAAATGGCCAAAGAGTTGGCGGTGAACGCGACCGACGAGGATAATATCCAAGATCTCCTCTTGGAGAATAACATTATTAGATAGGGTCTTAACCCTGCAAAAGGCTAAAATATTTCCTCAATCTTGATTTAACATTACCATTGTTTACTTCATATTTTCATTTTTATCATCTAAGCTTAACAAATCCTTTTGCTTTTCTCAGGTTTGGAGCGAGCCAAATCTGTATCTTCATGAAAGGCCAAGAGCAGTAAATCTGCTCATAAGAGGCATAGGGGTGAGGAATGCCCTTCTTTTGATCAACAAGGGGATATAATTCCTCCCTTTGAGCCCATTAACGTCGATGTGGAGACAGAGGATGCCCCTTTCATTCCTTCGATCTCACATCTGATCATCCACATTTCCCAAAGAAGCAAAAGGGAGTTGCTGCTAACCCCAGGAGGGAGGTACCCATTTTCACTAATCCTCAAGATCCCTTTCTACCGGGATGACCTCTTACTCGCGGTGACACTATCCTTTGTGAACATGGTCCTGCTAATGAATTTCTCGTGGGGTCAGTGTCCCCCGACGGACAAGGAGATCTCCAAGGAAGCTTTGCTTCCAACCCTCGTCTCCAACTTTACTCATACCTACGTTATGGTAAGCGCTTCTCTTTTGGATTTGGACCCATCATTAGTTTTATCGTCACTAACTTTGAAATTCTTCTTTTGCATGATAGCATCACGTATACGCCGCTGAGCTTACCACTCGTGTTGAAAATCAGTGGGAGAAGCTTGGTCGGCTAGAAAATGATCTTGCTGAGAAAAAACGTTAGCTAAAGATTGCTTAAGACGACGTGCACTCCTACTGCTCCAAGAAGGAGGGTTTACAGAAAAAGATTAAAAGTTCGAAAGAACTTAATGATACTCTTATTGCTGAGAATCATTTTCTCAAATCTCAAGTTCGTGGGCTAAAGGACGAGTTTGAGAGGGCCCCAGCGGATTCGATCAAGGAATATAAAGCCTCGACTCAATTTCAGACAGACGCATAAGTTGCCTGTTTTGATTCAAAGTACAAAATAATGTTGGGCGACTACCACTTGTGCACTGAAAAGGTGTTTTCTCTCTATCCTAATGTAGACCGCGAGGCTATAATAGAGGATGGGGAGAAGAAGATGTTGTTGGCACGCCGTCGTTGTGCAGAGAGGCTCGAGGTCCCTCTTGAGCAAGTTCCTTCAGAGTCATGGATAGCGAGGATGATGAGGAGGAGGAAGGGGAGGACCCTCACAGGGATGACGAGGAGTATCAAGCTCCTTAATTTTTGTTTTGTATTCATTATGTTGTAAAACTTTATTGGCCACGGGGCCTTGTTATATAATCTAGAACATTCAGCTTTCTCGAACACTTATATTATTTTTCTTGCTCATTTATCACTGTTGCCAATAGATTTAAAAGCGATTTTTTGTAATTCATGTTGGCTAAAATAAAGAAGGAAATCCCCTTACAAAAAAAGAACTAAACATGGCAAATCATTGATAATAAATCTTAAAGTTACTTATATGCCATGACTTTCGTACTTCTTGGCCTCCTATAGTCTCAAGTTGGTATGACCTTGACTTTAGTACCTTCTTGACTCGGTAGGGCCTCTCCCAGCTAGGGGTTAATTTGCTAACGACAACCCTTGGATTTGATACTTCCATTTTATTGAGCACTAGGTCCCCCTACTTGAAGGCCCTTCTCTTCACCCTTAAATTGTAGAATTTGGCCACCACTTTCCTATGTTCCTCAATTTTCTGTTGAGCTTTATCTCTAACATGTTCCACCAGGTCCAATTCAACCCATAAACCTTCATCATTTTCTTTCTCATTGAAATCTACAATCCTTATTGAAGGTAGTCTCGTCTCTAGGGGGATGATGACTTCTGTACCATACATAAGGGTAAATGGTGTCTCAACTATTGCGACCTTACAAATAGTCTGGTAAGCCCATAGGACAACATGCAACTTCTCCACCCAAACTCCTTTAGCTTTTTTTGAGCCTTTTTTTTATTCCATCAATGATGATCCAATTTGTTACCTCTAATTGACCATTCGCTTGTGGGTGTCCAATAGAAGTTCATCTGGTCAATGTTTAGGTTATAGCAAAAGGCCTTGAATCATTTTTTTTGAATTGTGTTCTATTATCTGTGAAAATAACACGTGGTAAGCCAAATTGAGATATGATTGACTCCCATAAAAATTTCTCTACCTTTTGGGCAGTTTAGGTTGCTAAAGCCTCACTTTCAACCCACTTCGAGAACTAGTCTATGACCTATTAAGTACTTTTGTTGGCCTATCCCAACGGGGAGTGGTCCAACGAATGACTTCCCCACATAGTAAAAGGAATGGGGGGCACTGATTAAAGAAAGGTGCTCTGCGGGTTGTCTAACTACTAGTGCGAATTTCTAACACATATCACATCTTCTTACAAACTCAATTGCCTCTTGTTGTATTCTTGGCCAATAATATTCTTATCTCATTATTTTATAGGCCAAAGCTCTTCCACCTAAATGTTGTCCACATAACCCAAAGTGAACTTCTTGAAGAGCCAACAAGGCTTTTGATAGTGTGAGGCACCTAAAATATGGTAGAACGAATGATTGTTTATACAGCGTATCGTTGATCAAGGTATAACGAGCTGATCTTATATCTACTTTTCTTGCCTCACCAGGGTCCTTTGATAAGACATTTTCTTTAATATATTGAAGGATGAGGGTCATCCAACAAATCTCATGTTTGATCGGTGCAACCAACTCGGCGTCTATGATAGGCGCCTCTACCTCTTCTGCATAAACCCTATTTACATATTCTTCTAGATTTCTACTAGCCAATTTTGATACAACATTCATGTTTTCATTTTGTTCCCTCGGAATATGGTGGTGTTTTCCCAGTGAGATGCCGAGAACTTGTAGAAGGGGGATTGAATACAAGTTCTTTAAAATCTTTTCGTATTACTTGATCTTTAAGAAATTAACTTTTCTTGCGGAATATAAAGAACAAGAATACAAATCAATTTATAAACAATTGCTTTATTGATTTACAACTGAATACAAATCCTAACAATTACAATAATGTAATCGTCAACTTCTTTTCTATTCTGTATAGGAAAAGATACAAAACTATGAAAAACCTATACATCTTCGAAGTTACAATTCTCTGTAAACCTAATTACAGCTTCTCTAGCAACTGAATTACTATTGACTCAGTTCCTATTCTGAACAAAATTCAGCTTCCTTATTCGAATCAAATACAATCTTTCCTTTTTGATAGGAACAGATTTCTGGTTAGTTTCCTTACCAACTACATCTTCAATAATATTTTTACTTTACGTGGAAGACATTCCTTTTTAATTCGAACTCTGTATCTTTCAAGAAATAAATCACGATTAGTTCCTGATGCTTCATCTTTAGTCTCTGGTGACGTCATTACTAGTCTCCGGTGCAATTAGTCCCTGATGACGTCAGCTTGTATAGTCTCCGATAGAATTATTTAGTCTCTGACGCGTTAAGGCTTAGTCTCTCCGATGACGTTAGCTTAGTCTCTGATGCTTTTAACTTTAGTCTCTGATGACGTAAGCTTTAGTCTCCGACTCCTTTAGACTTAATCTCTGATGACTTAAGTCTTAGTCTCCGATAGGCAAAACTAGTCTTCGACAGATCAGATCTTTTTAGTCCCTGACCAATTTTCCTAGTCTTCGATAAGCCTTTTTGCAAACTCTAACAGATTAAATACACATCTTGACTTTCTGAAGCTTCGATACACCATTCCAACAGTTACTTACAAATGAGAAATATTTATATCTCTTTACAAAGAATGAATGAATTACAAACAAAGAGATAACTGCTAGCTACAAAACTTCAGTGTTACTAATTAACACTTTCTATACATTTCAGAGACTGGCTTTTCGAACTTCAGAGACTCTCCATCTTTTAAAAAGACATGGAGAAGCTCTTCATTGTTTTTACCCTTGATAAGATCAATCTTCTTTGTACTTTTCTTCAGAGCCTTGATGATTTCTTCAGTGCTAGCCATTTCAACCTTATAGGACTTCCTTGATGAAACTGTTCGTGGTTTTGTTGATCCACTTACAGCCACCAAGGCAGTCTCGGTTGACCTTGGAGGATCTTGAGAGGTAGGCTTCTTAATGGTTGCCTTGATCACAGGTTTCTTTGCAGATTCCTGGACCAAAGATTTCTTCCTTGACTTTTTCTTTGTCTCTTCCATCTCTTTATTTTTCTTTTTGGTAACGACTGCCTTCTGTGCACTTGATCTCCTTGTTGAAGTTTTCTTCTTCTTCTTTGCCTCCTCCTCCTCCCTTGCTGCTGCCATGTCCTCCTCTTCCTGAAGTTTCTGAGCTAACAACGCATTCGAGTCTATTAATCTTTGATCACAAGGATTGACTAACTCAACTTTCCCTTCCACTTCAATTTTAATAGGAGTAGGAAATTGAGCAGTCTTCATGGCATCCCCCAATAGCTTAGGTTGTCTTGGTTGAGTTGAAATCTGTTTCTTTGGTTCCTCAACCATGACTCCCTTGCCTTTGTCTTTTGATTTTGGGGCTTGAGCAGAGGAAGAAGGAGATGCTTCTGTTGTTGTTGTTGTTGTTGTTGTTGTTGTTGTTGTTGTTGTTGTTG
>CM025785.1:20788822-20812155 GCA_014636745.2 Centella asiatica
TTGTTGTTGTTGTTGTTGTTGTTGTTGTTGTTGTTGTTGTTGTTGTTATTGCTGTTGTTGTTGGAAGTTGTGTTGTTGTTGTTGTTGCGGCAAGATCAGAATGTTTCTTTATGATCCTGTCCAACATTGCTTGCAATTCTGCATCAAGGACAGAACCAAACTTGTGTGAATGTACAGGTTTGGATGGACCACTTTCCCCCTTTTTGACATCAGCATCTTGGGGTTTAGAGGAGGTGGTCAGTGTTGGAATGGCCTGCAACAAAAGTTGCTCCATTCTGTCTTGCTTTTGGATCAGGAGTTGGATGTTTGCTTCGAGGGCTTGAAGTCGACTGTCAGTCTTGGACTTATCTTTGACTAAAGAATCAATTGCAGTGACAGTCCTCCTTGGCAAGTGTCTTTCATAGCACCTTCTAATCTTGTCTGTCTCCAACTCCATCCTTTCCTTTATTTGCTGCACTGCACTATTTATGTCAGTAACCAAGAAGTGGTGAAACTTTGTATGTTTCTTGTCCACCTTGGTTACCTCTTCAAGTAAATCTTTAATGGATGGTGCAGCTGCAGTGGACCCGATGTTGGTCACATAATCATGCCTCAATTGGGCGGCTGCTTCCTCCAGAGTGTTGGTATAAGAGGCATCAAGCCATTCATCAACATTATGCTCTGGAGCTTCTTCAGGCACATGTTCATCTGCTAGCCTTGTCTTCAATGCAGAAATATGATCTTGTCTCTGTTGTAGACCATATAAATGTTCGAAATCTGTATTGGACATTTCTGATATGACTTGTAAAGCTGCATCCCCTGTGCTTGATCTAATCTCTGGTTCTTCTGTTTGGATATTGATGGAGGAAGCAGAAGTAACCAGAGTTTCTTTTGAGCTTGTTTCAACAGGTTGTAAAAATATACCTGCTGAAAATTTCTCTCTTTTCTTTTGTTCAAGGATCTCATCCTTGCTCACACCCTCTCCTTTTGCCTGAGGTTAGGCACTCAGCTTCTCTTTCTCTCATTTTTCCAAGCTATCTAAAGCTTGACTCACTTGTATGTGTATGGTCTCTCCTTTTTCCAGGGCATGAGCCTGACTCTCACTAATTATTCTCACAACCTCACTCATATGGATGGTGTCACTCTGTCCTACAGAAATAGGGGTTTGAGAAGTGCTTGTGACAGCATGGATAGGGGGTTCCCTTTGTTTATCTTGGGCTAGGGTTCTATCCATGGAATCTGTTTGAGAGCTTGTCTCGATTATTGACTCCTCTTGGGAAAAATCAAGAGAATCAATCATATGTATATCAAAAGAATCAAGAGTGGGAGAAAAAGGAGAAGAATGTATAGTTTGGAGTGTTGGCTGTTCCTCAGACATTGAAAATTTAGGAACATCAAAAGATGACTCTGTGTGTGCACTCCTCGTGTCACTCTATTTTCTTTTATTTTCTCTCTTTGGGTTTCCTCTTGGTGGTGAACAAGAGGTTGTGCGGACTCTGTACAGTGTGTTCCTGGTTGGAAACTTTCTTCAATGTCAACATCTTTTTGGGAGAATGGTGACAGTTCACTGTTTTTCCTTATAACCTCCACTGCCTTTTGGGAAGCAATGGATTCATTTTGGCTATGGGTTATAACTCTCTTCTTTCTCTGAAGTGGAACTTCAGCTTCTTGTTCTCCCTCATCCTCACTTGCTCCCTCAATTATTTTTCTTTTAATTGGGAGTTTTGTGATTGTCTTTGGTTTTACAATCACAATCTGTTGAGAGACTGTGGAGGGGGCTATAGACAGTTGTTGTGAAGTGGTTGGAGGATTAATGGGGTTTTGACTTTCAATATCCTCAAAAAGTTGCAAAGAATAAAGATTTGAAAGCTTGCAATGAGAATAGATCTCATGACAGGAGTAAAAAATAAAGGAACTATTACCTTTGTAGATTTATGCTTCACATCTGTAAATATTCTTTTACTCTGCAAAACAGTTGGTAAAACTTGCATTCCAGTAATATCAAGGTTAGGAATTAGATATTTAACAATCATCATTAAAAACCTAGAATAATAAATTTTATTTTTACTGGTTTTAAGTTTTATCAAAAGATTTTGCAGAATTAAAAACCCAATGTTAATATGCCTATCATACAACACACTAAAAGTGATTTGTTGTGTGAGTGTAGTGATAGCATCATAGCCACTGCACTTAGAAGTAAAAGCTTTAGTTATTATGTCAAAGAACATTGACCACTCTTGCCTTAGCTGGGGTCGTGTGATAGACCCAACAGAAGTAATTTCGGCAGAATAATGTAAATTTTTAAACATAGAAACAATTTCTTCATCAGAAGCAAGTGAGTCAAAGTTTTCATAAATTGGCAAGTGTAAAGCATTATTAACTACGGTATGATCTATATTATAAACAGAGTTTGCATACCTGAAACTTACCACAGGGGAGGTAGTTTTCTCACCCTGGATGGTAGCAGTGGACCAGACAGCCGTGATAACCTCAGCGGCTTGGATGGGGGCTTCGTAAATGGCATACGAAAGACTAGAGTGTTGAAGGAAATCCACAAAGGGGTGGTACTGGGCTTCAAAGACATGCTTATCAGCCACCCCTGCATGGTTTGTCCTGATGATATCAAAGTCTCCAAACTTGAACAGAACAGTTTTAGCGGCCATTTTCAGAGATCTGTGAACTTTGGAAGAAAACTTGAAAAAGGGTTAAATTGCAGAGTATTTGCAGAGAGAAAATAATTTCAGAGCTTGAGTGTTTGTAATTGCAAAGATGTTTAAATTTTGTTTTATCAAATTGTTTGAAACGTTTGCAATTCTTAAGGGTAGTGAACCGTTTTTGATCGTGGGAGAGATAACTACCATATTACCCTCGATCGGAGATTGCCCTAATCTCTGATAAGTTCACTTGTAAGAGACTAGAAGAAGATTAGTCTCTGATAATGTTGACTATCGGGGACTAATGTAGTCTCTGATAATATTAACTATCGGGGACTAGTTAGTCTCTGATAGTATTAACTATCGGGGACTAAGGTAGTCTCTGATAATATTAACTATCGGGAACTAGTTAGTCTCTGATAGTATTAACTATCCGGGACTAAGGTAGTCTTTGATAGTATTAACTATCGGGGACTAAGGTAGTCTCTGATAGTATTGACTATCGGGGACTAGTTAGTCTCCGATAATTCAATTTTTTTAATTTAGTCGGGGACTAATTAAAAACAACTATCAGGGACTAAAATAGTCTCTTACTTACTCTAGCTCATATTATTCAATAATCAACCATTTGATTATTCATTTCATCAAATTTTTTCAGAATTAAAATTCTAGCTCCACAAATTCTGTTTAATTTAAAACAGCTGTAGTCCAGAAAATTAATTCTAGCTTCTACAATTTCTGTTTAATTAAAAACAGCTGCAATCAACTAAACAACTTGTTTTCAAAAAATTAATCAATTTTTAGAGGCATAATTCAACATTCCTAATTCAGAAACTAATCTAGAAAAGGTAGATTCATCTAAAGGTTTTGTGAATATGTCTGCAAGTTGTTTATCAGTTGTTACCCAGTGTAATTCGATATTACCTTCACTTACATGTTCTCTTATGAGGTGATATCTAATATCTATGTGTTTTGTTCTTGAATGTTGCACTGGATTTTCTGTTATTGCTATGACACAAGTATTATCACAATAAATAGGAATTTTGGATAATGACATACCATAGTCTAGGAGTTGATTCTTGATCCATAGGATTTGAGCACAGCAACTCCCAGCTGCGACGTATTCAGCTTCTGCTGTTGAAGTAGAAACTGAATTTTGTTTCTTGCTGAACCAAGAAACAAGTCTGCCTCCAAGAACTTGGCAGCTTCCACTTGTGCTTTTCCTATCAAGCTTGCAACCTGCATAGTCAGCATCTGAATAACCGATTAGTTTAAAATCATATTCTTTGGGATACCATAAACCAAGGTTTGGGGTACCCTTTAGATATCTGAGAATTCTTTTTACAGCAATCAAATGTGACTCTCTAGGGTCAGCTTGAAATCTAGCACATAAACATGTAGCAAACATTATATCTGGTCTACTTGTAGTTAGATACAAAAGAGAGCCTATCATGCCTCTATAGCTAGCTAGTAATATCAATTTTCTTTCCTTTTAAATCTTTATCTATCTTAGTGGCAGTAGGCATGGGTGTTTTTGCAGATGCACAATCAACCAAATCATATTTTCTCAATAAGTCTTTGATATACTTGGACTGACTGATAAATATTCCATTAGTTGATTGTTTTATTTGCAAACCTAAGAAAAATGTTAATTCTCTCATTATACTCATTTCATATCTAGACTGCATAAGTTTTGAAAATTTTTCACAAAGTTTTTCATTTGTAGATCCAAATATAATATCATCTACATATATTTGCACCAATATTATGTCTGAGCCTTGCTTTCTATAAAATAAGGTTTTATCTATGATACCTCTAACAAATTTATTTTCAAGTAAAAATTGAGATAGAGTATCATACCAGGCTCTTAGTGCTTGTTTTAAGCTGTAAAGTGCTTTGTCTAACCTGTAGACATGATTTGAAAATTTGGAGTCCACAAAACCTGGGGGTTGGCAGACATAGACTTTCTCTTCCAATTTTCCATTCAAGAAAGCACTTTTGACATCCATCTGGTACACCTTGAAGTTCTTGTAGGCTGCATATGCCAAGAAGATTCTTATAGCTTCAAATCTTGCTACTGGTACAAAAGTCTCATCATAGTCTATTCCTTCTTCTTAAGAATATCCTTTTGCAACCAGTCTTGCTTTGTTCCTTGTGATTGTCCCAACTTCGTCCAATTTATTTCTGAAGACCCACTTGGCACCAATTATTGATCTATTCCTTGGTTTGGGTACCAGTCTCCAAACTTTGTTTCGAGTGAATTGGTTTAACTCCTCTTGCATGGCAATTATCCAGTCAAGATCTTGAAGTGCTTCCTCAATTTTCTTTGGCTCAATCTTTGAAAGAAAACTGAGATATAAATATTCATTTTGAGTTGTACTTCTAGTCTTGACTCCATCCTATAAACTTCCAATTATCAAATATGGCGTGTGGTCTCTCAACCATGGAATTGCACGTGGCAGATTTGATCTTGAAGTTGAGGCTTCATTGTCTAGATTGGTGTTATCCATTCTAGCTTCATGATCAGAGACTGCTCCCCCTAAACCATTGACTCCTGCATTATCAGCTCCCCATGAGCTGTTTATTTCTATTTGCTCCGGTGTCACTGTAGTTTCAGATTGTATATCAGTGACTAGTCTCTGGTGAAACATTAGTCTCCGAAGGATTACTAATGTCACCAGTCTCTTGAGTTTCATCTAATAATCTATTCTCTGATAAATTATTAGATCTTGGCACTTCATGCACAACTATTAGCTCCCCCTCAAGTAAGTAGGGATCATTACTATCTTGGAGTTGTTCAGTAGTCTCTAATGGATATTCTCATGCATCCAATTCATTCTCAAAACTAAGAGGTTCATGCAATCCTTGTCCAATCATTCCTGGAATCTTTTTATCATCAAACACGACTTGTATTGATTCCACAATGACTTTTGTTCTTAGATTATATACTCTGTATGCTTTACTTGACAGAGAATAACCTAAGAAGATTGTTTCATCAGATTTATTGTCAAACTTTCCTCTTGACTCTGATGAATCTCTCAGTACAAAACATTTACAACCAAACACATATAAGAACTTGAGAGTTGGTTTTCTCCCAGTCATTAACTCGTAAGGTGTTTTGTTGTATGCTTTGTTTATCAAGGATCTATTCTGTGTAAAGCAAGCAGTGCTTATAGCTTTCTCCCAAAAATATGTGGGAAGCTTAGCCTCTTGTAACATAGTCCTTGCTGCTTCAATAAGGGTTCTATTTTTCCTCTCAACAACTCCATTTTGTTGAGGGGTTCTTGGAGCTGAGAATTGATGTGTTATTCCTTTTTCAGTGCAGAATTCAAGTACTTGGGAATTCTTAAATTTTGTTCCTCTATCGCTCCTTATAACCCTTACTGTTTTTCCTGACTCAGTTTCTATCTTCTTGATATGATCAATTATCAACTGAGCAGTTTCATCTTTTGTAAAGAGGTATTTTACCCAAGTATACCTCGTGTGATCATCCACAATAACCAGTGCATATCTATTTCTTAAGATAGACATCACATTCACTTGACCAATTAAATCCATATGTAACAATTGTAACGGGTCAGTGATTGATGTTGTTGGTTTACTCTTGATTGATACACTTTTTTGTTTCCCTTTCTGGCATGCATCACATAATCCTTGTGTAAATTCTAATTGTGGAATGTCAGCTACCAATCCTTTCTTCACAAGCTTGTTAATGTTCTTGAAATTCAAGTGGGAAATCTTTTTATGCCAAAGCCAACTTTCATCAGTTGAAACTTTGCTATACAGACATGTGATTTGATCAGTAAAAGAAATAAGATTTGCAATATACAAATTTCCTTTTCTTTTTCCAGTCAATATCACATTCTCAGATTCCTTGTCACACACCTGACATAGGTCTTCTTTAAAGATGACATGGAATCCTTTATCACATAGTTCACTCACACTAAGTAAATTGTGCTTTAAGCCGTCAACTAGTGCTACTTCTGTGAAGATGACATCTCCATGTTCAACACTGCCATATCCCCTTGTATGGCCTTTGCTGTCATCTCCAAAAGTGACTTTTAGGCCACTTTTCTCTTCATACTGTCTTAGCAGGGTCTTATCTCCGGTCATGTGCCTTGAACAGCCACTGTCCATGTACCATGATTTCTTCTTTTTCCCCTACACAGTAGAGAGTAACTAGTTTGAGATTTTTGGAACCCAGACTTTCTTGGGTTCTTTCTCACTAGTTGTAGACTCAAGACTTGACTCATATTGAGTTGATTGTCTTTTAACAGTTTTAACTTTAATAGGACAATCATTAGTCTTGCTACTTGTTTGTGAGAGACTGCCAAGCTTAGAATTTTCAGTTTTAATGCAAAGATGTTCTAACCTTTTTATTGGTGATTTATCTTTTATTCTCTTTGAAGGTGCAGTCTCAATTATAGGAATTTTATTTTTGCTCCTACAGTTTATAGCTATGTGGTTGGGGTTACCACATACATGACATGTCTTTCTAGGAGCATCAGACATTCTAGTATAGTTTGTATGTTTATTAATGCCTATCTTTCCATTCCTATTTTTCTTCTTTCTGCTTAACTCCACCAATTTTTTAGCCTTTTTGTCTGGAAGATTCTCCAGTTTTTTATTTAGTTGTGTCTTTGTCATGAACCCAATATTTAATCTTTTTGTTTCACTCTTATCAACAACATTCACTGTCTTTTGATCACTTTCTGTTTTTGCAGTGAATTATTGATCTTGAGTGTTAATAAATTTAGGTTTAAAAACAGGAGAGACAAAATTAATTCTTTTAAAATTTGGCTTGCTAATTGAGGAGTTTGCAGCTTCGAATAGATCATTTAAATCTGAACTCTTGTCTAGATTTTCATCATAACCTAGTCCAGAGTTTTGACCTATTGTTTGACACTCTACCAAGTCTGTTAACTTTTTAGAGAAAGTGTTCCACTGCTTAATCTTAGCTTGAGCAATTTCAAGTTGCTCTACTAAGTAATATTCCCTCTTTTTCAAAGCATCAATCATGTGATGAGCTTTGTTTAAATCAGACTTGATAGTGTCAAATTGTGCCAATCTTTCTTCAAAAAACTTGTTTCTTTTTAAGAGATTGTCACGTGATTCTTTTACATTGGTATGTTCAATAGTTAATGATTTAAAACTGACATGCAAATCAGACATATCTTTTTGCATGCTTTCAATGCTAGATGTATTAAGTAAATTAAGCACGTTAAAATTCTGATTTGCATTACATACCTTTGTAAAATCACTTGACTCGTCACTACGAGCCATTAGGGCAAAGTTGACAACTTCTTCATCAGAGTCGCTGTCAATCCAATCTTTTCCCTCAGTTATCAAGGCTTTGCTCTTGGATTTAGTTTCTTGTCAGCAAAGTCTTTCCTTGATTTTTCATTCTTAGATCTATCACTAGATCTAGGCTTCCTGCACTCATTGGCAAAGTGCCCTAACCCATCAAGTTGTAGCATCTTATCTTTTTTAAGTCGAAGGTGACTTTTTGACCTTCACGTTTAGGGTTAGGTTTCCTTGATGATTTTCTTCCTTTTCTGTAGGCCCTAAATTTCTTAAACTGTTTGACCATGAATGCCATGAATTCCTCCATGTCATCATCAGAATCCAGTTCATCTTCCTGATCAGTCGAGCTAGCATCAGAAGATTCCACATCAAGCTTCTCTTGAGACTTGCTTGTCTCAACCATTAACGCAACTCCTCTATCCTTGCCATACATGCGTTGTCGTTGCTCTACTTCAAGTTCATAGGTCTTTAAATTCCCGTAGAGCCTGTCCAGTGTGAGGATATCCAAGTCATGAGCCTTTCGTATTGCCGTTGTCTTTGGATCCCAACTTGGTGGGAGAGATCTCATGAACTTAGTATTGACATCCTCATTATCATAGGACTTCCCAAGTATTTTCAAGTCATTGAGCAGAGTGTTGAACCTATCATATACTGACGTTATTGGTTCACCAGGCTTTG
The DNA here is from genome assembly GCA_014636745.2 of Centella asiatica. NCBI lineage: Eukaryota > Viridiplantae > Streptophyta > Magnoliopsida > Apiales > Apiaceae > Centella > Centella asiatica. Next base: position 20,797,438 of record CM025785.1, read on the forward strand.
CTTGAAAGAACTCATATTGTTGTGTTAACAATGATCTTTTGTTCTTTCGGACTTGGTCAGTCCCTTCACACAGGACTTTGATGGTGTCCCAGATTTGCTTTGATGTAGTGCAATTTATGATGCTTGTGAACATATTTTTATCAATCCCATTATAAAGTATGTTCATTACCTTAGCATCCTTGAACACTTGCAACTTGTCTTCATTCGTATAATCACTTTCTAGAGCAAGTTCAAAGTGTTCTGCAACAACAGATCCTTCGACAGTTTTAGCAGGAATAAATTTCCTGGGTAGATAAGGACCCTTCTCAATCCTATCAATGTAATATGGATCTGTTGCTCTTAAGTGCATATACATCTTTTGCTTCCACATAGGATATTCTTCTTTTTTAAGTATGGGAATTCTAGTACCACCATCACGACTTCCCGTATACGTCATTATGCTAAAGCTGCTTGCTTCATCATTGGCCATCTCTTGGAACGTATTAATTGAATAAATTCAATTACAGGCTCTGATACTAATTGTTTTCCCAGTGAGATGCCGAGAACTTGTAGAAGGGGGGTTGAATACAAGTTCTTTAAAATCTTTTCGTATTACTTGATCTTTAAGAAATTAACTTTTCTTGCAGAATATAAAGAACAAGAATACGAATCAATTTATAAACAATTGCTTTATTGATTTACAATTGAATACAAATCCTAACAATTACAATAATGTAATCGTCAACTTCTTTTCTATTCTGTATAGGAAAAGATACAAAACTATGAAAAACCTATACATCTTCGAAGTTACAATTCTCTGTAAACCTAATTACAGCTTCTCTAGCAACTGAATTACTATTGACTCAGTTCCTATTCTGAACAAAATTCAGCTTCCTTATTTGAATCAAATACAATCTTTCCTTTTTGATAGGAACAGATTTCTGGTTAATTTCCTTACCAGCTACGTCTTCAATAATATTTTTACTTTACGTGGAAGACATTCCTTTTTAATTCGAACTCTGTATCTTTCAAGAAATAAATCACGATTAGTCCCTGATGTTTCATCTTTAGTCTCTGGTGACGTCATTACTAGTCTCCGGTGCAATTAGTCCCTGATGACGTCAGCTTGTATAGTCTCCGATAGAATTATTTAGTCTCTGACGCGTTAAGGCTTAGTCTCTCCGATGAGGTCAGCTTAGTCTCTGATGCTTTTAACTTTAGTCTCTGATGACGTAAGCTTTAGTCTCCGACTCCTTTAGACTTAATCTCTGATGACTTAAGTCTTAGTCTCCGATAAGCAAAACTAGTCTCCGATAGATCAGATCTTTTTAGTCCCTGACCAATTTTCCTAGTCTCCGATAAGCCTTTTTGCAAACTCTAACAGATTAAATACACATCTTGACTTTCTGAAGCTTCGATACACCATTCTAGCAGTTACTTACAAATGAGAAATATTTATATCTCTTTACAAAGAATGAATGAATTACAAACAAAGAGATAACTATTAGCTACAAAACTTCAGTGTTACTAATTAACACTTTCTATACATTTGTATTCTAAGTAATTTAAAGACAATCATCATCAAATGTTCTAAAACCTAACATGTGGATACCCACATTTTTCGAATGTGGTTATCATAGCTCTTACTAAGGTTAGATATTTAGACATCCTTACATCTTTGGCTTCATACTCCCCTTTTACCTATTTAACCACTAACTGAGATATAATATATATTTGTATATTCTGTACCCCAAAGCTTTTGCCACGTCCGGGGATCATACATTAGTTTTCTCAAGGGTAGGTCTGTGAGTACAACTATTGGGTGACACTGAAAGTAGGGCCTTAATTTGCGAGCGGCCGTTATGAAGGCCAATGCAAAATTTTCCACCCTTTGATACTGGGTTTTGGCCCTATGCAAGACCTTACTGATATAGTATATGGGTTTTTGGACAGCTTCTTTTTAACATATTAGTATCGCATTAACCGCCACCTTTGAGACTGCCAAGTACATACACAGGGCCTCCGCTTTTTCTGGTTTAGTCAAAAGTGGAGGAGAAGTCAGATAGACTTTTAGCTTCTCAAACGATTCTTGACAGTCAGGTGTCCATTGGAAATCCTTGGCTCTCTTAAGGGCATTGAAAAAGGGATAATACCTATCTCTTGACCGCGACATGAATCTCCCTAATGCAGTTATCTTTTTTGTTAGCTTTTGTACGTCTTTTATAGTCTTCGGGGGAGTCATGTCCAAGATTGTTTTGATTTTATCTGGATTGGCCTCTATCTCTCTTTGTGAGACCATCAATCCTAAGAATTTACTAGAGGCCACACCAAAGGCACAGTTCAAGGGATTCAACTTCATCTTATATTTTTTAAAGATGTCAAAGGACATAGCCAAGTCTGCAACATGATAATCCTGCTTCAGACTTTTGACCAACATGTCCTCCACATAAACTTCCATGTTCTTCACTATGAGGGGTTTAAAGATTTTATTGACTAGTCTTTGATAGGTTGCCCCAACATTCTTTATACCATAAGGCATTACAATATAGCAGTATAAACCTTCATTAGTGACAAAAGATACCTTTGGGACATCATCTGGGTCCATGCGTATCTCATTGTAACCATTGAACGCATCCATAAAGCTGAGTAGCTCGTGTCCTGTTGTAGCATCTATCAAAAGATCAATCCTTGGAAGTGGATAACAATCCTTTGGGCATACATCATTGAGATCTGTAAAGTCAATACAAATCATTCACCTTCCATTGGCCTTTTTTACCATCGTTGGGTTAGTAAGCGATTCTGGATATAAAATTTTCATTATAAACTTTACCTTCGATAGCTTTTCCACCTCATTTTTTATTACTTCTTGGCTTTCTAGGGTAAACATTCTTTTCTTCTGTTTGATAGGCTTCCTATGAGGGTCTACATTTAACTTATAAGTGATGACTTCTGGGTCTATTTCAGGCATATCCAGTGTCGACCACACAAAAATATCTATGTTTTTCCTTAAGAAGGAAATAAGTCTCCTCTTTATCTCTGGAGTTAGTCGAGGACCAATGTAAGTAACTTTTTCTTAGTCAGTATCACTAAGTGATACTTTTTCTAACTCTTCCACAGGCTCAGCCCCTTTGCTCCTGTATTTCATCTCTTAAGTCAAGGGTTTCTATGGGTATTGCTTGTCTCCCTTTCCCCCCAATTTTTAGCCCCATCAAATAGCATGTGTGGGTTTGCTTTTGATCCGCTTTGATCACCGTCATTCCCATTGGGGTTAGGAATTTCACCTTTAAATGGAAAGTGGATGAGATAACTTTAAACTAGTTTAGCGTCGTTCTTCTGAGGATAACGTTATATGAAGACGGTGCCTTTACCACCAGAAAGTTCACCATCATCGTGACGTGTTTAGGTTCTTCTCCCATGGTGACAAATAGTAAAATAGTACCTTATATTTTCATTTCTACCTCCAGTGAAGCCATATAATGGGGTTGGAGAGGGAATAAGATGGGCTTCATCGTACCCCATATCGTTGAAAGCTTGATAATATAGTACATCAACACTATTACCATTATCTATCAGGACCCTTCTCATAAGAAAATTTTCGACCGTCACTTTAATGACCAGTGGGTTGTCGTGTGAGAATTTTAGTCCTTTAAGGTGTTTGTCACCAAACGTTATTGACATGTCCATCTTGGCTTTCTTTGGGAAAGCTTCAACAACCAATACCTCCTGAGCATAAGCTTTCTTTGATGAGTTTGAACTCCCACTGGCTGTTAGCCCACCTGTGATTACATTAAACACTTCGTGTCGGGGTTGATTGTCATGCTCTTGATTTTTGGGCATTCTTACCTTTCTCTTTCCTTTTATCTTTGAGGTTCAGGACATTCTCTTTGTACATATCGGGTCAACTGCCCCCTTCTCATGAGAAATTCAATTTCGTCCTTCAGCTGCTTACAATCATTAGTGTCATAACCATGATCCTTATGAAATTGACAATACTGAGAAGCATCCCTTTTTGAGGGATCGGTCCTTAATGGCTTCGACCATCGGACATATGATTCTGAAACAATTTCCATCAATATTTTGGCCTCTCAGTTGGGTCAATGTGATATATTCATTGAACCTTTGGCTTATGGTTTTCTTAGGGAAGATAGTTTCCCCCTTAATCTTTTTTCCTGATTCAGGGGGTCTTTAACTCCTCCAGTCTTCATTTCTTATTATTTTTTTCCCCGATTTCTTTGACTAGCGACTCTTCCACCACCATATACTTACCAACTCAGCCTTGTAGCTCATTTATTGAAGTGGGGGTGGGGGGGGGGGGGGGGGGGCTTCTTAGCTAAACTTATCTTAAAGTGTTCATTAGTCATCTCGTTGGTCAGTGCCATAATGACAACATAATGGTCTAAACTAGGGACCTTTAAGGCCTCCTTAGTAAATAGTGACACATAGTCCCTGAAGCTTTCACCTTTTATCTGAAGAACATTCATCAGTGAGGCTGAGCTCTTGGCATACATCTTTCCCTCGATAAATTGGTTGACGAATAACTAAGCAATTTGCGCGAAAGAACCAATCGATGTTGGGGGGAAGCTGCCTATACCATTCCTAGGCCAACCCTTTCTGGGTTTGTGGAAACGTTTTACACTTGATGGTATCAGATGAATTCATGAGTAAGAGTGTTGCCTCAAATTGTTGCATATGACTGGTGGGATCCCCCATACCATCATATTTTTCTATAACATGCATCTGAAAGTCATCCAGGAGTGGTTCATCCATAACAGACTTTGTAAAAGGTAGGGCGACTGCCCTATAAATCACTGTAAATGTCGCCGTTGAATTAACGAAGAGACCTGCCTCGGGAACCACTGCGGGTTCGCGATATCTTATGTTCGTCAATCTTTCTTCCAATTGTCGTTGAACCTCTTTTTTTATGTCATCTTCGACAACATCGACTTGTTGAGGTCGGGAGTTTATTGAGGGTTCTATTTCCCTACTCCTCTCATATTCTTCTAGTCTACTTTGTAACTGCATGAGACTCGCCCGAAGATCTTCATATCTCCCTAGGGTGGTTGGCTTCTATTTCCTTCCCTTCTTTAGAGCCTACCCTTTAGGTCTTTCCGATGGGTAGGGACTTGACCCGTTGTCTTCCTTCTTTCAAGATTATTCCGTAGATCCTGTGGATGTCTTCGCTCGTTGTCCTCGGATTCCGAATCAGCGTTATAAGGACCACTATGGGTCCTTTGTGCCCCCCTCAGGGACTTTCCCTGATATTCTCCTTCTTCATGTATTGGTTGAGGGTTGACTCCCTCAATTCCTAGATTTAGATGACTCGCTTGATCTTGAGGGGGGGGGGGGGGGGGGGGGGGGGCATACCCGACTGTCTTTCTGGTAAGGATACTCCTCTCTCACCTCGATGTCGATCGAGTGTTTACCATGGCTTTTTTGTTTAAAGTTTCCCACATACGACGTCAATTGATATGTCAATTTCACGTACCTAGGGTTAAGGTTACAAGCTCCTTGGACGTCAACGAACTTTGACCACCAGAATTAAATGCCTTTGCCAAATAAAATCTTCCAAGAACCGTGAGATTCGGCCATTTGAAAAACCCTTGAGTGTGTTTGTTAGCAAAAGTTTTAGTTATTACATGTGAATATTGTATCTTAAATTATGTACCTGGTAATGTGTCATCTACCCTGTATTTATACACACACGGGACATAGGAGTTCTTTAAGATGTGGAGTCCTCCTTGGATTATGATGTGATCTAAGAGGTTCCTACTCCTGTTTCTACCATTTTTTAAATGGAGCGTAAATAATTACGGATTTCTTTTATGTCATTATAATGGTCCACTAATGCTCAACTAGCATTTATTAGATTTAGAGCTATTTTATTGGCCCATATCACAATATTATTTTTGATGACATAATAATTTTATTTTTCAAAAATTATTTATCTTAAAAAATGTAAACTTTTTATTTCAGTCGTTGTTATAGTCGGGGAGAGCACATTGTCACGCCCCGCTTAAAGATGCAGAAAAATTGGCTCCAACCATGCCTAATTTTGTTGTGGAACATTCCGGAACACTCTGGAAGAGTCTATAACGTTTTAGAAGGATCTAGAACTTTCTAGAAGGGTCTAGAAAGTTCTGGAAGGGTCTAGAACTTTTTAGAAGGGTCTAGAATGTTCTGGATCTAGAACTTTCTGGAAGGATCTAGAACGTTCTGGGAGGTTCTAGAACCATATAGAACTATCTAGAATATTCTAGAACCGTATAGAAGTATCTAGAATATTCTAGAACCATGAGAAACTATCTAGAATATTCTAGAACCATATAGAAGACTCTAGAAGATAGGATACTTTAATAATTGTATAGAACATTCTAGAAACATGTAAATAGTAGGCCTAGAAGAGGTGATTGTGTAGAAATTTCTTAGAAGAGGTGATGCCTATAAATAGGGGAAGCCTCCCTCATTTGTAATCATCCAAGAACATCCAAAAAGAATTAAGAATCCAAGGATCTCAAAGCATTGTATTATCTCTTGTATCAAATCTCTTAATAAAAGCTTCCTTTGTTAACTCTTTGGTGTGTTTCCGTTTTTGCTTCCGCTTTACTTGCTCAAGAGCTTTGTTGAAAGACTGCTCTAGTAGATCACAAGGGGTGACGAGCGCTAGAGGCCGACATGGTTGGAACTTAGAAGAGGGAAAATTCTAAATCCGTGACAATATGCTCTTGATATTGAGAAATTTGGAGGAGTAACCCCATTGAGGAGTTTGCCGGTGCTAGTTGAAAATCAAACACCAAAATCTTAACTTTGAATTCGAGAATTGTGCCAATGGATTCTACACATCGGAGTAAATAAGTAAATGGGTTCTACTGCAAAGTCGAAATTACTACCCCGGTTACGCATGTTAGACTTTTTTACACGTAAATTTATGTGATTTTTTTATATATTAAATTTTAGTTAAATTTTTTATTCATTTATATCCTTATTTAATATATTTTTTATTTTTAATTATTTTTTAAAATTAAAAAAATATTTAACATATAAAAAAATTACCTAAAATTACGTGTAAAAAAGTTTAACATGTGTAACCGGGGTAGTAATTTCGACTTTGGAGTAGAACCCATTTACTTATTTACTCCGATGTGTAGAATCTATTGACACAATTCTCGAATTCAAAGTTAAGATTTTGGTGTTTGATTATTCAAAGTTAAGATTTTGGTGTTTGATTTTCAACTAGCACCGGCAAACTCCTCAATGGGGTTACTCCTCCAAATTTCTCAATATCAAGAGCATGTTGTCACGGTCTTAAATTTTCCATCTTCTAAGTTCCAACCGTTCTAAGTTTCAACTGTGTCGGGCTCTAGCGCTCGTCATCTCTTGTGATCTATTAGAGCAACCTTTCAACAAAACTCTTGAGCAATATATATACTCTTGAGCAATATATATATATATACATATATATATATATACATATACACACGATTTAAGTTCGACACAAAATATCATACATCTTTTATATCTGTATGTAAATTTCTAGCTCCTGAAACATGAAATTCTGAATAGTACGTTCTTCTCGGAGTTATAATTGCTCGATCTTTGATATTCCCGATGATATATTCAGCCTTGTAATATAGGAATAGTACGTTTCTAATGATCCATCGATCGTGTATAGCGCGTTAAGGTATCTCAAGGCGGATCGATCAGCTAGCCACGTGTTAATATTAATTAGGGTAGTATGACTATGTATGGTTCCATCTCTAACATTTTAATATAATACATAGTATATTATTTATAAATTATGATTTACAAATATATTCTTTTCGATGGATCTATAAACTTGCTACCGAAATCAATCCTCCTGCGGGCACGGTTACAAGCATGAAGCAGCTTATCCACTTCTTTTACATCCATTCATTCATATTCATAATTTATTACATCATTTAATTTTTATTTTTATTTTTTGTTATCAAAAATTTAAGTTGGGAGAAGTCTCAAAAAATAGCTCAATAACATTTTTATATGTGTAACATTTTTAATTTTTTTATATGTTAAATATTTTTTTAATTTAAAAAAATAATTAAAAATAAAAAATATATTAACTAAGGATATAAATGAATAAAAAATTTAACTAAAATTAAAAATTTAATATATAAAAAAATCACATAAATTTACGTGCAAAAAAATTAAGTGTCAATTATCGTAAAATGGGAGAGTAAGTTATTTAATAAAATGTGTACCATATCGTTTAGTAAAAATTAATTTATTTAAGTAGTTGAATTAAATGGAATACAAATGAAATATTATAAATTAATTAATTTTATTTGAAGTTTTAATTTACACTGAGTCAAGTTAGAATCTGTATATAAATAAACGAATCCAACCAAGTGAATTTTAGATAAGTTAAATTGAACTAAACATGTACAACTCTGAGCACTCATGATATTCGTTTGTATTCATATTTAAAAAAGTAGATATTTATCTGTATTTGATTCAAAGCGAAAACAAATACAAATATATGTATATTTATATCTAAAATATCCGCTAGTGATTACATCTGTTGTTTATAATATATTTTATTCAATATTTGTGTTATTTACCTGTATAGAATACAAAGTTTTTTAATTCATACAATTATTTATAGCAAAAACTAATTTAAAACTTATAAAAAATAAATATTATTACTAATATAATATTTCATTTGTGTTTCAAGTGAAATTTATTTAATATATATCACATAAGTTATTAAATTATTGAAAATTATTTTATTTAAATAATAACAAATAATTTGTATCTGTATTCAAAGTCGATTTAATTAAGTCGATATTATACGTATTCATAATAAACAGATAAAAATACGGATATATGCATATTTATATTCATATTAGACTATTTGCCCCACATACGAGTTACGATAAATGTCTAATATTATATAAAGACTTTTTTAGAATAATTTATTTTGACTTTGTCTATAAATGAAATTATAAGTTTAAATAAATGAATTTAAAATTTTTCTTATAAGTAAAAGTGTTAATATTATTTTATCTTATGCGTTAAAACAAATATAAGGATGTTTGATTAATGCATATAAATAGCAACAATTTGTAAGGGTTCTTAATAATGACATAAGTTAATAGATATAAAAAATATGTTCGAAGAAGATAAAAGGTACTATCTTTTTTTTAAAATACATGATATTTGATTTTTTATATGTATTTTTAAATAAAATTTAATATATATTAAATATATATATTTTAAAATTTAAATTAAAAAATTAAAAATATTTTAAATAAAAATTAATATGATATAAAAATTTAAATTATATAAAATATTTAATATATGCTAAATTTTACTAAAATAAAAAGTCAAACATCTACATTTTAGAAAAGAAAAAGTATAATGGTAATAAAATATGGTCAAACTTCTTTTAATTCAAAAGTTGATTTCATAAAGGTAATAAAATATGGTCAAACTACTTTTAATTCAGAAGTTGATTTCATCGCTAAAAATCACAACTTTTATGTTAGATTATAATTTGAAATACAAAGCAAGTATTTTGAGAAGTAATTTTTAAGTTAAAATTTACTTTTAATTCAAAAGTAATAAGTGATTTCCGAACACAACCTAATAAGTAGAAATAGAAGCAACAGTCGGTTGATTTTTTTATTTGACTTATATTTGAACTTATAAGTAAACTTATTAACTATTCCCAAACAGTTATTTAGGGGAAAAAAAAACAAAAAAAAATTCAAAGTCGGTCAAACTTGTTATTACCAATTTACCAGTTCCCTCGTAATGATAAACCTGTGGTGGTCTCCCTCTTTATAAAATGCAGGCTCCTGCAGCATTTTGCTTGTCCATATAAAAATTGATAATGGCAGTTTCTTGAACTTTCCCAAATCAAAGATTGATTAGCCTGCAATCTCATCCATCTTATCCTTCAAAACTTCAAGATTAAATAGTTCCAGATTCCAAATTTGTGAATGTGTTCAAGTGAAATCCAAATGGGTAGGAACCCAGAATATTTCCCTTCATTTTTCAAGGTTCTCTTAAATGACTTCTCCAATAAATTGGTAAGTTTTTATATCCAAATCCATGCCATTTTGTTTTGTTTTCAATGCATGTTCTGATTTGAATTTAAAATTGCATGCAAATGCAGACAATCCCTTCGACATTTGTGAAGAAGCTAAAAGGGAAGTTGCCAAGATCCCCTGTATTTAAAACTGCATATGGAAGATCATGGAATGTGAAAATCAAAGAAGTAGACGAAAAATACTGTTTCGTTAATGGCTGGCACCAATTTGTGAATCATCACGATTTAGTAGCTGGGGATTTTCTTGTTTTCTGGCTGATTGATCACTCGACTTTCAAAGTTTCAATCTATGGTCCAAACTGCTGCGAAAAGGAGTTGCATGCACCACTTGATGCTGTTAAAACCGAACCAGTTGAAGTGGAACCTTTGGGGATAATGATTCCCAGTTAAGATCTTCTCCGTTTTTCATTGTATTTGACGGTTTGGAAGATACTATTGTTGGTCATGTTTGTTTTAATTTAAATTTTAGATATTTTAGATCATGTGAATCTTCAAAATTTAAACTAAAACAAAAGGGGTTTATATGCGACTATATATCCATATTTTCTTTGATTGCATGTGTAGGTTCGTATACCGATAATTCAAGGGGAGGTGCTAATAGCATGAACAATCAAGAACCTATAATGGAGATCGAGAGCAATAATGGTTATGATGATGATCATAAGGCCTGCTCTTCACACAAAACAGAGGATCCATATTTCATCTCTGTTCTGACAAAAAGAGACATAAATAATATGGTAAGAATTAAATAAAAAAAATTTTACAATCATAACGATTCCTTCCTACATCGGTTAACAAAAAAGTTCTGGGTTTAAGTTTTAAAGTGAACTACTCCGTATAAAGTTTTCAAAGTTGAATATTATGTGAATTGAATTGATTGTGAGTTTTGAGTTAATGCAATTATGTTTACTATTAGAGCTTTATTTGTAGATGATTTGCCATTTTTAATGAGTCAAAGAAAAAGAGAAAATATGTGAATTGAATTTTGGTATGACTAATGTTGTTTCTATCAGAGTCTTCCGAAGCGTTTTGTGAGAGAGACAGGAGTAGGAAGAAAGAGGAAGGAGGGAGTGAGAGTGAGAGATGAAAAAGGGAGAGTGTGGGTAGCAGGATTAACAGTAACGAGTAGGAGCAGAGTGTATTTGACTCATGGGTGGAAAAGTCTTCAGAGAGCCAACAATCTTAAAGTAGGCGAAACATGTCTTTTCAAATTCGATGAAGATGAAGATGGTGGTGTTATTGAGGTTGTGACCATCAAAAGATGCCAAAACGAACAAGATGAAGATAAACATGATGCTCCTATTCAGCTTCTGTCCACCATCAAAAGAAAAAGAGGAAGACCCCGAAAGAACAACTAACCCTATAGATCGTACCTGCAACTTGTTTCTGGAGAGACTATTACTATTATTGCTCGCTTTCTTTCTTTTTTATGTTTTTCGAGTCTAGTATTTGTTTGCAAGTGGTTGCTTTTCTGGTGCTATTGTTTTCTTACAACTACATTGCCATTCCTTTTTCGTATTTTACTAGAAATCTGCTATTATATATATATATATATACACACACACACACTTTTAATGTATTTCTACAATATTTTTCAATATATCTTCTTTCCTTTTAGTACACAAGCCTGAACCTAATAGTAGGCCGTTTTAGTTTAGTATACCAATAGAATCAAATATAAATATAACCTAAAATTTAAATAATAAATTTACATCAAACGAAATCTCTGTATATTATTTTATTATCATTTATCAAACACAAGCACATTTTTTTCTTTCAAATATTGTACCTCATGATGTTGATATATACTACTAGTGGCAAGGATTATATTTCATTGATGATATCCTCAAAAAATTACTAATGATAATTTAATGGGTTTTTTTTTTGTTTTGAAAATTCAATAAATTGATATTCTAATTTGAATTTCAGGATTATATAAAATTTAAACAAAAAGAGACATGACTCATTTGTATAATCTAATGACCACCGTAAAAAAATGTACACAATAAGGGTAAAATTAGTTTGTTTTTTTTTTTTTGTGGATAGTATATGTTATTTACTATTATACGTAACATTATTTATTTAGATTTAGAGTTTATAATATTATATTCAAGAGATTCTGATTAATTTTTGGTTATTTATATTTGCTAGCAAAAAATAATTTAAAATTTGATATTAAAGAAAAGTATGATTTATGCGTTTTTTTTAAAATTTTTATTCTTTTTGCTTTTACATGGAGGTATAATGTGAAAACAAATAAAAGATGTTATAGCATACTATTTAAAGTGGTTTTACAATATGTAAATTTATAATAAGTTTACGAGAAAGTCTAAAGGCAGTGTTGATAGAAATAGTCTACTCAATTAATTAATCCGATTTTAGCATAATGATATGCATATGGATAATTTATGTATTAATACAACGGACAAATACTCCGGCATCCCTTATATATCCAGTTAAATGATATTCATAAATTTTAAATTCTAGCCTAGCCTTAAATATTTCAAACGTCTGTAGTCGATTCATTTCCAAAAAGGGCAAGGGCGACGAAACGTCATTGTTTAATTACAAACATATTCACCGCAATCAACACAACACACATTAGTCTATCGTTGTTCATCAAAGAAAAACCACAGCAACTTAATCCGGTCTGAAGCTCAGTTTGAACATGAGACAGCAGCACTTTTTCAAGATCATGCTCTCCGACATTGTTTCGAATAGTAAATTAGTAAGTCATAACTCAATCTTTGTACGCTGTCTACTGTATATATATAGGAACTTGTATTGTTTTTAAGTTGACGAATCCTTTTTTCATTTGTTTGTTTCTTTTTAACATTTTAAACTACTCCTAAATGGACTTGTATATCTAGTTTTTGATGTGTAGGAAATATTTCTAGTTAAACATTAACTTTTAATAATATAATATGGGATATGGGATTTTGAAATTCATGTGTTTTTACAGATGATTCCCAGAAAGTTTGTAAGAAAATATGGAGAGAAACTACTTAATCGAGTTTTGCTCAAGGCTCCAACAGGGGCCCTTTGGCCTGTCGATTTGGAAAGAGCTGATGGTGATGTTTGGCTACAAAATGGATGGCCTGAGTTTGCAAAATACTACTCTATATGCTTTGGTCACCTTTTAGTGTTTCAATACGATGGACATTCCCATTTCCATGTTGTTATTTTTGACTCGAGTGCTTCCGAGATTGACTACCTTAACAACGACATCCTTGTACAAAGACAAGTCACTGATAATATTGATGCTGCTGCTGTTGATGAAAGCTTCAAGGAAGATGATTCTAGAAAACGCCAACATGAAGTTTCTGACGAATCCGCGCGGGAGACTAATTGCCTTAAGACGTGCAAGAAGACGAGAGCAAATTATAAGGAAGCCAAACATGGTAGTGGAGAATGCCAGATGCCAGAAGTGGTGGAAAATACATTTAAGGAGGCTTCATTTAACAAGAGGATTTTAAGGAGTAGAGCGATTGATGTCAAGCATAAAGGGATGAAGCCTATGAATGTGGAGCATATCGACTTTGATATATATGGTGCATCACACGAAGGCAAGCCAGAAAACTTATATCCGAGAATTTATTCTTATCCTCTGTTTCATTCTCAGTTTTATTGTTAATACCCATACTTCATGAAAAGTGTAAATTTATAAATTCAGAAAATGATGTGTATATAGGCCTCTGTTTTGTACGGTAACTTGGGGGTACTCATTGATTTCTGTACTTTGGGGATTTAATTTTCAGGAAAACGAGTGGGAGATGGATTGAAGATGGCAAGTGAAGCAGAGAAAGCAAGAGCACTTGCATCAGCTAAAGTTTTCAAATCTCATAACCCCTTTTTCATTGTGGTAGTGTATCCATCTTATGCCTACAAATGTAGCGTGGTAAGCATAAAAAATCTTTTAATTTGCATTTTTCTTGGAAAAGAGAGAACTCTGTTGTCTCTTAGCGTTCATAATTGTTGGGTAAATCCTTACCCATGAAGTAGTTAAATTATATTGGACCATACATCTTACAGTTATGATCAACGGCTTTGCTTAGCCTTCAAGATTTCAGCACTCTTAATTGGAAAGAAAGAGGCTGGCGGTGGAGCTTGTTTTTCTAATTGGTTGGCAAGGACGGTGGCCATCAACTTAATAACAAAGAAAGCTGCTAGGAGGTTAATGTAGGAGTGTATGTATATGTGTGTGTGTATATATATATATACACACGCATATGAAGATGATATTTTATCCAACTCAATTTAGGCCGTTCGTGATAAGAAAGGATGACCTAGATGAAAGAAAGTGAGGTTTTAGTGCGCCTCCTTTCTCATTGCGGACGACCTAAATTAGATTAAATAAAATAATATTTTTATCCAATCATACATCATCTCCGATATATACACACACATATATATACACTTCAAAGCACTGCCATGTTTAGTTTTTCCATTCAACTTGTCAAATAGAGAGCAAGTGAAATTACAAAATCTAGTGCCAAGATTTTGTGAGTAGATGTATTATTATTCTCCAAATTTAGTGTTTGAAATTTGGAAGGCCGTTTGTACTCGCATTTTGTGATAGTAAAATTCTTTGGAGTTCTTGTTGTGTTGTTTTTGTTTGTGATAGTAAAATTTGGTGTTCTTGTTTTTGTTTG
>CM025785.1:20816687-20841565 GCA_014636745.2 Centella asiatica
TCTTTTTGAGTTGAACAACGACACATAAATTTTAAAATTAAAACTACTTTTATTAATTTGAGTTGATATAATTAACATAATCGATCTTAAAATTTATAACAAAAACTTTTAATTATAACATAATTTGCAACTCAAATTTTTATCAATTACATTTGGTTTAAAGATTAATATATACCTTTGTTACAAAAATTTTAAATAAAAAGCACATCTAACTACCGCGGAATGGTGCAAAGCAGTTTAAAGTACTATTACATCCTTTGAAAACAGTAATACATAACTGAATTAAAAGAATCAATTTTATTTGAATAATCTTCTCATAAAGATGAAAGAGAATAAGATAATATTGCAACATTATCAAAGTATTCCCCTTAAAAATAACTGATAATATGAAACAACAAACTTTATTTGAAAAGAATAATACTCCGTACTTGAGAATAGCAAGAGTATCATTAAAAATTGACCGAATATGTATTTGTCTTTAAAAGATACAGTAGGTGAATAGACTACTTGGTAGTTGTACACTCAATTAGGCAATATATTTACCACCAACTACCAAGTTTGTAGGTCATAAATAAAGTAGGAGTAACTGATCCAGTGATAACCAGTTAAAGGCTTCTTGTCGTTTAGTGAGATTTGAACAAAAATTGGTTCACTTGCAAACGCCTATTGTAAGTCCCTCAACTTTATTTCCTTTTTGGCTTAATTCACTAAGGGCTAATTAAGTAAAATGATACTTAGCTTTCCACTGGTAAAATTTGCATGATTTTCTCAGGAATTACTCCATCTGTTTCGCACCAAGAGCAAGGTTTGGACTATCGACAAATATTAGTATTTTATGTTTGACTAAAATTTATATTTTTAATTAATAATAAGTTTTTCTCATAAAATTTATTATAAATATTCAATTAAAGATGAAATTAGAAGATTGTAATGACAATATTTATAAAATATAATATTATAATCAAAATATTATACTTATTTTTTTAGAACAAATGTTATTCCCAAATATTGATCTTTTTTTGGGAATGGAGGGAGAGTAATAAATACTTACTCTTTTCTCATCTTTTAGCTGAGAAATCATTTAGGATATATGGAGTATGTATTACTATCGTAGATGTTTAAATTTCAGCAAATATATTATGTTACAGACAATTCCGAAATCATTTATGAGAAGATACGGAAAGGATCTAGGGAGTCGTCTTTCCCTCAAGGCCCCAGGAGGTGGGATTTGGCAAGTGAAATTGAAAAGAAGAAATGGTGAGGCATGGTTACACAATGGCTAGCATGATTTTGCAGCACATTACTCCATACGTATTGGATACGTGTTAGTGTTTGGATATGAAGGAGATTCTCGTTTCCATGTACTCACATTTGACAAAACTACCACTGAAATTCACTACCCTATCCATAAACCACATGGTGATCATGAGCAAGCCAAACTTAGGGAGGAGTTTCGGGTGAAAAAAGAAGACGAAGTCATTGAAATCGATGATCTTCCGCCCATTAAAAAATCCAAAAGTAACGCGAAAAAGCCTAGAAAGTTGGAGGTGCCAGAATCAGATGATTCAGCTCGAGAAGCGGAAGGCAAGGCGGCAAAAGTACTGAGGTTGAGTAAAACTGACAAAGTTAGAGCGCATGCATCAGCTAAAGGTTTTAAATCTAATAACCCTTTCTTCAGGGTCATGATCCATCCATCTTATGTTGCTGGCAGCACTTCCAATTTGTTAAGCTTTTTATGTTGTCTTTTTCAGAAGTATAGTTTGTAGAATTTGTTTCCGGGCTCTTAGAGAAAACCATGCATATATTTGCAAAAATGTGTATTTAAATCTTTTCTTAATTGATATGGCAATCGATACCACAGACTTTTGTGTAGAGGCATATGAATAACGAGCATCACATCATCACTCTACAAGATGGAGATGGAAGAATATGGACAACTAAGTACTCTTATCAATTCATCTACCGCAAAACTGAGGCTCGGCTGGAACGCGTTTGCACGAGCCAAGAATTTGGGACTGGGTGATGTTTGTTTCTTTGAGCTGATTAAACGCGACAAGACTTTGCTGAAAGTGACAATAGTTAAGGCAGCATAATGTCACGGCCTTAGAATTTTCCCTCTTCTAAGTTTCAACCGTATCGGCCTCTAGCACTCGTCACCCCTTGTGATGTACTAGAACAGCCTTACCAACAAGCTTTTAACTAAAGCTTAAGAAATGAAAGCACACCAAAGTGTTGAACAAGAGAACTTTTATTGAGAGAACAAGGAAGTATACAATGCTTTGAGAGCTATAGAATTCGTGGGACTTAGCTACTTGCTCTTGGTTCCTTCCTAGATCTTGGATGGTTACAAACGAGGGAGACTCCCCCTATTTATAGACCTCACCTCCTCTTAGGAAGTTTCTAGACAATCTACTTTAAGGAACATTCTAGACCTACTATTTACATGTTGTTTCTAGAATGTTCATCATTAAAGTATCCTATCTTCTAGAGTCTTCCATATGGTTCTAGAATATTCTACACAGTCCTAGAATATTCTAGATAGTTTCTCATGGTTCTAGAACCTTCCAGAATATTCTATACTCTTCCAGGAAGTTCTAGATCCTTCTAGAATGTTCTAGACCCTTCTAGAACATTCTACACCCTTCCAAAACATTCTAGACCCTTATTGAATGTTCTAGATCCTTCCAGAACATTCTAGACCCTTCTAGAATGCTCCAAAATGTTTCGTAACAAAATTAGTAATGGTTGGAGCCAATTCTTCCTGTATTTTTAAGCAGGGCGTGACATTCTCCCCCACCTATTCCGGAGACGCCCTCGTCGACGCTTTGTATTGCTCCAACTCCTTACCGAATTGCCACAAGTCTTGTTCATTCTCCCAAGTAGCGTCACTTGTAGGCAATCCCTTCCAACTATTTCATCGGCTCCCTCAAGCCTCGGAGTTTCCCCTACAACTCTAAGTATCCTTTATGAAGCTTGGACATCCAGTCGTACCTTGTCTTGCTCCATCTGTGCACGAGTGTCTTTCTCACCCTTGAGTTTGACCTCATTCCCTCGAATCGTGGTGAGTCTTTCAGCATTGCCCTTGTAAGCTTTGTTGTAGCGTTTCATCCTTTCACTGAGTTCCCCTCGCAACTCCTCCCGCAACAACTCCATGCTCTCTTGCAAGTCCCCCTTGGATTGTTTCATGGTGTTGGTGATCCCTCTCACAACGGGAGTTTGCTTCCTCAGTTTCGTCCAATTCCATCTCATGATCCACTTCCCTCTTGGGTGGCAATCCCTTGGACCGTTCGGGTGGCATCACCTCTTTGTTATCCTCAAGAACCTCCTTTGTGGCCTTTGGGAGTTCCTCGTCTTGTTCAGCCTTGGCATCATCATCGTCCACCCTCCGGACATATGCCAAATATGTTTCCTTACCCTTTCTCGTCCCTTTGACGAGTTGCATAGCGGATAAGGTCTTCGCTTCCTTGCCGCCTTGTGTCCCCGACACAATGTAAGACTCCGTTCTTCCTGCAATGCATATTGAATTATAGTAGGGCATAAGGATTGCATTCACATACCTCAGGAACTCCATCCCTAGGATAACTTTGAAATCATCCATATGTGCCACCGAAAAGTCCACTTTGCCCGACCACGAGCCAATACACAGCCCCACGCCGCGTACCACTCCGTCTAATGGTCTTGCCTCTCCGTTGACGGTCTTTACTAAGCCCTTCCCTCTTGAGATCGTCAAGCCAACCCTCTTGGCTTCGTCAATACTAATGAAGTTATGGGTTGCCCCCGTGTCCACCATGGCATGGGTAACCCGGCCATTTACCAACGCTTCCATGTACATGAGCCCCTTGCTCCTTTGTGACGTTAGTTTAACCTCCAAGGCACTTAATATTTGCAACGATCCCAACTGGGCTTCTTTCTCAATTGGACGGCCTTGTTGTTCTTGTTCTTCAACCATGGCCGACAAAGAGCCAAGCTTCGGGCAATTCCTCATCGAGTGTGGCCCCTTGCACACAAAACATCCACCTTTGGGCACATATCCTTTCTTCTTCTCCTCATAGTCTTGGCGGTCCGACACTTTGTTGCCTTGGTGCCGGCCTCCGTTTTTGCCCTTGTCTCCCCCACCTGTAGCATGATTATCATTCTTAGTTGGAGACTTGGGGTTTGAGGACTCACCTTTTTGGAACTCCATTAGAGATTCTGCCACGGCGATGGCTTCATCCACGTCCTTGACGCATCTGCTTCGAAGTTCCTGCTTTGCCCAGTTTTGTAGCCCATCGGTGAAGTAAAAGAGCAAATCTTCGCCCGTCATGTTAGGGATTTGCAACATCAACCCCGTGAACTCCCTAACATAGTCCCGGATTGTAGTCTTATGGCGAAGCTCCTTTAGCTTCTTCCGTGCCTCATAAACCACGTTTTTCGGGTAGAATTGCCTCTTTAGTTCCTTCTTGAACTTTTCCCATGTATCAATTTGGCATAGAACCCTCTCCATGTCAGCATGTTTTCTCCTCCACCATAAGGTAGCCATATCATCAAGATAACGAGCAGCAGTGCGTACCTTAGTGGCCTCGTCAATAATGCCTATGCCTTCGAAATATTGCTCACAATCCCATAGGAAGTTCTCCACTTCCTTGGCATCCTGTTTCCCCTCAAACGGCTTCGGCCTTGGGATGTCAGCCCTTGGCAGCTCTCTAGCCACCACTCCTCCACCAAGAACACTTGCCTTAATCTCGACAAGTTGAGCTTGCACAACACCAAACATTTCCATCATTTTCGCCTCGAGCCCATTAATTCGATCGTCTCGAGCCATATCTTTTCTTTCTAGCGTGGAAACTCTCTCCCCATCTCTACCACCGAGCTTTGGAGGTCTTGGAGCTCCCCCTTGACATGTTCAATTTCGGCAAAGACATGGTTCTCCAATGCCGCGAAGTCATGCTCGATTCGTTCCACTCGGGACATGCCTTCCTCAAGACCCGTCCCAAGTGCACTAACCATTTCCTCGAGCACTAGCAAATCTGAAATTTTAGCTTTAGAGTTGGAAGGCTTACCTTGAAAAACACTTCGAACTCCAGCTTTGGGCATCTGAACGTCGGTGTTGCTGGTGTCACCACGAACACCCTCCATCCTTGCATCCTCCCCTCCGTTGTGCACGTTCTCTACGGTCGACATGGTGTCTTTCCTCCTAGATTACGCCCTTCATAACCTTTAGCTCGGATACCACGTTGTCACGGCCTTAGAATTTTCCCTCTTCTAAGTTCCAACCGTGTCGGCCTCTAGCACTCGTCACCCCTTGTGATCTACTAGAATAACCTTACCAACAAGCTTTTAACCAAAGCTTAAGAAATGAAAGCACACCAAAGTGTTGAACAAGAGAACTTTTATTGAGAGAACAAGGAAGTATACAATGCTTTGAGAGCTATAGAATTCGTGGGACTTAGCTACTTGCTCTTGGTTCCTTCCTAGATCTTGGATGGTTACAAATGAGGGAGACTCCCCCTATTTATAGGCCTCACCTCCTCTTAGGAAGTTTCTAGACAATCTACTTTAAGGAACATTCTAGACCTACTATTTACATGTTGTTTCTAGAATGTTCTATACAATCATCAAAGTATCCTATCTTCTAGAGTCTTCCATATGGTTCTAGAATATTCTACACAGTCCTAGAATATTCTAGATAGTTTCTCATGGTTCTAGAACCTTCCAGAACATTCTATACTCTTCCAGGAAGTTCTAGATCCTTCTAGAATGTTCTAGACCCTTCTAGAACATTCTACACCCTTCCAGAACATTCTAGACCCTTATAGAATGTTCTAGATCCTTCCAGAACATTCTAGACCCTTCTAGAATGCTCCAAAATGTTCCGCAACAAAATTAGTAATGGTTGGAGCCAATTCTTCTTGTATTTTTAAGCGGGGCGTGACAATAAGGTCTGCTGGAGCAACAACTATAGGCATATAAGTTTGCCGAGTATATATATGCCATCTCCCAAGAGGATCTTTTTGTAGTCTATTATGGATATATAGTCTCTCTTTGCTTATGGTAAGGATTATGGGACAATTTTATGGGGACGAATGACCCCATTTGTGTTACGCTTTGGAACTTGTTTGGGCACTTATGCTCTATTTCTTGTCATGGTTATTGGACTGTAATTTTGTGAACTGGATGTATACCTAGCTTGGCTTTGATATATTATAATATGGACCCTATGGTTCCAAAAATAAATGGATGCATGATATCTATTACAGTACATTCTTTCAATTTGAAAAAGTTAAGTCCTTTCCAGGAGTTCAGATCATTAAGAAGAACAAAGGTCGGCAAAACTATATTGTTCGATCAGTATCTCATTAAAGTGGGCAATAAACCCATATATAAAAGGTAATGTGCAGCATGAAGATTTGCATTCAAGACTATGCACTTTCAAAGTTATGGTACATACTATATTGAGATACAATCTCATTGAAAAGTTTAAGCTATGAAAGTGCCATAATCAAATGTAGCAACACCATCAACTTACCAGTGACAGAAACGATCAATTTGCAGTATCCCTGATCGAAAAAAGACTACTTTGAGCAACTTTTTAGTGGGATTGATGAGCTCAAAGACACAAACATCACCTACAGTAAGTGAATTGTCTCGAGCAAATGTGTTCCACTGGAGTGTGGCACCTTGTCGATAGACTATGCACTTAGCTGCCCATGTTCTTCCTCCTGTAACTTGCAGAATAACCTCTTCACACTGCTTTTCTGTAATATAACTCCTTGCATAGGCCTTTGGTAGAGACTGTCAAAATATACAAGGAGCTCTAAACGAATAGATTATTCTCTTTTGCAAGAAAATTGCAAGTTAAAGAATTAAATGCTTATATAAAGAATGATAATTTCTTACGGCGCCACAATTTCTGGCATAAGACGGATGGATGATCACCAGAAAAAAGGGGTTATTAGATTTGAATGCTTTAGCCGATGCAAGTGCTCTAGCCATGTCTTGTTCACTAGCCAACCTCGATCCATTATCAACTCGTTTTGCCGCAAATTAAACCCCAACGTACAGAAAGCAAGCAAAGAACACTCAATATTCTAGAAAAGTAACGTGCACAGATCATTTTCTTAATATAGGAATAAGTACAAAAATAAACATGTGTGTGTACATGTGCCATTAATTCTGCAAGAGTATTTGTTATTAACAAGAAAACAGAGAATAAAAAAGAGGAAGGCACCAAATTATTGGCTTGCCTCGTTGAGATGGACCATATAACTCAAGGTCGTCCTGCTTCTCCACCTTATTACTGGTATCCTTTATCCTACTATGTTGAACTTGTTCATTTTCAGAATTTGCTCTCTTCTTCTTCTTGCAGCGCCTCCTATCATCTGATGCTGGCGCGACTCTCTTCGATGTTTCAGGTTGGCATTTTCTAGAATCTTCCTTTGAACTTTCATCATCATCATCATCATCATCACTACTATCAATGTCAATGTCTTCGTGTTTTACATGGATGTGCTTGTTAAGGTTGGCATTAACCGGGTATTCGATCTCGGAAGCACTCGAGTCAAAAATAAGAACATGGAAATGAGAATCTCCATTGTATTCAAACACTAAAAGGTACCCAAAGCATATATTGTAAAATGCTGCAAATTCAGGTCAGCCATTTTGTAGCCAGACCTCACCAATGGCTCTTCCCAAATCCACTGGCCAAATTGCCCCACTTGGAGCTTTTAGGAAAACACGATGAGGAAGGTCCTTTCCATATTTCTTCACAAACTTTCTGGGGATCATCTGTTCATGTTTTGAAATCGCAGAAATAAATAAAAAATTTACTACAACATATTACTCCACTTTAGAAAGCCATGTCATAAGTCCATATATTGTTTGTTTTCTCTTTTTTAAAGAAAACCGAAGTCAAACAAAAACCATAAACTCTTGTGGAAAAAAATCAGCAACACATATGATTTGAAGTGTATTTTATGCAACTATTAGAGTTTATCTTATGGAAGTTAAGCAGCAGTTATATTCACATAGCTAATAACGTATACGAAACATAGAGTATACAGGAGAAAATGGAGAATGTGAGAAGAGTGAGTCCTGACTCACTAAGTTAGTATGAAAATCAATGTCAGAAAGAAGGATCTTGAAAAAGTGTGGCTCGTTCATCGGAGACTCATACCGAACTGAGCTCATCTCATCTCCCTTTTTTTTTTTTTGTTAAATTTCATCTCTTTCGTTTATGTATTGGACTATTGTAAACTTGCAATATATATATATATATATATATATATATATATATATATATATATGTGCATAATTAAACACACTATAACAACAGGAACCTTTGGTTGCCTTTCTTGGACTTTGTGATATTCAT
Organism: Centella asiatica; assembly: GCA_014636745.2. Taxonomy (NCBI): domain Eukaryota; kingdom Viridiplantae; phylum Streptophyta; class Magnoliopsida; order Apiales; family Apiaceae; genus Centella; species Centella asiatica. The sequence continues at coordinate 20,825,038 of CM025785.1, forward strand.
TCCACTGTTCCAGACTTACGGGGGTAGGGTACTTGAAGAGTTTTAGGCATCAAACCCCTATACCTTTACCAGAAGTCTAGAAGTGAACATATACATGCATGCTACTCCAAAAATCAATAGACTATTAATGGAATATAAAATTAATGACACCAAAAATCATTAAACTATTTCCTTTTTTAACTTTAATCCCATAATTAATACTACCTCCGTCTACGTCTAGAAATATATATAGTTTTATATATTTTTAAGTGACATCTAATATATATTATACGTTTTAAAATTTTAATTTTTTATTTGTATGAAAAATTAAAATATTTTTAATTTCTTATTTTTATTAAATAAAATAAAATATCTTACATATATTAAATGAGACTTTAAAATAATATTTCTTGACAGAGAAAGTAGTTTAACAATTAAATCTTTAAATTAGCATAAAATATATATAAATAACTTAAATTTAACCCAAATAACAACTCTACATAGTTAAAATATGACAATTTCCACATTCTTAAAAATAAAAGAATGATTAAATAGAGATTTTACTAACTAAAGTTAAATTTTACATGAAATTTAGATCACTCCTATATATTTTTAACTATTTAATTATTAAAATATTAATTATAAAATTAAAATAGTAAAAACCGAAAATTTTTATAAATTTTTTGTCTCATTACTCATTGTTACAATATTAACTCTACTACAATATGATTGGTTTATAGTACTCCGATTAATATATCCATGCTCCACATCGATATATGTACTTGTATTAACGAAGAAATGTGTGAATATTTAATTTTACGCGTCAACATTGCCTTTTGGAACCTATAAAATGTTTTGCGTGCAAAAATAAAATTTATTATTCATTTCCTTTCGTAATAAGTGACAATGTCATTTGTATATATTAAATAAATTAAATTTATGTTAATATTTTGATAATTTAACAGTTTTATCTCATCATTAATTAATATAATAATATGTCAAGTAGAGATAATATGTATTATATAATAGTTTGACACATAAAAAGAGAATGAAAGAGAGTACTACTTAATTTATTAAAAGACAATTTAAGTAACATAAGAGATAAGATTTTTACAATATGTAAAACGTTCGTTATTGTAAAAAGAAGTTTAAATTGTAGAATGCTGGTTATTTTTAAACGAAGAGAATAATAATAAGTTATATTCCATTCATTTGATAATAAATGACATTCGACTTTTTTACACGGATATTTAGGTGAATTACAAAATATTTTAAATAAAAACTAATATGAATAAAATTTTCAATTCAAATAAAATATTTAACACATAAAAATTTACGTGTAAAAATTTAAATGCTATTTATATGAAATGAAGAAAATATGTTAGTATGACAACTCCAAAAATCTCATACGTAATTTTGGACATTGTCAATAATTGATAAAAGAAAAGTAACATTATACAAACATGCATAACATTATAATAGAGAAATAAAAGTAATTTCTATTACATTAACCAAATTAATTTTCTAACAACGAAAATATATGTGGGGCCTACACAGGCCTTACAATCTAAACATCTTGATAATAACATCACGCTTTACTCTTCTTCTAAATGTCATTCATAGGAGGGCGATCAGGAAGCGTTCATCATGTCATTTTTGTCTTACCCTTATCAGACGGTTAGGCCTTCTGATTATATCCTGTAAATTATTTAATAATAGTAAAATGAGCAATATACGCTCGTAAATATATAGTCATGCATTTGGTGAGTCTTGTCATGCATTTGGTGAGTCTTGAAAAATATATAATTTATAGAGTTTAAGTGTTAGTGAGGTTAGGCAGAAACATTGTCAACACCTCTTGATAATTTGGAAAAATATATCTTTTTGGGTTCCTGAGTGATAGCGAGAGATTTGACACTTTACTTAAAAGAATATAGAATAATTTCACATATATCTTGTAACTATGTCCGTTTGGCACACATGCCCTTAGAAACTTCATATCAAACAGTATATCAGCTGACCAGTTTGATTATTGTCTCACTTCATCATAATGACATATGTAGTCGATGTAAAAATCTTTTATTTGCGAGGATTCGGTTACCAATGTCTTAGTTTCTGTCTCATATAAATCATAGATCTGGGGTGTCAGGCAGATACATCTCACTAACCTTTAATTACTCACACGAATACATTTTACAAATATGGGGTGAAAATAAATTCGGTTACCAATGTCTTAGTTTCTGTCTCATATAATCATAGATCTGGGGTGTCAGGTAGATGCATCTCACTAACCTTTAATTACTCACACAAATACACTTTACAAATATGGGGTGAAAATAATTTTTTTACATCCATATAGGATTTACTTTGGTGAGTTAGCGAAATTTGAATAGCTAACAACCGCTCAAAGAATATTTGATTATAGTACAATATTTTTCAAATACATCAGATCAAGAAATCGTACGTTACTCAACTTGGAAAAAATTGAAGCGTGAATATTGAATTATAATATAGTTGATACATTACGTATATCAAAAGAATGATCATACTTATTAATTGAAAAAAAGGTAGAATGAGTATGTAGTTGCCTTGGATCTTTAGTGAATCTTATATTTGATAACTTGCATAGAGAACAACTATATAAAACATGTACATTCAATATGAGAAATCTCAACTTAATTACACATGAGGATGCACATGCGAATAGTATAATTCTCAAGCCTGTGATTGACTAATTGAGTTGTTGTTCGTTGAATTAGGATTCGGTTAGGACCGAATCAGAGTCCGAGAGATTTTTGGACGGATAATATGTCGTTTGTAGGCTCGTGATAATTTAATTTATTTGTTAGAGGTCTTAGATTAATTAATTAATTTTAGCTTAAATGATTTATTAATCCTTGATCATTCATCAAAACTTTATTATTTAATTATTTTAAAATTAAACAATAATCAGTTCTTAATTAAATCTTATCATAAAAGATTTATAGATCTTTTATCATTAACCAAACATTTATTCTTAAATTATTATTTCATTTCTTTAATTAAATAATAATTATTTTTCAATCAAGTAAATTATTTCTTAATTACTTTTGACTTAAATGATTTATTGATCATTTAATATTTATTTACAATTTATTCATCGATTATTATTTAATTATTTTAATTAAATAATATTTGTTCTTGATTTATTAATTTAATTAAATAATAGTTACTCCTCAATTATTCTTAGCTTAAATGATTTATTAATTATTTATTACAAATTTACAATTTCTTCCTTAATTATTATTTAATTTCTTCAATAAAATAATAATCATATTTTCCTTTTGTTAATAATAATCATTTATAAATTAATATTTATCACTTAATTGTAGTAATTAAGTGACTTTTCTTCAATAAATAATTTATTTCTAAATCATAAAAAGTTTCAATCATTTAAAAAATTTATTTACATGTCAAAATAATTATTCTTAAGTTATTATTTATCAATTTAAATTGTGTGTGTATATATATATATATATTAAATTTGGGCATTAGGGAAAAACAAGTGAAAAGGGGCTGGGTCATGGACGAATTAGGTCTGGGTCGGTTCGGCCTAATTTAACGTCGTCATCATCAACAGTTAGAGTTTTAGAGGCTGCCGCCAGAAACTACCACGTACGATGCTCGTTTGGCGGTGGAGGTACTATCATGGGCTTTAACATATGCAAATGTGCCTTTACCTTTCATGCCATGGCCAGAATGTGATGGATACGGGGTCCATGGCTCGCCTCTGACAAGCTCACCATGAACGCCGGCAAAGCTCGCATAAAATTTACTTTTTATTTTTCTACTATTCTTGACAAAACAAGCATGAATTTGAAAGAGGAAGTATCCAAGAACACAATCATGCAATCTATTTCAAATTTTAACAACACCATCGCAAGAAAAATAGAAATTTTAATTCGGGTTCATAACTTGTCGCCCGACACATGAACTGATACAATACTTGACCATTTTTAAAAATTCTTTGAGACAAAATGATCAACACATGTGCAGAAACTAGGTTCTAACATTTGATTTTGTTTTAGACACATTATCTAGGTTGAATAGAATGAAGAACAGTTAGGGTTCTTAGTGTTCATATTCATGTTCTTGAATTTTTATTTTTATTTCAATTAAATTTTAAAATTCAATATCTCACAAAGGCTAATGCTATGAACATGTGTTATACATGAATTTGATGGTAAAAAATTTATTCTACACAATGATAATAACAAAAATAATAATAAATGCTGAAATAGAAAGACATTGTGTTACTTGTTTAAAGTTTTAATGATAAAAATGTTTAATTTTCAATAAATGCTTTTAAATAAAATTTTAGATTTTGTTTGGTGAATTTGTTGGAGAAAATTGACTCAAATAGAGGCTATGATTTGGTTGTAATGATATATTTATATAAACTGTAATTCATTCTTGACCATTAGATTAGTTTTAGAAAAATATTACTTAGATTGGTAAAATAATTTTTCTTGTTTTTCTCATTTAGGGAAGTGCTGAAATTTTGAATTTAATTAGTGTTAACTTGATTTGTTTAGCCACTAATTGAATTTTAATGGTTATGCATTGATTTCTTGCATAAATCGAAAAGTTTACCCACACCGGTGAGACAAAAATATAATTATGAAATTCTTATCATGATTAACGTCTCATGACTTTTATAATGTTACGTTCGTTACAATTTGTCGTTAGTGAACATGCACATCGATTTGTGATTTGCACGTATACCTAATCGTACAATTTATCAGTCATTGAAATGAAACGAAAATTTCATAACTAACACAAATTTAATGTTCATACATTTTATTTAAATTTTCAGATTCTCACAGTTAGTGTATTAATAAACTTAATTTAATTTTAAAGGGAATAAATGAATAAGAGTAGCAGAGTAATTAGGGACATAACTTGCAACTTGGATTTTGTTAAAATTCCATAGAGGATGCTTAGTGCCAATTAAATTAACTATTTTTCCATCCCAGAATTTATTTAATTAGCTTAACTATTTACTTAATATGAAAAATATTCAATTAATTCTTTATGGCCACAATTTTTTCGTGGCACTAACACTAAACATATTCGTTTGTATTATCAGTTCTCTTACAATTTGGTTAGTATTCTTTTTATTTAATACTAATTTTAACCATATTGTATTATATCTTACATAATATAATATAGGGAGTATTTGTTATGAGATAATATTTTTTTTCATAAAATTAGATATTATATGTACATATTTAAATTCGAGTTTGAATTGAAAGGTCGATTATTATTCGAGTCAAACCAAACCAAATATGAGTAATTAAAATTTGAGCCATGTTGAATTTGAATATAATTTTTAAAATATAATTCAAAATTGAGATGAATCTTAATAAAAATTGAGAAATATATCGCACTTTAATTTTTTTTCTTTTTTATTTAGTATTTTTTTTCCCGTTCCACCTAAAAAAACCATACTTCGTCCCTAAGAGTGATAGACACATGTAACATAAAATTGAACTTGACTGCTCTTCCTTAATTCGCTTAATGTTTCTTATATTTTTTAATATTTTATTTTTATGTAATTTTAATCGTATACATGAATAGAATATGAAAAAAAAAATGAAGATATACTAAATTTCATACCATATATTTTATACTATATACTTTTAATCCCATTTGTTTTACTTTTAAATTATAAAATTCTAGTTTATTACGGTGTAAATTATATTGTAAGAATTTACAAACACGTACGATATGTCGAAGATGAATTAAATTTCTCCCGACTTACTTAATTGATGCTTCAACGGCTACCAATACGTATTATGAGCTGCTGAATTGTTTGTTTTATACTTTTCCGCAGAGATATTAATTAAGGTACCAAGAAATCTTCTTCTTCAAATTGAATTAGGATTAATGTTTAGATAGTTTGTTAATGGTCAATATCTTTCTTTTAATTTCCTAATATAATTGAGTATACTAAACTACTCTGGTGAAATACTAATAAACAATTTAGAATTTCTGTCGTTAATTAATTATTGATTGCCTTTCCAACTTCAGTACGGAAATTAGAAAACTTTCGATTAATATAAGTATTGATCGATGCAATAATACTCTTACTTACAACTCAATTTTCTTTTATAAATTTAGCTATTGATATATAGATTGTTCCTCTTCAATTTCAGTTGGTTCTTTTTTGTTCCTTGATTAATTATTGAAATTATATATATAGAATGGACTAGCTGCTGTCCGTACCATCAAGTGAATTGCTACTGTAGTTGGCTTCTTTTCCTTTTTTTTATTGGTTTAGTTGTGCGCGCTAGTTAGCACTGCCGTCGGTCTAATTCTCCGGCGAATATCTATAGCTGAAGACGAACGAACATTCCGGAAACATGGACTTAGCACTGCCGTCTAATTCTCCGGAGGCACATTATCGTTTTTTCAAGATCATCCTATCTGACATGGATTCACATACTGAACTAGTAAGTAATTTTATTTTGACTCAATAATTTTGTGCACTTATATATATTTATTGTTGAATACGTTCGTGTAGTCGATCAATTTATTCTAAACACCGAAAAGTTTTTCATTTTTTATGATCAATTTGCAAACTATATATTAATTTCACTTTCAATTTTAGAGATTTTTAATTTTAATTAATAATAACAGTGTCAAAATCTAAAAGTTTAATTCCAGATTTGTAAGATTTAAGTTTAAAAAAAAAACATTTAATTGTGCGTACAGATGATTCCTAAAACATTTGTGATGGAATTCGGAAAGATGCTACCGAAAGATAATCGTGTGTATCTCAAGGCCGCAAGTGGTGCAGTTTGGGGCGTGGAGTTGAAAAGATGGAGTAATGGGGAGATTTGTCTACAAGAGGGTTGGCCTAATTTTGCAAAATATTACTCCATATGTTTTGGACACATGTTAGTGTTTGAGTTTGATGGAAATTCCAATTTCCATGTACTCATATTCGATAAAAGTGCTTCCGAGATCAAATATCCAATCGCTGCCAACTCCACTCCAGATTCTCCAGTGAGCAAAGAACAAGTACAAATTGATGTTGAGCAGGACGAAAATTATCATCAATGTCGCCGTCCCTCTAAAAAAATCAAAACAAATTCAGAAGACAGAGGTAAGCTAATTACATAACTAAGTATCAATCATATGTTTTGTTTATTTATTTTTCCCTAGGGATTTTTTATTTTTGCTTGTAACCTTTTCTTAGTTTTTAGAAAATCGAACGTATGGATTGAGGTTGGCAAGGGAAGAAGAGAAAGCTACAGTAGCTGCTAAAGATTTCACCTCTACAAACCCTTTTTTCGTGCTCAAACTCTACCCATCTTGTACCACTACAGACAACTTGGTAAGCCTTACCTTTTACTAAAAGTACGTTTATTACTTCTTATTATAGAAAGTCAAGTTACATGTAAAAACGCAAATTTGAAATTTACTCATGTCAAAGTGGTCCCATTAAAAAAAATTCTCATCCAAAATGATTGGTATCGATGTCATTATATATATATATATATAATATAATTCGTTATAGCAATTCATCTGGCATAGCTTAAATTAACAAAAATGCTATGTATCATAAGTTAAAAATAATGTAAAATTACTAATGTATCCTTATCCAAAATTTATCATCCTATATGGTTAGTTTGATAAAAAGGAAAAATGACAAAAAAAAAGGAAAAAGGGGTCATTCTTAGCTTATTATTGTTGCATTTCATCACTCTTAAATTAATTAATGGCTGGGTTGTTAATTGTTTGATTAAATAAATTGTACGAGTTGGCAGACTATATCGAAGGCATTTGTGAAAAGACACATAACAAAGAGCCGTGCGCACATTTACCTTAAAGTTGAAGGAAGAATATGGGGAGCCACGTGCAGTGTGAATGCGAGCAACGCCAACATCAATTGCGGTTGGAAGCTGTTTGCACATGATAATCATCTCGCTGCAGGTGAAGTTTGTGTGCTTGAGCTGATTGATCCCTCCACAAATTTGTTTAACGTTGTCATATTTCGATCCACTTAGACAGTTTTAGTACTTGCTCAAAATTATATCATTTTTACACATTCGATTTTTAAACTTTTTTCCCAACTTATTAGATACACAAATTTTTAAAAATATGTGCAATCCAAAAATTTCATTAATTACTCGTTAAATTTCATCATATGTAATCTTTTTTTCTGACTATTTTCGAGTTAAATCAACTTTACAAATTTGGTCAGAAACATTCAAACAAAATTTCTCAATAAAATAAAGACTAAAAATTAAATGTATGACTCATATTAGTGTATTTTATGTCAGATTTAATGAGATATTGACGAAATTTACTGATTGTGCATATTTTAAAAAATTTGTGTACCAAATAAGTTATAAAAAAAATTTTAAGTAACAAATACAAAATTGATATAGGTTGGAGAGGTTGGAAATTTTTTTCCCATATTACTTTCACCTTTAACAAATTGATACCATCAACGGTGTAACTTCCTTTTGTTTTTTATGTCCTCGTAACATTAAACTTTAACGTATGTATGTTAGTATCCTTTTTTAATTATTGCACGTGGGAGACTAAGAAAGTAGTTTTCGTGATTCTAGTTTCGAAATTGGGAGTAAAAGATGAGGAATACTCTCTTTCTTTTCTTTTCTGTTGAACATGTTTTGATCAAGATCCCCTCGTTTGAAAAGAACCGTAAGAAACTAAGAAATACATTTTTCAAAGGAGATAAAACGAAATGTATATGATATACAAATTTAACTTTGTCACGTACAAATCATAAGGTATATATTGCTCATATTTAATGCTTTAAAGTTAAATACACTTTTCAAACAGGTCAACAACAAATCATTTGCTTATTTATCATAATTTAATGAAATGGTAGTAAAACATTGTGCAGCTTCTGCTACATGTGATACAATACACAAAGTATCAATTCCTGTTCTTCGATCCATAATTGAGTTTAAACTTTAAAGTCTTTTTTACTAAACGATATACATTTTAATTTTTTTTAACATATCTCAATATTTTCAAAATTATTATTTTGATATATCTATAGTTATCTTTTTAAAATTGTAGATGCATTTCTACATATAAATATTTTAATCAAGTGCAGTAAACTTAAAAGTGCACATAAAACTGAAAAAACTAATGTAACTGACCAAACTGAATGAAATCGAACTGAAAAAACCTAAAAACTAATAGTTTGTAATTAAAAAAAACTAATATAAGATTGACCAGTTTTGGTTTTGAGTTTTAAAAAATCAAAATCGATCAAATCAAACGTTTCAAATTTAATTGATGTAAGATTATAAATATTTATATATACATGTATTTTTATTTTTTTGTAATATTAATTAATAATTTAAGTTTATAATATTAAAAATGATTAAACCAACCGTTGTGCACTCCTAAGTAAACTTTAATTCGATCCGTAATCAAGACGGTATAACCATCTCTTATTTATTTACTTTGAAAGATAAGAGATGTTAGATTTTAAGTCTTATGTAAAGTATTGGCAATGATTATACGAATGTCCAAGGCAAAATTTTGAAAATGTAATCTCTCGAAATATAGTTCACATCAACATTTGAACTTCAAAATTTAATGACTAAAATATGAATTTTTTTTATTTTTATTTTTATTTTTTTGTTGGCGACATATACTGGAGTGCTTTCTTATAACCCACTGGTAAAGAGCAAGTACTTGTACAGCTTGCAATGAACGTTTTGGCAGTTGGTGTGATCAACAAACGATTGCATATATTTTTGGTTATGTCCAAACTTACTTCCTAGTAAGAATACAATGCAGGTTTTACCCAAGTGAATTGATGCCTATGTCCAAACCATGAAGTATTATTAACTTTCGTGAAAGTAAAAAAAAGGGGAGGAAAGTAGACCTACAATTTCGAAATGTCTTTTATCAAATCCAGCATCGAAGAGAGTGTGCGATACACATCTATAATGAGTGCAAGATATGACCTATTTCCTCCTCGAAAGTTGGGAAGAAAAACTGAACAACTCTATTGAATCAAATCGATCATCTAATTCTTAAATTTTTTTTTTTTTAAAAGAAGACCTCCTATAAACATTTTCTAATAAATTGGAAATGGATATGATCAGCTCTTTCTAGTAAAATCCCTTCATTTTGCAAGATCCAAATATTTAGAAAGATATGAACAAGGCTCATCATCACTTTTTCAAGATCATACTCTCTGACATTGCTTCACATAGCAAATTAGTAAGTACTTTAATCTCAATTTCAGTTTAACATTTTTATGTATAAATGTATTGCATAAATGTGATTAATTAATGTGTAGTGTGTTTTTCATAATTAGCTAATGAAGAGTCATGTATGTTGTCATCATAAATATTGGATTTACTCAATAAATACTACACAATTTACATATACTCTAGTGAAAATCTGAATCAAGATAAGTCCCACATGGTACAGATGATTCCGATAGAGTTTGTTAGGAAATACGGAAAGAGCCTACCCGCAGATGATTGTGTATTCCTAGTGGCTCCGGGTGGTGCATTTTGGGCCGTGGAGTTGAAAAGATCAAGAAATGGGGAGATTTGGCTACAAAATGGTTGGCCTGAATTTGCAAAATATTACTCCATATGTTTTGGACACTTGTTGATGTTTGAGTTTGATGGAAATTTCAAATTTCACGTACTCATATGTGACAAAAGTGCTTGTGAGATTGAATATCCATTGATTGCCAACCTTAGTAAGGAATCACCACTGAAGAAAGAAATTATTCAAATTGACGGCGACGAGGAAGACGAAGAGGAGGAGGAGAAGGTGGTGGTAGTGAAGGATGAGGGAAGTTATCATCAAGGTGGCTGTAAGAAGCCAAGAAGATATAGAGCTGCCAAAAAGGAAGTCAGAGGCAAGCAAGCTAAGTAGACTTTTTGTTGATTCTGTTTCTTTAATATCTTTTCTCCCCTGTTTGTTTCTCTGTTTTCTAGTGCCCCACCCTACGATATTGTATAGTGTTTGGTTTCATTAATTTCCAAAAACAAAATGCAGGAAAAGGAGTTGGAAATGGAAATGGATTGGGGATGGCAAGTAAAGCAGAGAAAGCAAGAGCAAAAGCTTTCAAATCTCATAACCCCTTTTTCTGGTTGATTGTGCGTCCATCTTATGCCAAGGGATATCGCGTGGTAAGAAATTTAACTTTCACTATGCTAATTTTCTTGCAAAAGGATTTTTAAGTATAGTGTGTAAATAATGTGTAATACATACATGTTGGCATATATATCATTTTGGCATGCAGTCGCTGAACACCAGATTCGTGAAGAGATATATAACGGAGGGGGAAGCATGCAAGGTAATCCTACAAGTAAACAAAGCAGCGGCAGCAGGTACTGAATGGGTGACTTCGTGCCTTGTCTATGGAGACCATACAAGATTTGGGAGTGGTTGGAACATATTTGCACGAGACAATTCCGTGATGTTTGTGTGTTTGAGCTCATCAATCCCGCTCGAAGGTTGTTCAATGCTGTCATTTTTCGAGAAGCACCATAAGCTTCTGCTAATTGCTAGAGTCTGGCAGTAAACATCGCATTCGAATATACATATATGTATGTGATCAAATGGCATTTTTGAGATATGTTTTATTCGCCGAATGGTAATGGACCTCAACTAGGTTTTGCTTTTTGTATCAAGCTAAATTGTTAGTCTTCTTTTGTTAACTAGGCTTCTCTTTATCAAAAGTTATATTTCATGTTTTTCTATTATTTTTTGGAGAAACTTCGAGATGTTGAGATATGCTAATGGAGACGAGGAACTATTCCTATCATTTTTCATTTAAAAAATAAATAAAAGATAATATTAAATTTTTTCCTTCCACTCGAATCAATTCTTTAAATTTGGACGTAATTGAGACATAATATTATCATTCAATTCTTTCCATCTCTCTCGAGAGGCAAAACAAATAATAACACAAACATTAATAGTAACTAATTAAGAGTATTATGACTTCCCCTCCGTTAAATTTTCAAGTCACATAAAAAATAAAGATTGTAAAAATAATAAATGGCTTTTTTGCTAAGCCATGCATCTTGGGAAGTGATAAAATTACCTGATTGGCCACCTAAACGGCAAGAAATCCTTCTAAGAAATTTATGCGGAGTGAGTATTACCGAAACCTAAGAAAAAAAAAATTTATGCCACTGCTGAGTCCTTTGCTGGAGAGAGAAAAATGGATTCTGTCCGCAACAATTTTCCGGCGAAGCCGCACTACTTTTTCAAGATTATTGTCTCCGATGTTCTTCCTCATAGTAGGTTTGTAAGTGCCTCAATTCCACCACCTTTTTTTGAAAAAAAAAATTTACTTTATTTTTTGCTATACATATAAATTTGCATATATTTGTTTGGATTCGGAACAGAGTGCTTCATCTTTGATATTATATGCATGTACATTATAACCGTTTGCTATACATGCATTAATTAATTATATGTCTGTATATGACAGTATGTGAGCCCGTGATCCATATAGATAAAGATCCCTATTAGTTTTATAGTTGACCATATGTGTAAGTTTCAAAGTTCCATAGTTTTATAGGTGAAATACTAGCTAAATATAAAAAAGAACAAACGAACAAACGAACAAACGAACAAACAAACAAAGAAAAATGCAATTGATATTATGGAATCTGAAAAACTTCCAGGGCACCGTGCTATTCAGTTTTATCCATATAATCTAGTTAGTAGCATCAGTGTGTTTTTACATGGGTGCACAAAATTTAATAGATTCAAATGATAGATACTCTCCATCCCCTCAAATAGGCCTTTTTTACATAGAAATTTAGTTAAGAAAGAGGCTTAATTGATAAGACGGAGGAAGTACTTTGTAGTTGTATAAGACGTTACACTTTCTTTCCATTACGACGTGAATCCACTCGCATTTTATAGTGCTATACTACACATAGTAACTAGAATTATGAAATTATGGCTGCAGAACTTGGCATTACATAGATAATACAGTTGTTTTCTGGTAATGTTAGTAGCTCGTACTAGTAATTTAATAACTTTAAGATCTAACCGCTCTCAGGAACATTGTTTTCTTCAAATTTTTACGGAATTAGCTAGATATTGCTCTGCTCTATATCTCCATAATCAATATACTCTTCCAAACTTGGAAAACTAACTTAAAGAGTCAGGCAAATGCGTATATCTGGCTGCCGCAAGTAATCCTTTTTTATTATAGTCTAGTAACTCAGTTCAATATCGTGTTGTTGCAGATGATTCCCAGTGAGTTTATAAGAGAGTGGGGAAATAATCTGACGGACCATGTTTTCCTTGAGGCTCCAACGGGTTCAGTTTGGCAAGTGGAATAGGAAAGATGTAATGATGAGGTCTGGCTTCAGAATGGTTGGCCTGAATTCGCATCATATTTCTTGTTATGTTTTGGGCACCTTGTAGTGTTTAGATATGAAGAGGGTTCCCGTTTCCACGTGATTATATTGGACAAGAGTGCTGCTGATATTGACTATCTATCTAATACCACCCTTAGTGAACAAAACAATCTTAATGGGGACTACCAATGGGAGAAAGCAGTTGCTGTTGTTGATGATCATTCTGAAAGCTTGGAAGAAATTACTAATTGCCACCGCAAAGCGGATAAATTATTGGCACCTGATATTATGCCAAGTAAGAAGATGAGAACGCTCTCGACCTCAGCTTGTGTTGCTGACCATAATGTGGAAAACTGGGTGCCTAAGATTCAGGAAAATGAATGGGCTGTCTTAAACAGGACAATGAAAATCAGTGACACTGGTAAGTCTGCCAATATTGTTATATTCCACTTCAATCTCTTGGCATCCTGCAAATTTGATGAATTCATATGGTTCCGTGCCGGAAGACTGAGGCAGGGAAGTATATTTTCTTTTTTTGCAATACATTTTTCCTCTATTTTCTCCTACGATTTACTCTCCTTTCTTGTGTATTGTCCCTCTACAATACATTTTTATTATTTTGGAAGATATCATGGTGTAACAGGTAGTTAAAGCGGACCCTAACTAGTTTGGGTTAAAGGCGGCGTTGATGTTGATGAAGATCAATAGGTGTTCACGCATTATGCTATTTGAACTTTTCATAATATCTATATATGCAGGTAGAGAACAAGGATATATGCAGGTAGAGAACAAGGATATATGCAGGTAGAGAACAAGGTGGATTATGTCGAGTAACAAGTGAAGCTAACAAAGCAAGAGCACTTGCACCCGCCAAAGCTTTCCAATCTGAAAACCCTTATTTTGTGGTGATTGTGCGTCCATCTTATATTTATGGAAGGGGAACTGTGGTAAGCTTAATTTCAGCTTTCAAAGCATAACATCCTCCGTCAATTTCATGATTAAAATTTTCAGATATTTCCTTTCCATGAACTACTCGCTCTGGTTTAAATTCAGTAATACATTTCTAAACTGGCAACTTATAAACCTTGTAAACATATATCCATGATTACATCGGTAGAAATGTAGTATGTTAGCACAATAATGGTCTGTTTACATACCTTAATGTATCAAAGTGTTTGAATGTTAGGAGTTTAATGCCAAATTATAGTTAAAGATTACGTTTTAGTCTATGATTTTGGAATGAATTGTGTGGTAAATAGTATTTGTAATTTTGAAACGAATGCAAATAATTTTGTCAGTGCGTAAAATGGACGCAACACTTTCAGAAGTAAAACATTACTCCCTGAAACAAATGTGCTTCAATCTCTCTTTAACAGTTCCTGTCGAAGACCTTTGCGAAGAGATTCAAAACAAAGAACTGAGATGAGGTTATCCTTCGAGTTGAAGGAATAACTTGGCCAGTTAAGTGCTATCTCTATCCAAATTGTGCCAAACTCAGCTGCGGTTGGAAGAAGTTTGCGCTTGACAACAATCTGGCTTTTGTGTCTTTGAGCTGATTAATCCTGCTACAAATTTGCTCAATGTTGTGATACTTAGAGCTGCATGAATTTCAATCTGTAGCAGGCACTAAATTATAGTACTTGTGGCCAGTGACTTGTAAAGTTGTAATTTTTTATTTTCTCCCCCTTCTCTCTGATGTTGGTCATCCTCAAGTAGCTGGTAGATATGTGATTTCTCTGTTTAGGCCTCTGGCATTGTATGCTCAACATCTATTCACTTCTTGATTTTATGGTTTTTGTAATTGATAGAAAAAATTGGAAATGACTTGTGGCTGGGAAGGTGGGAAGATTCTTGGTTTTTGTATGTGACGAGGACTCTTCAATGTTTACTATCAAAATATTTGGTAGAGATGGATGCATAAGAGAAGGGAGTTTGGTCTGTGTAAATGTTGAACAGGAAAGTGAAGAAGAGTTTAAGAACATTAATACTTCAAGTCTACAAATATCGGAGGGTCAGTAGTACGTATAATCTATACTTAAGGAATTGATTTTTCAGAATATTGAAATATTATTACATTTATTGTTTTAGGTGCTGGAACATCTAGTGGAGGCGAAGAACAGAGAAACAACAGTCCAAGAAATGGGAAACAAAAGATGGTAGAAACAGCAGAATATATGACGACACCGAAAAATCCTAGTTTTCGCGGACGTATGCTTTCAAAACATTACTATGATGCTTTGACCATTTACTTAAAAGAATATAGAATAATTTTGCACGTGTCTTGGATATATGCTTAAAGATATATGCTCCATTTAATCTTTTCAATAAATCTTTCTTATTATGTATTGGATACTTAATCCATTTTAAAGCTTTATTCAGAAGTTTATAATTTATCACTAATTTGGAAACTTCTCGTTTAATCTCTGCATTTTATGTCACAACTCCAAAGAGATGTACTATCCCTAATTAATAATTTTTTTTAATCCCTGAATTTTTTTTTACAATGTTCTAATAATTCCTTATTCATTTGAATAGGTCGAGCCTTAGTAGGAGTCGACCTATCATTAAAATTATTTTCATATGGTAAATCGACTACATGTTTTTTTCTATTCCAGAAAACAGTAGGTAATTCAGTACATAAATTCTTTTTTATTCTGTTTTCTATGTGAATTGTTTTATCTTTTATATTCACATTTTCTAATTGTTTTTCTATATTTTTTAGTTTTAAATTATTTATACAATTTAAATTTGTTCCACTGTCAATGAGAGCAATAACTTTAAAACTTAATTCTTCATTAATGACAAGAGTAATATAAATATACAATTTTTGAAAAGTAAATTTATCTATAACATTTAAATAATTAGTAGATTGGTCATCTTTTATTTTTATTGATATATACATATATATATATATATATATATATATATATATTATATTTATATGAAGACGATTAACAACATATAGTCAGGGTAGCGGTATATAAAAAAGGAAATAAAGTTGGAAGGACTTACAATAGGCGTTTGCAAGTGAACGAATTTTTGCTCAAATCTCACTAAACGACAAGAAGCCTTTAACTGGTTATCAGCCTAATTGAGTGTACAACTACCAAGTAATCGATTCACCTACTGTATCTTTTAAAGACAAATACATATTCGGTCAATTT
>CM025785.1:20841575-20899187 GCA_014636745.2 Centella asiatica
TTCTCTTTCATCTTTATGAGAAGATTATTCAAATAAAATTGATTCTTTTAATTCAGTTATGTATTACTGT
Source organism: Centella asiatica (assembly GCA_014636745.2). Lineage (NCBI taxonomy): Eukaryota > Viridiplantae > Streptophyta > Magnoliopsida > Apiales > Apiaceae > Centella > Centella asiatica. The sequence goes on from CM025785.1 coordinate 20,841,646, forward strand.
TTTCAAAGGATGTAATAGTACTTTAAACTACTTTGCACCATTCCGCGGTAGTTAGATGTGCTTTTTATTTAAAATTTTTGTAACAAAGGTATATGTTAATCTTTAAACTAGATGTAATTGATAAAAATTTGAGTTGCAAATTATGTTATAATTAAAAGTTTTTGTTATAAACTTTAAGATCGATTATGTTAATTATATCAACTCAAATTAATAAAAGTAGTTTTAATTTTAAAATTTATGTGTCGTTATTCAACTCAAAAAAACAAAATGTATATCTAATTTTAGAAAGATTTTTTAAAAGTTAAGTAACGTAAGATTCTTTGATCCGATGTACGTGAAAAATGTTGTAATATAATCAAGTATTCTTTGGGCGGTTATTAGTTATTCAAATTTCGCTAATTCGCCAAAATAAATTCTATACGGATGTAAAAAACTTATTTCGCTCAATTATCGTAAAGTATATCCGTGTGAGTAATTAAAGGTTAGTGGGACACATTTGTCTAGCACTTCGGACGTAGGATTCATATGGGACGAAAAATGAGGCATCAGTAACCGAACCCTCGTAGATAAAAGATTTTTGCATCGACTACATATGTCATTATGATGAAGTCAGACGGTGGTCAGACTGGTCAGCTGATATATTATTTGACTAGTCAACTGATATATTGTTTGATATGAAGTTTTTAAGGGCACGTGCGCCAAACGAACATCGTCACAAGACACATGCAAAATTATTCTATATTCTTTTAAGTAAATGGTCAAATCTCTCGCTATCACTCGGAACCTAAGAAGATATATATTTCTCCAAATTATCAAAAGGTGTTGACAATATTTTCGCCTAATCTCTCAAACATTTAAACTCTATAAATTATCTATCTTTTAAGGCTCACCCAATACATGACTATATACTTACGAGTATAAATCACTCCATTTGCTATTATTAAATATTTTACAATATATGGCGAGAAGGTCGAACCGTCTAATAAGGTCAAGGCAAAAATAACATGATAAACGTTTCCTGATTGCCCTCCTGTAGATGCAATTTAGAGAAAGAGTGAAACGCGAGACTATTATTGAGATGTTTAGATTGTAATGCGTGGGACTCACATAAATTTTCGCTGTTAAAAAATTAATTTGGTTAATGTAATAGAGATTATTTTTATTTCTCTTTTATAATATTATGCATGCTTTGATGATGTTAATTTTCTTTTGTCAATTATTGATGGTACCCGAGGTACGGTATGAGATTTTTGAGGTCGTCACACTAACACATTTTCTTCATTTCATAATAAATAGCATTTAAATTTTTTAACGTAAATTTTTATGTGTTAAATATTTTATTTGAATTGAAAATTTTATTCATATTAATTTTTATTTAAAATATTTTGTAATTCACCTAAATATCCGTATAAAAAAGTCGAATGTCATTTATTATCAAATGAAGGGAATATAACTTATTATTACTCTCTTCATTTCACAATAACCGACATTCTACAATTTAAACTTCTTTTTACAATAACGGACATTTTACATATAGTTAAAAACTTATCTCTTATGTTACCTAAATTGTCTTTTAATAAATTACGTAGTACTCTCTCTCATTCTGTTTTTATGTGTTATAATACACATTTTCTACACTTGACATATTACTATATTAATTAATGTGGGGTAAAATTGTTAAATTATCAAAATATTAACATAAATTTAATTTTTTTGAATATATATACAAATGACTAAAATGTCACTTATTACGAGATAGAATGGATAATAAATTTTATTTTTACACGCAAAACATTTTATAGGTTCCAAAAGGCAATCTTGACGCGTAAAATTAAATATTCACACATTTTTTCATTAATACATGTATCGATGTGGAGCATGGATATATTAATCGGAGTACTATAAACCAATCATATTGTAGGAGAGTTAATATTGTAACAATGAGTAATGAGACAAAAAATTTATAAAATTTTTCGGTTTTTACTATTTTAATTTTATAATTAATATTTTAATAATTAAATAGTTAAAATTATATAGGAGTGACGTAAATTTCATGTAAAATTTAATTTTAGTTAGTTAAAATTTAACATGACGTCCTATTTGTTAATTTTTTTATTTTTTATTTTAAGAATGTGGCAACTGTCATATTTTAACTATGTAAAGTTGTTACTTGGGTTAAATTTAGGTTATTTCTACATATTTTATACTAATTTAAAATTTTAATTGTTAAAATACTTCCTCCGTCAAAAAATTATTATTTTTAAGTCTCATTTAGTATATGTAAGATATTTTATTTTATTTAATAAAAATTAAAAATATTTTAATCAAAATTTTATACAAATAAGAAATTAAAATTTTATAAAACATATAATATATAGTAGATGTCACTTAAAAATATATAAAAGGTAGTATTAACTATGGGATTAAAGTTAAAAAAGAAAGTAGTTTAATCATTTTTGGTGTCATTAATCCTATATTCCATTAATAGTCCATTGATTTTTGGAGTGGTAATTTTCAACATTTCTTGCACTAAAAAATATTTACTTTTTTTGGTTCTATCCCCCATCTCATATTTGAATTTGTTGTCGGCAAGGGAAGAAAGTGTAAAGAGTTCAAGGTGCATATCAAAAAGAAGCAAGGCAAGAGCCCAAAGCAAGATCTGAACTCTGAAATTTGAGGCTCAATTTGATTATGTTTCTAGAACTTATGACATGTTGATCTTCAGAATATTAGAAATATTATTACATTTATTGTTTTAGGTGCTGGAACATCTAGTGGAGGCGAAGAACAGAAAAACAACAGTCCAAGAAATGAGAAACAGAAAATGGTAGAATCAGCAGAATATACGACGACACCGAAAAATTCTAGTTTTTGCAGACGTATTTTTTTCAAAACATTACTCCATGGTGAGTAACTGGAATACATGGTTTTTAATAGAGAATTGATATTTTCACATAGTTTTTTTAATATTTTCATAAGGGAGTCCACAGTACAACACTTGATGCATTTGGTATATCTATTTTATGCATAGATGTGGCTATTTTATGCATAGATGTGGCGCATGCATGTGGAAGTATAAAAATATAATGCGGAAATATCAATTCCCTTTTTAATATTGTGCATGTGAGAAAATATTAATTGTTGACCTACTGGAAATGTTGAATATTGTGACTGAATAAAGGGCTTTTCAATTGTACAATTAAGGTCTCTAAATATGATTGAGCAGGAAAATAACACTCAAATAGTAATTTTAATTTAGAAAGTAGCTTTTGTTAAAAAAATAAGTAGGAAAGGAACACCCCAAATAATTAGATTAAAAGGTAAAGGGAAAAAAACAAAACTTAGGACCAAGATTGGTTTTGAGCCAGTGAAAAACGACCATCTTTTAGAAGGGATGGTGATAAAGTAAGAAGATATCAGCAATCTTCTTGTTCTACTACCAAATCTTGTATTAATATGTATAAGAAGTAACTATATATTATTTCAAATTGCAAATTACAAAGATTTTACTTCATTATATGGTATGAAAATTAATTTGCGGGTTATACAGATCTTTGTGTTATTTTTGTTTCCCTACATTTAGAGAATGATAAATCTTGCTATCTGCTATGTAATTTACACTCTAATAATATATGATCTATACAATTTAAATTGAAATAAACGAAACTTTAGTTCATAATGTGATTGTGAAGTAGATATGTGATGGCATTGTTATGATTGCAGAACATTCCTAAAACGCTGCTGGTGGAACATGGTATCAAGCTGAAGGAAGAGATGAGAATACGCGATGACGAGGGGAAGTTGTGGCCCATCAAATGGAACAAACAAAAGGATGGTGGCATACTTATCACTACAGGATTGTGTGCTTTCATAAAGCATCACAAAGTGGACAAAGACAAGCACGAAATCATATTTGAATTTGTAATCGACAAGAACAAATATTGTCAAGAGTTGACGGCGCAAATCAGAAACAAATGCGGGCGTCTATGCTGATATACATAACCAATTAAGAACAGTGTTGTTTTCTGAGCATGTTTTGATCCTTGTAATGTTGCCGACTCTGCTAGTTCTGTTTTTGTACTATAACCTGTTCCATTCAAGATATATCTGAATTTATTTTAGCATTTCAAATTTATCTGATGTGTATTTAGTTAGTTTTTCAATAATGTAGAAGTAAATATTGTACAGTATAAAAGTATTTTATTAAAGTAAAACATTTATCATTTGAATTACTTAGTGTAAACTTACATCATAGTTTTAATTAATAATTATTGTTAATTTTTATTAAGGAATAGATGTAAGTTTCAACACTAATCAACACTAATGAATTTCATAGTTGAAGATGCATGTGTAGGTACTTGACCGAAGTATAAGCAATTTATGTAATACATAACCAAAAATTAAGAATTCAGAAACTCAAACGAAAAAGTTAGCAACAATTTTGTGCTTTCAAATATATAATAAACCTGCCAGGTGTAATAAATAAAAACAGTTGTATTATATATATTTACGGGAATTATAAATACAAGTTTGACCTTAATATAGAACAAACTCCGTATAACATAATCCATTTAATCAGTTCAATTATATTTAGTTTCTTTCATCAATCTTATCGATTAAAAGTCCAAACAAATACAAGCAGCCTTTTTTAAAAGGATATAAAAAAATAAAAGTAACGTGAGTAAAACCATACTTGGTGCCTTGGAGTATATACACGTAATACACAATAACTGGCCTTTGTTGAGACTTAAGCCATCTGGTAGTTGTAAAAGTACCAATAGGTCAATTAAACGGCAAATGTTTCTTTTTTACGGCATACATATGTATATGTGTATGTGTGTGTGTGTATATACATATTTATATGGTACTTGAGAGGCTAAGAATGCCATTAACAAATTAATCTGCTGGGGAGAGTGGCCGGAGAGCAGATGGATTCAGTAGACAACAATTCCCGGCTTAAACCACACTACTTTTTCAAGATTATTGTCTCCGATATTCTTCCTCCTAGTAGGCTTGTGTGTGCTTTATTAATTCTACTGCTTCTATAATTATTATTTTTTTCAAATGTGATACTATATATACATTTATTTTCATAATTTGTTTGTTTGTTTGTTTGAATCGTTCAATATTCGTGCATGCATGAACTATGATAGTGGGCAGAGCTAATGACCCCTGTTTATGATAATATTATTGGTTTTATAGTTGACTTGTATATCGGTCCTAAAATTAGCTACAGATACAATTCACTCCTCTACGGTATCACCCCTAACTCAAACCTAATTTGATTTTAAGGACCATTTATTAATGGATCCAGCAGAAATTTAAGCAATGGGGCACCGACAAATTTTTTAATTTAATAAATTAAAAAGGATTTAGAAATGTTGAACGCATCGATTTGTTGCTTCAAGTAATTGATCCTTTTTTATTCTAGTCTAGTAGCTCACTTAAAAAAAAAAAAAAAAAAAAAACTACGTGTGTATCTAAACTGAGAAATTGTTACAGATGATTCCCGGAGAGTTTATACGAAAATGGGGAAGTAATCTGGCAGACAGTGTTCTCCTTGAGGCTCCGACGGGTTCAGTTTGGCAAGTGGAATTGGAAAGAAGTGATGATCAGGTTTGGCTTCAGAATGGTTGGCCTGAATTTGCAGCACATTGCTTGTTATGTTTTGGGCACCTTTTACTGTTTAGATATGATGGAGAGTCCCGTTTTCATGTGATCATATTTGACAAGAGTGCTACTGAAATAGATTATCCATTGAACACCACCGGCACTGATCAACAAAACTACAATATTAATGGGGACTACCAAATGGGGCAAGCAGTAGTTGATCATTCTGAAAGTCTGCAGGAAGTAATTACAAATTTCCAGCGCGAACGAAACGTATCGTTGGCAACCCATCTCGTGCCAGCCAGCCGTCAAGGAAAGGAATTGGCTACATTAAACACAACACTGATAATCAAAGACACCGGTAATTAAGGCTGCCGATATATGCTTGTATGTAATTTTAAAATGTTTTTATCCTATTTTGATCTCCAGCCGTCCTTGCTGATCATAAAATTTGAGTAGCTCGATTCAAGTGGTTCAATGCATTTGATGTTATTTTATACTTTATTCATTTTGTGGGATGCTGAGATCTATATCTGTAATGTAATGTACCAGGTAGCGGAGGAAATGGATCGCGGCGGCGGGTGATAAGCAAAGCTGACAAAGCTAGAGCGCTTGAACGTGCTAAAGCTTTCAAATCTGAAAACCCCTTTTTCATGGTGATTATGCGTCCATCTTATGTTGATGGATCTGTGGTAAGTTCAATTTCAGATTTCCTGCGTAAAAACTCTGTAGGATCGATATATAATATTTTCTCAAACTAAAATTTTATATTTCCACAAGATCATATCCTCTTAGCTTTGATCATATCAAATGTGTTTGAATTGTGTGTTTAATTAAAATATAGTCCATGTCAAAGACATTTGCGGAGACATATGTGAAGGGTGATGAGGTTATCCTTCAAGTTAAAGAAAGAAGTTGGCGAGTTAAGTGCTATATCTACTCAACTTGTGCAAAACTCAGCTGCGGTTGGAATATATTTGCGGGTGATAATAATCTGGCTGTAGACGATGTTTGTGTGTTTGAGCTGATTCATCATCCTGCTACAATTTTGCTCAACGTTGTGATATTTCGAGTAGAATCAACTGCAAATTCTAGCTCGCACTAGCTAAAGCGTAATACTTGTGCTCATTGTCTTATAATTATCTTTTAATATCAATGGTTTCTTTTTTCTCCTCCTCGTGTTAATTAGTCATCCTCGAGTAGCTAGCTAACTGGTAGATTTTTCATTCTCTGTTTATGCTCAATAATCGATCAACTCGCAGATCTTAAGGTTTTTTTTCCTTTCAAAAAGGCAAGTCTTAAAATTAGGTACTACTGTATTTTGGAATGGATTTGAGACTACTACTTTTTTTCTTTTAACCAAGTTTGATCAGTGCATTTACCAACTTCAAAAGCCCTTCTGCGGCCAAAACAAAGAGTGAATTGAAGAATTTAATTCTATCTCATATGTCTACGTTTTCTACTGTATCAATCTGTAAAGGGTGGGAAAGAGTGAAGACATTTATCCAATCACTAAAACAGCACCGGCCAAATTTTGGAAAAAGGAATATTCTTATGTATTTTCTTATCTTAAAAGATATTTACGAGACTGCTATCAAGTAATTAAAGGAGATAACTTCTTTGGTTTTAAATAGAAGGCTGCAGGTTTCTATAAATGGTTGCATGGGGGAGGGATTGTCTTTTTTTTTTCTTTTCCATCTTACTCCCATTTTCATGTGAAAGACTTTGTACGTGGAGAAGAAAAATTAGAACAAGGAAACTTTCTTAAAAGAGAGAAAATCAAAGAGATCTCAAGGATTGTGCAATTCTTCATCAAGATTTATATAAATTTCCCTTTAATTTATATTCCATTTAGCACAAATTAATGTTCTTTTATTCTAGTCTTATTGTGAGAACCCAAGTTTTGAAATGAAATCTTTTATAATTTTTAATATTTAATACAGTAATAGAATATTATGATTCTTGCATCCGTGGTACGTGCTAACACCTATTAAAGTCGAATTATCGATCGAAACTCAACTAGGAAGTGAATGTAACAATAATGAGATGAAATCTAATAATTATAAACCCAACAAGGATCATGACAATGATATAACATAAAGAAATAAGAAAATTAAATTTTATAAATAAATGCTAGATATCGGAAATTAACGAGTATTTAACAAATCTGAAAATGCGTTGTGCGAGCCGTTTATCATCATGACATATATAGAGTTATATAATATGCTTACAAATGATTTCTGTAAATGAGGAAGCAAAAATAATTAATTTAATGCGGTTTGGCCGCAAAAATAACACAAGCTCACAATTTATTGAACATGAGTCATTTGAACTCTATTATGGATTATTAATTCAAACAATTCAAACAATAGAAGTAGACAGAGTGCTTTAAAAGGAGCTTACAAGATGTTTATGGCATTTTAGGAAAGAAATTTCACTATAAAAAGAATGAGATGAAACCTAGTGGTCTCCTAATACAATCCAGATCTCTTGCAATATGAAAATTTAGATTAAATTCGGATTTAGGATGATTTGCAAGAAAAAGTGTTGAAATCTTTGGATTTTCAAGTGTGCAAGTTTGCAAGTTCGGGGTAAGTCTACACATCCAAAAATGTTATTTTTTTTGATATTTTTTGTTAAAATACTAAGTATACTTGTTAATGAACCTCCAGCAACAAGTAGATCTTGATTTGGATTGTACAAATCAAGATATAAAATTTTCAAGTTGGTGAAAAACTTGGAACATTTTTATTCTTCAACTGCAATTCCAAGTAGTCAACTTTGGAGGTAAAAATCTTGACCAACACATGTCTTTTTTAATAATTCTTGAGTTTAGATTGTAGTATACATAGCACACTACACATAAAATAAAACCATACCCAAATCGGACTCCTAGAACTTGAGATACAAATTTTTAAAATTAGTAAGAAAAGTGGATTGCACTCATACGTGTTGCAGGAAAAACTTCTTATGAACATTCAATTTTGACCGAACTTTGACTGTCAATTTCTCTCTCGTTTTGAAACCAAATTGAAATCAGTTTTCTTTTTTGCAATCCTAAAAGCGTAAGCTTCGATTTGAGCCGAAGCATTTCTTGGTAGCCTATAGCTCAAAACTCATTTCTTGGCCAAGAACACATAGTACCCGAATCTTGATCTTTAATTTTCCCCCTTTCTTGTTGATAAAATTGCGTTTCGGTTGCACCATTAAGTTTCTGCACTTGAATAATTAAATTTAGAGCTATGAATCGCTCAAAATAGCGAGAGAATGGATGAATGCCATTGTTGCCGTTGATGGCGCCGGCAAGTTTCCGGAGAACTATTGGGGAGTCATTATGCGATTTTCAAGCGATGGCACGATATATACCCCTACATTCGGTTATCCTATGTCCCACGAAACCGAAATCTCCACAAAAGTTAGTATGTCCGCAAACCATGAAAAAAAAAATTATTAAACATACACTTAAATAATCTAAAAACTACTTATAAAAAACTGAAAAAATAAAATTAATTAAATTAATAAGTCAAATATTATTGTTATTTATAATAATTAAAAATATATAAATTAGTTCAACTTTTATAATTAATTTATATAAATATATAATTATAAAAAATAAAACTCGTACTTAATATGGATAACAAAATTAATTATTTATAATTTATATAACTCAATAATGGCAAAGGAAATATATACTATTAGGTACCTGATTTGCACATAAAGTTTCCTATTTCATAGTCACATACATGCTGAATTTGTGGATACGTAATATATGCCAATTTCCTTAGGGTACATTTTCCTTTTCTTACTTTTCCTATTGGAGGCTGCAACCTTTGTATGCATTTCTTTTCTCAAACTACAGACATTGGGGTAACTAAAGTAAGAACTTTATTACCAAAAGAGGAAAGTAAAGTAAAAAATGACAGCTCAGCTCCCTATATATGTCTCAGCTAATTTATGTAAGCAAAAAACACACTATCTAGCCTCTCTTTCATGCATGAACATAAATGCTTTTACAAAAATGGAGTCTACATATATGATACTATAAGGTTCAGCTTCTCTCTTTCAATACCAATATACCATTACTTCTGCTATACAAAGCAATTCAACAGCCATTCAATTCTTCAACTAAGCAAATTAACACCCATTAACTGGCTCTGCTTTTGGACAAGTTCAAACTCAAAACAAGACACATTCAGTATTCAGGTTTCTCTCCCTTTACTATCTTTTTCCTCACATGTACCAAGTATGACACACACACACACACACTTCGTTACACTTTAGGTTTCATACGATCTGCATCTTGATTGGTTATTACATAAAACTGACTCAAGTTGTTTTTGTCAACAATATCTGTAGCATTTGTTTGGTTAGATAACTAAAGGGTCGGAGCAGCCATGACAATTGGAAAGCAATTAGAAGATGCCATGCAATACTGTGATGCTGAAAACCCCAAGTTTTTTCAAGTTTTTCTCCCTGATTACAACTCCGAAAAATTGGTATAATCTTTCTCTCTTGTTCTTTCATCTTTATTGTTATGCTTACAAAACTATGACTTAATAGATTAAACCACAGTCTTGGGTTATTTACATTAGGATGTTCTAAAATGTAACTATCAAGAATTTTTTGAACTTTGCAGCGGATTCCACCACGTTTTATCAAGCACTTCAAAGGAAACATGCCAGAAAAGGTGACCCTTCAAGATCTTTCAAGAAACATATGGGTTGCACAAATGGAAATAATTGAAAATGGCTTGTTCATGACTCATGGCTGGGGGAAGTTTGTGAAGGAGAAATATATAGAGGAGGGAAGCTTCTTAACTTTTGAATATGATAAGGGCTCTTCAACTTTTACCATAACAATATTTGGCAGAAATGCATGCAGTAGGCAAGAAGATTTAGTATGTATAAAGGTTGAAGAGGACAGTGAAGAAGAAGAGTCTGAGGAAATAACTTTGAGTCCAGAAACATCAGAAGGTTAGTGATCTACATTTAAAAATGAATTTCACACTTAATATTGGAATATAATATTTTTTTATATTAGGTGCTGCATCATCAAGCCAAGTTGAAGCACATGGAAACAGTCCGAGAGATGTTGAGGAACATAGGATGTTAGAATCTGCTGAAGAAGGGCCATCTGTAATCAGTTTCCGTGCACATCTTTATGCGAACAGGCCACACATCATGGTGAGTAATTGGAACAGATAATCCATTTCTGATTTTATTTTTTATGCATTTTACGATGTATGCAACAAATTATATGTTGATGGTTTAATGGAAATATTGAATATCGGTGTATAAGGTCTCTCCAAATATGATGTATGGAGAATTTTTAGTTGTATATATATCATCTTATAAGTACTTTATGATAGAATGTGTCAGCCTTATGTTAATGTTTTACCTTCATTTTGACATGTACCTGTGAACGTCTATGGCATTTCCCCAAATATTATGAAATATGCAACTCTTTACAGAGTATTTGTTAATGCTTGTCCTCCAATAGATGTTTGTTTGATGACTACGTTTATGACTGCAGAACATTCCTAAAGCACCACTGGTGAAGCATGGTATCAAGCTGAAGAAAGAAATGCATATACGCGATCATCGGGGGAAGCTATGGCCCATAACATGCAAGGAGCAAACAGATGGTCGGACACTCATCACTGCAGGTTTTCGTGCTTTCTCAAAGCATTACCAAGTGAACCATAAAAAGCACCATCTCATATTTGAATTTGTCGTCGGCAAGGAAAGAAAGTGTAAAGAGTTCAAGGTGCATATCAAAAAGAAGCAAGGCAAGAGCCCAAAGCAAGATCTGAACTCTGAAATTTGAGGCTCAATTTGATTATGTTTCTAGAACTTATGACATGTTGAACTTATGACAATTAGATTATATTGCACTTTCCCCAAGCTGGTGGTGTTTATAAAACCGATCCACTTATTTGTATCTTTTCAATTTGATATAATATCATTTCTTAAGAGCTACATTTAGGAAGATATGGAGAGACCGGAAAAGAAGGAAAAAGGAACTCGGGACAATTTCATAACAGGATAAATGTAAGAAAAATTACAGAAAAAGGCTGGCAATGAGAGAGGGCAAGGGACATCAAGAAATTATGGATGCAATGAAGCCAAGTTAAAAAGTTAAATATGACATGATTTCATTTTAATCTAGTCAAAACGATTATACATTTTGCAAAGTATCTAAAAGTGACCACTAATTACAACAAATTTGCTATCAAGACAACTATCTGTGCAGAAAGCCCAGCAATCATCATAGATGTCTATACATGGATCTGCCACTGGGTGCGTTTCCAAGTTGCCTGATCCTCAATGCGAAAATGAACTTGCCTCTGTGCTATACATGGAGTACTCACCTAAGCTGAAGTTGTGTCTCTCGTCATCCCACTTAATAATCTCCCTTGCATATTTCAGGGATTCATCAACACTATCAGGCTCCATGGCCTTCACCAGTGAAACGTACAACTTCCGATCGGTGAGAGATGAGTAAAGCCTCTTGAACTTCGCAGCAATATAATGGGAAGCCAGCTGACCAAGGGAAGGATTATAGTTGATGTTGCTGCTGTTGTTGGAGCGACGATGATTGCTTATTAGTGGATGGAAATCATCAAACCAGTCACATTGAGTCAATGGACTCTGTTCTACCTTCTCCTCGAACAAATCAAATTTGTTGAGTATGAGAAGAAAATCCATTTGATCAAATGTTGGGTGCGTCACAATGCTTTCAAAAAACTTCCTGCTCAGTAACATCTTGTTCACCAAAGCCCCATTTCCATCGGTGGCAAGTTGGTCATAGTCACTTAAGGCAACACAAAAAATGACAATACGAACATCTTCAAGCATCTCTAGCCACTTGCAATTTTCACCAAAGCCTCTTGCTTGTACTCTGATTAGTTGAAATCTATTTACCAAAGAATTGGAAAAGGTAATGTTAAGAATCATTAATAAAAAAAATTAAATTTGAAAAAAAAAAAAAAAAAACCACCTCTTTCTCCTACTTCACTAAAATCAGCGCCAAAGTAAAGAAAACCCATTGACAAGAATGAGTTAACAATCAACACAGCCAAGATAATAAACAATTTTGGTTATATTCTATAATGCTTAAATCTGGTCACTCTGCTATATTGTGCATGAACTGCCAAGAAGGATTATATTATAAAGTGATATGAGAAGAAATGGAAGTGCACGCAATGAGTATGTGAGAGACGGATGATTCCAATTGAGACAATTTCTGACTAAAACATTAGCAGCCTATTTAAAACCTACCAAATCAAATATCTTAAGACATTATACTATACTTCCTACATGGTTCACAGTATATAAATAATCCATAGAAATGGTAAACATTCGAAAAGAAAAGCTTAGATGGCTTCTTGTGTACCCAAGTACTCATTGGTTTAATATCGCCAAGCATCCATCTAAAATTGCATGATGCCCTGTTTTTTGTGAGCCACGTCCTTCAATCAGATGGGGCATCCATCATTATGTGCATGGAGAAATGTTCTTGTTGCAAGTTAGCTTCTATTTCCATTTTCTTTTCTCTCTTTATATAAAGTGAAATATTAAAAAAATTGAATCCTAGCACCTACCCTCTTGGAGATGAAATTTAATTATATTATCTGAAAAAAGTGTTCCTCAAAATCTTAAGTTAATAAAAAAGGCAAAGTCTTGGTCTTCAACTAAGGAAAGAAATCTGTTGTGTTCAACATTTTGTATTTAATCTTGTGTCTATATAAGCATACGGTATCTGGACATCATGCCATCTAACCTTGCAGGCTGAATATCTTCCTTTACTTCTGAAAAGTAGTCAAGCTGGATATCGTGGTCATGTTTAAGAAGAAAGTGCTTATTAATCAAATAAAAGAGTAAAGAAGAAACAAAGAAGAGAGGATTTGATTATTGTGATAACTCCGTCATTTCACAGGCATGTTAACACCTTTAGGTTTCTCTTATAAAGTATATGCACTAACTTCTTTTTAACGACTACAATATTTCTTTAGTCAATGAGATCTTCAAATTTACTAGTGATTACACACTGAAAACTGTCATCAACTTCATATGTGAAGTCATTTAATAACACCTACTATATTTCTATATAATAGCCCAAAGTTCAACACTCTGAAATGGCCTCTAAAGATACATTCAATAAGGAAAAAAGATCACCAAGCCACCAATAAGAAACACTAGCAAAGGATGAGACTATCACAAGAAATTGGTGATAATTACGATGAAGATACCCAGAAAATTGACCAACCACCCTAAAAATGGGCTGCAAAGATGCAGTCAGAAGCGGTACTGGTGCATACCTGAGCAGAGACTCATGCTGATCAACAGTGTCAAAGCTATCATCAGATGCTGGCAGGGGGAATGAAAAGTCTGCACAAGCAAGCCCGTTTGATGAAGTAACACCTTCAGCATATAAAACATCCAAATCTGAAGGTGTATAATCTATTTGCAATATTTCAACAACCTGAGGAAAAGAACATCCAGCATCATTAAAAATCGACTACAATGAATTTTTAGTAATACAATTAATAAGAATATAACTCCCATCATTTAATAAGTGCATTGAATGGTGAAACATGATCATACCCTCTCCAGAAAATAACTAGCAATACTAGGTAGCATTTCCAGTTCACTTTTCCGGCTGTATGTGGCTTGGATGGCTGCACTTTTCCACAATTCTTCAACTACTGGGGCATATTCTCGAGTAGCAGCTGGGAAAATGGCTTCCAAATTACCAGACACCATAATCTTGAGAAGCCAATCAGAGAATGCTTTTAGCCTTGGGCAAATGGAGTATATAGTTTTTTTATCACTTCCATCATCTCCTGTTATCAACAAGAAGTTATCCTCCGCACAAAATGTAAGAGACATGTTCCAATGTAATTGTAAGTAATCCTACACTAGAACTATCACCTTATCTACTATATCTATTCTTTACAAGGTTGTATGACTTATGTAATATGTAGCAAAATAGATTACTTCAAATATGAAAGATGCCAAACAAGTTTGAAATTAGTGATGCTTGGCTCAGGCCCATAGGAAGAAAACAGATCAGATTTAAGTTGAGAGTCTGTTCAAGCTTCCAATGCAAAGCCAAAATTAGTTGACAATGGGTGGACAAACATCACAAATTAGTATGCTTAATGCAGGACTTTGAATGTCTGTACACCCCTCACAGTGGCATGATATCGAGTAATACATGAGATTTTATATGGCGCAGCAGCGAGCATGTTAGTTCTTTCAAAGTGAATGAAATTGATTGCTCAGGTATCAATGCTTGAAGCATTCACCTTAAACCATATTATACAATACTGATGAGGAATGTTGTATCTCAATACAGTTGAGTCATGCAAAGTGAAAAAAGACGCGAGGGAATGCAATTCATGATCCTGGTAGACATCGAATAATCACATTTACTTTCATTAAGCTCAGAATTATTATAAAAATGAGTGCACGTAAAACAGTGACAAAAGCACAAAATCAAATAGCCAAAGTGAAAATAAAAAAATAAAGTCCTACCTGTTCGGCCATGATTATCAGACGGCTTGTTTCTTAATGCATTCAAACTTTCATCTTCAAAACGGTCACGACCTTCAAGGAGTATACCAAGATACTTATAGACATTGGTTTGGATCAGTAATTTGATATTTTCACGTTCATCCTCCCCAAATGGAATGTCTTTATACAGGATTTTAGCCTGGTATAACATATTTTAATGTAAAAACCAATCAATTTCTTCAAGTATCTCCATATGTGACAAAAACACATTTCAAGTAAAGAATGTTTTAAACAAAGAAATGAATTACTCCATCAAAACCAAATGAGATGAAATCAGATATTAATACATAGGTATGCTTACAAACTTAAAAATAGACATAAAGGAATACATAAGGTCATGGTGGTTTAAAGCAGTATTTGGATATATCAATGCATCAAATTTCCTATTATGATGAAATACTACTTGATTTTAATAGAATAGAGAAAATTGTGAAATTTAGGGTGAAGTAAAGTTATAACTGATGCAGGACAGAAATGGGGGAAAGACTGAAGAAATAAATGGGGCAAACCCAGTATCTTGAACCCCAAGGTAAATATTTCCTTCAGGCTGGAAGAAGTTACTTACATAAAGAAAAGGAATAATTAGACAGTAAATCTTATTACATTAACATCAAAGTTCAGGTGCATACATTCTTTAATAAAAATATAAAGGATAGTTAGAAACCTCAATTCTGACTTTTGGAGAACATCTAAAGGAAAGAGCCAATCTTTAGAATCTCTCCAAGGATGTATGTATAGTTTTACACAATGTAGATAGTATCTTTTAAACCTTTTCCTATGTCGAATTCATAGACCGAGCAACAGTGAAGCACATGCAAGATACGTTCAATTAAATATTTAAACTATGTTCTGCTATAACTTTCTAGAGAAGCAGAATTCCTATATTTTGGTTTATATTCTAATAGATAAAATCATGAACTATGACATACTTATCACTTATGGAATGCAACTACAAAAAATATAAACCCCAGAGGCCAGAACACAAGTCAAAGTGTCGAACTAGATAATGCATAACCAGACTATTGCCAAAATGAGTGGGCATAGGAAAATAATATGGGCATGATGTTATCATGTACACGGATTAACTGGAGAATGAAATCAGGCAGTTTATTTAATGTACTATTCGTGCATCTTATTCCACTAACATTGAAAATTACCTGTTTAAAGATTGTACTGGTCCCAGATCCACTGGAACCGATTAAAAGTATCTTCTGCAGTATACCCTGCTCAAGGTAGTCAGGCACTGTTTGACTGGACACATTACTCACTTGTTCTCCAGGAGAATGAATGGATTTCGAAGGAACCGGAAGTGATAATACAGCACATAGAAGCTTAGTTCCTGTCTGAAAAATAACAAAACTTTAATAAAATGGTAACAAAAGTAGAAAACAAGAAGCACATCAACTTCGAAGTGTAAAACACACCTTTCCCCAGATATAACCTTTTGTATTCTTCTGGCCTTCTTCTTGATATGAACCATCCTCATTAACCCAAAAGTGTGGGTTTCCAGCACATTGGACTCCTGCAAGCTGCAACATTGAAACTAATACTCTTAGTACCAGAATACGATAACAATGCAATCTCATAAGTTTTAAGTATTAACATGGACCTGTAACATGCGTAGCTCTACTTTCGTAATCTCCCGACCATTGATAAATACTTTCGTGTTTCCACTGCTAGCATCTGCCTTAATGGGACCACCGACATTTAAATGAGGGCTAATAATTTTCGAAGGCTTCTCTCCTTCCTGTTAAAATAAACACAATAACTCAACGTCCATGGTGATGAACCAAAATTTAAAAGGAAAAATGCCACAGATAATATTTTACCTTTCCCCATAGACCAGATACTCTATCATACCAATAATTTCCTGGTTTTAGCTTCTTCGGTGGATTTAGGCAGTTCTGTAGTATAACCAGCTCGTCATTACAAAGAGGCTTTCCGTTCACACAAACATACTCAGATGGCAACTGATTCACAGCACAGAATTTCTCTGACTTCATTACTTGCCGAACCTCTAGACTATTAAGCAGTCGCTTGAGCATTCGAGAGCATTTACCTAAGTTCCCCCGCTTTGACTCATCGATAGGGCATCCAATGCAAGTAACACACTTTCTTCCTTCAGGCATAGAGCCCATGGCTCGAAGTACACAATTAACACAATATTTTGCATCACAAACAATGCAGACCTCCTTCTCACTAAACCTATGTCCTCTAAAGCATCGATGGCATGCTCCTTTCCTAACCTTGACCTGTGGTACTCTTTTTACTCGAACTACAGGTTCATCACATCCATAATCCTCAGATATATCTCCTTCAACTGAATCAATATCACGAAAAGTGACAATTGGGGTTCGTCTTTCGTCATGGGTGGATTCACTAATGCAATTCACATTCTTATGAGAAAAAATCCGAGAAGATGGATACTCTGAGCTCAGAACAGACTCATTTGAGGCCCAATCTGGTTGATTTACATCATTAAAATCTGCACTCTCCTTGCAACCATTTGAAACCCTCAACCCGAGAGAGCTGCCCGAAAACTCTCTTGATTTGTCGAAGCTACTAGAGAATCCCAATGTACCCGAGCTTTCAACCCCGGGTAATATGTGGGTTGAGTTGCCATGACTAACAGAGGGGGACTCAAGCTCAGTCGAACTATTTATCACATCAGAAAACTCATCGGATCCATAACATCCATCACCCAAATCCAAAGTACCCGAACTACTTAATTCACCAGATACAGTACAATTACCGTTTACAGCACCCCTTTCTTTATTAGTCTTAGAACCTAGAAAATCTAGCTCTTTCGATACACAATCATCATCACTTCCACCTCGCCCCTCGAAGCAAATCACAGACACAGGAGAAATTATGGACTCAGAACTAGTCTTGAACTCTTTGGAGAACTTTGTAGCAATATCAGATGCAGTTATAGGTTGGACAACCGGCAACGACAACTTATCAGACAAAGATACTTGAGGAACAACAGAAGCCACCGGAATCCTATCAACTTTAATAGGAAAAGCTTGGGGAAGATCATGAGCTATAGGTGGACCATGATACTCTAGGGCGAACGAGTACGGAACTCCATCAACAACCCTTCCCCTCTCCGTCGGCATTTTCTTATCCTACCACACCACTATAATCAAAAACTGATTCAACTTTCCAGTTATCCTTCACATATATATGCACAAACACTAGATTCAAACATAAACAGGATAAAGACAGAGAACCCTAATTTGTGAAAGCAGCACAAATCCGAAGCTGCTTAAACTGGGAAATGAAATTAAAAAAGTGGAAGTGAAGTTAATTAATTATTACCGGAGACGATGAAGTGCAAATCCAAAGAGTGGAGATGGCGGAACGGCTGTTGAGGACGGAGGAAAAATAGAAAACGACGGCGAACGGAGTATTGGGAAAGAGGAGTGTAGGTTGGGATGGGGATGGGGATGGTGATGGTGATGGAGAGAGGACATGGTTCTTGGTGCGGCATCTTCGCTTTTCTTTTTACTTTTGCCCACTGTATTTATTTTAATACAAATATTGTTTTGTTCTTTGTGTTTTTTAGTGCGTACGCCTCTAGAAAGAAAGATGTTGTGGGCATGTGGGGATCGGGTGGGACCTACAGTGGGACCTCTTTTGGCTTTTAGCTTGGTTGTTACTCTTGGCATTTTATTTTTTTTCTCAATATACTGAATTTGTTGAATTTAAATGAAGAACAATTTTGAAACAAGCTGGTATAGAATATAGATTGCCCATTTGCCCCCTTACTTAAAAAAAGATTTTCTTTTATTTATTTTGTAACCACTAATACAACAAGAAGGATACGTCTATGTAAATTATTTTACATAATTAAAATAACTTGAAGATATAAAAACAACTTTAAAAATATAATCAAATGGAATAATAACTTATTAAATGACTTATATCTAAAAAAATAAAATAAACCCATCAGTTTTAAAATTCATAAATATAAAACTAATGACATTACACAGGAATATGAATTACTAGTCTCATATTTAATATAACAAAAATTGTTAAACTTAAAAATAATAAATATTATGGGCTCAATAATTTTAATAAATTCAAAAAAAGCATAATGTGCACAATCAGCAAGCTAGTTCAACTTCATTGGTCATCACTAAATTACTTTAAAATGATATAAAACGATTCCTTAACAAACTCTATTGATTAAGAAATTCGTACTAGAAGAAAACGGATTTCATATCATAGACGGAGTAATAGAAATGCACCCGAATAACTTCCATACTCAGGTGTTATGTATTGTGGTTCGGTTTTCTTATGCAAACGATTACAATGATTTGTTCAAAGTTAGAGATATTTTTAAACTTGTCTCCATATAATTTATGAAATGTTAAAATTTATAATTGATATAACCTAATTTAATTTAATTTTTAGAAGTCATTTTTTCTTACTTTTCAACTTTAAGTTGAAAACTTAGCCCCTGTTTGAATTTTTATTCATTTTTATTTTTTTCATTTTCATTTTAGTTTTTGAAAACAAACACAGCAGATGGACTGTTTGGTATCATTTTTGTTTTTAAAAAAAATGAAAACGTTTTCATTTTGACCCTCATTTTTGAAAACACAAAAAATGTGTTTTCACTTTTTTCGTTTTCATTTTTTATATACATATGATATATATACATATATATATATATATATATTATATATACATATATAATATACATATGATATAGATATATATATATACATATATATATGTATATTATATTATATAAAATATTATAATCAAATAATTAAATTAATCAAATAAAATTATTATATTATTAATTTTTTTAATAAATAATTAGATAATTAAAATATATTTACTATATTACAATAAATATATAACAACTTATATATAATATATAATATATTAGATGTTAATATAATATTTTATATTATTATTTATACTATAATATTATTATTATTTTGATAATATTGAACTATAATTTAAACAAAATATGTATAAATAATATTATATAGAGTATAAAATATTATTTAATATATTATTTGTATTACGATAAGTTATTTTACGTATAATAATTAATAATAATGTAATATATGTAATATAATAATTAATTATTTATTAGATTATTAGAAACATGAAAAATATACAATCTTGCAACCAATTAATTATACTTTATTTTAAAAATAAATGATATAAACAAAAAAAAATTGTTCCAACTAAACACATTTTCGTTTTTAGTTTTCAAAATTTTCGAAAATAGAAAATTTTAACCAAACATCTTTTCGTTTTCAAAAAAAATGAAAACAAAAATACTTTTCATTTTCATTATTTTTGAAAAGAAAACAATGAAAATGAATAAGAATTCAAACGGGGTCTTAAATTTTACATTTAAGTCATTGATTCAAGGAGGAGTTCCCACAGGCGCCTAGTATAATTCTATATGGGTCAAAATTAGTTATATTAGTTTACTAAGTGACCTATAATTAAAATTTTCAAAAGATAGCTAATAACGAAATTTTGTGTGTGTGGTGTGCACGTGTTAATACTTTTATATTTTAAATTATAAGATTAATTTTGACTTTCCGAAATTAAATTGACTCTTTTGCAAATACAAATATAAAATTTGTATATACTGATTTAATTTTAATCAATACTATCCAAATTTATAAAATCTTCTAAAAAATGTTAATATTAAGTTTTATATTCTTAAACTTCACATTACCCTCATAAAGTTTTGGTCTAAAAGAATTAAATTCATTTTATGAAATAAAAGTGATCTCTATATTTTGGAGCGCATATGTTATATTTTTGTAACAAACGCAACAATGTTCTGCTATAAAATTTCAATGTATTTTGTAACCAAAGGAAAAAAAATTCAATATTTCTTGGCCCCATATTTTAAAATTCGGCGTTCGTCTGTTGGTTGAAGACGTCTTAACGGATTACTGTTCTGTTTCTGACATGTATCATAGAAACATTTTGCGGTAAAAGAAAAATGATAATTAACCTACGTGATACAAAATGTCTGCTCGAATAAAATATAATGAATTAAAATCTTCTCATTACCTACAAGAACAATGTAACATTTTTTTGGTAGAAGACTATATAGTCTACAATCTACGTGATCATAGTATTTGTTTCATACCCATTTTTACTACTACTTACTCTTACTCTGACTCCTTACATTTCCATTGGTGTTAAAACTTTGAACCGAAGGAATTGCTTGCGGTTTCTCCATATTTTCCGGCTGGTAATAAGTTTCCATCGGAGCCATTTCTGCCGATACTCTCCATATTTTCACCGACTTATCTAAACTACCACTGTAAACAATCCACCGCCTACCACCGGCGGACCCAAAATCCCGATCATTTTCCACCGCCAAACACTTCACCGGTCCACTATGTCCACTCAACACCGACAAACATGTGTGTTGGCCCTCCTCCCTCCTCCATACACATATATTTGTATCCGCTGATCCACTCAACACCAGATTCCCTGCCGTTGCTAAACACAAAACCGCAAGTTTATGTCCTCTCAACAATCCTCCATGACACAAAAGCTTCGCACGTTCCCAATAATTCACTAGTCCATCTGAAGATCCACAATAGAGAAATGAAGATGATGGATCCACTGCCAATGCTGTAACTGCACATTCCTGTTTCAAAAGTGTGAGAGAATAAAAATGTTTCGTTCCTTTTCCTTGTAACTCGCGCCTCCATACTTTTATTGTGCCATCGGCTGAGCCCGTGAATACTAATCCATCAAAACCGGCAACAACCGAATTCACAGCATCGTCGTGAGCGTTCACGGATTCCAAACATTTGGAATTTGACACACGCCACACTTTAAATGTTCTGTCCCAAGAGGCAGAGTACAAAAGCGTTCGATCTTCATTCAAATTGAGGCATGAAATGGCATCAAAATGTTTGAGCCATACGATGTTCCGATTTCTCTTGATCTCAACGTAGCTGCTTGGATTTATGGAGTTCTTAAAAAAGGATTTGAATGTCGGTAGAGATCCGACCCGTTTGTGGATGTTGGGATTCTTGGCGGATAATTTCCACAGTCGAATTTTACCATCCTGATGACCTGTGAAGATTTTTTCGCCTGCAATTACAATTGCTTTAACTAATCCGCTATTTGATTTGAATCCAGAGAATTCTATTTGGTTTTTCCAAACCCGAATGTGCTTACTGTCGGATCCTGTGTATAACAAATCACCACTTGTCGCTATTGAATATATATGACCTTCTTCACGGACAAGCGAGCCCATTAGACCTGTGTATGTATAACCATCTTCATCATTCGCCAATGGTGCTACAAAGGACTTTGGAGGAGATTTTGACAATGGAGATGATATTTGTTCAACTGGAGATGCTTCAACGCTGGCTTCAGAATTTGTGGTACTAAATCTCAACGAGTATTGTAATTCATCGTTTAAAATATGATTTATTTGTGCCATTGTATTGCCTTACGTACCTTGTCTTTTTCATCCTTTTTTTATCATATTTTTGAAGAATCTGATAGGAGATAGCATTAAAATCAATCATAGGAATGAAACGGAAAAATTAGTTGGCGAGTAAGTTGAAGGGCGGTTTAGGAGAGAACAAATTAAGGGTGGATAAAAATTAAGAAACCGTAAAGAAGACGAATATGTACAAATATATGCATGTAATTAGGAGAGAAAAATGCTATGGTGGAAATTTTATTAGATTCTTAACACCCCGTACATAGGGAGCGAATAAAAATACAAACTAAAAATAACTCTCATCTTATTTAAGACCAAATTAATATCTATAGCATGTTATCACGTCCTTAGAATTTTCCCTCTTCTAAGTTTCAACCGTGCTGGCCTCTAGTGCTTGTCACCCCTTGTGATCTACTAGAGCAGCCTAACAACAAAGCTCTTGAGCAAGAGTTTGAGAAGATGGAAATACACCAAAGACTTGAAAAGAGAGAACTTGTATTGATAACTCTTGATTGTACACAAATTCTATTATGATTACAAATGAGGGAGGCTCCCTCTATTTATAGGACTCTAGGAAGCTTCTAGATTTGGCTCCCTCTAAGTTATTATAGATCCTTCTATACAAGGAGCTCTCTTGGCTCACTCTCTAGGCTATTTTAGATTCTTCTAAGTATTACGTACAAGGATTATTCTAGAACTACCTATTTACATATCTACCCTAGAACCTTCTTGGGTCTACTACCTTTTATGTTCATCAAGTAAATTCTTTAAGGTTCTAGATCCTTCCAGCAGCTTTTGTAAGAAAATTATGTCTTCCTGCATAATTATAGGCGGGTTGTGACACTCTCCCCCACCTATTCCAGAGACGTCCTCGTCGACCTCTTATAATCCTGGATAGCCTCGCGGAATTGTCACAAGTCTTAATCATTCTCCCATGAGGCTTCGCTTGCTGGTAGTCCCTTCCATCTTACTAAGTATTGAATCGTTGGAGGCATCCCATGACGTCTAAGTACCCGCACAGCTAACACCTCCTCCAGTTCTTTTTCAAAGGATTTTATCGTTAGTGGAGGTGCTCTCGATGATTCTCCCCTTGAGGGGTCTTCCACATCCCCATGATATGGTTTAAGCATGCTCACGTTGAAAACAGGGTGTATTTTCATGTTTGGGGGTAGTTTTAACCTATACGAAACCTTACCGACTTTTCCCACTACCTCGAATGGTCCCTCGTATTTGCGCACTAGCCCCTTGTGCACTTTGCGAAAGACCTTGAATTATTGTGGAAGAAGTTTAACCATGACGGTATCCCCTATCTGATACTCCATTGGCCGCCTCTTCACATCAGCCCATTTCTTCATCCTTTTTGCAGCTTTGGTTAAATACGCTCGGGCCATGTCCGTTTGTTCTTCCCATGACTTCGCCATATGGAGCGCACCGGGACTTCTTCCCCTAGGTTCGCTTAGAATGGAGTGAGGCATCAAAGGTTGACGCCCAGTCGTGAGTTCAAAGGGACTCTTGTTCGTCGCCTCACTCCTCTGCAAGTTGTATGAAAATTGAGCCACGTCAAGCAACTTGGCCCAATCCTTTTGGTTAGCTCCAACGAAGTGCCTTAAGTAGCACTCGAGTAAAGCATTCACCCGTTCCGTCTGCCCATCAGTTTGGGGGTGAAAGCTTGTAGAAAAATGTAACTCGGACCCCAAGTATTTGAATAGTTCCGTCCATAGGCGTCCTGTAAAGCGGGGGTCACGGTCACTAATAATTGTTGTAGGCAGCCCCCAATGTTTAACTACATTCTTGAAGAAGAGACGGGCTGCCTCCTCAGCCGTGCAATCCGTAGGGGCCGGAATGAATGTCCCGTACTTGGAAAATCTATCCACCACCACCAAGATGGATCCAAACCCCTCAGATTTAGGTAAGGTGGAGATAAAGTCGAGAGAGACGCTTTCCCATGGTATGGACGGGATCGGGAGCGGCTCCAATAGCCCACTTGGCTGTTTGTTCTTCACCTTGTCTTGTTGACAAACAAGACATGTCCTTACATAGGCCTCTACATCATCCCGCATTTGAGGCTAGAAATAAGTTGCTTCAAGAAGTGCATAAGTGCATTTTTGCCCTGGGTGACCAGCCCACTTTGTATCATGACACTCCTTGATTAGAGTTCTCCTGAGGTTGTCCCACTTAGGAACAAAGATCTTGCCTCCCTTGGCATAGAAGAGGTTGTTTTCAACCCAGAACCTCTTCGTCTTCCCTTCTTTTGCCATTACCATTAGTTGTCTTGCCATCGGGTCATGCGTCATTCCCTCTTTGATCCGCTCTTGTAAGTCGCCTTTGACCCGACTTATGGCGGCAAACTCGGTTTTACGGCTTAGGGCATCTGCCACGACATTAGCCTTGCCTGGCTTATACTCGAGGTTAAAATCAAACTCGGCCAGGAAGTCTTGCCACCTAGCCTGCTTCGGGGTTAACTTCTTTTGTGTCTGAAAGTAGCTAGTGGCAACATTGTCTGTCTTGATCGCTAAGTGAGAGCCGAGCAAATAGTGCCTCCATGCGCGCAAGCAATGGACAACGGTCGTCATCTCCTTTTCCTGCACTGTGTAGCGCCGCTCCGTGTCATTGAGCTTGCGACTCTCATAAGCAATTGGATGCCCCTCTTGTATAAGAACCCCGCCAATGGCAAAATTGGAAGCATCAGTATGAACCTCGAACCCCTTGGTGTGGTCCGGAAAAATGAGGACCGGTTCCTCGGTTACAACCTTCTTTAAGTCTTCAAAACTAGATTGGCACCTATCAGACCACTCCCATATTTTGCCTTTCTTGAGGAGGTCGGTCAATGGTGCCGCTCTAGCAGAATACCCCTTTATAAACCGCCTATAGTAATTTACAAGACCAAGAAAAGATTGTACCTCAGCAACTTTTGTAGGTGGCTCCCATTCTTTGATTGCTTCTATTTTCTTGGCGTCCATTCTTAGTGTGCCTGCCTTAATGACTTGCCCCAAGAATTCCACTTCACCCTTGGCAAAAGATCACTTCTCCTTCTTGATGAAAAGCTCATTGTCCCTCAGTGTCTTGAACACCACCCTCAGGTGCTTTGCGTGCTCTTCCAAGGTATTGCTATATATTACTATGTCATCAAGGTAGACAACACGAACTTATCCAAGAATGGATAGAGAATCTCGTTCATAAGTGTGCAAAATGTGGCTGGGGCGTTGGTTAAGCCAAAAGGCATCACCAACCATTCATATGCGCTGTAGCGAGTGACACACGTCGTTTTTGGCTCATCCCCTTCGGCAATGCGGACTTGATAATATCCCGACCTCAAGTCCACCTTAGTGAAATATTTGGCTCGCCCCAACCTGTCAAAGAGATCCGCAATCAAAGGTATAGGATATTTATTCTTAATAGTTACCTCATTGAGCGCCCTATAGTCGATGCAGAGCCTCAGCGACACATCTGCTTTCTTTTAAAACAACACCGGCGCTCCATAAGGTGCTTTTGAAGGCCGAATCTGCCCGGCATTGAGCAAACTCGTGAGTTGCTTCCTCAACTCTTCAAATTTGGGTGGCGCCATTCTATAAGGCGCCATTGCTGGCGGTTTTGCCCCCGGTTCCAGCTCAATCTTATGATCCACCTCCCTTCGAGGTGGCAATCTTTTAGGCAACTCGGGTGGCATAACGTCTCTGTTTTCCTCCAAGACGTGTTGAATGATGGGTGGAATGTCGGCATTAGCATCCCCCTTGGAGCCATCCTCTTCTTTGGCCGCGGCTATATACGTCTCCTCGCCTCTCTTTAAGCCCTTGGCCAATTGCATAGCCGACAACGTCTTGGTAGACTTGGTGCCTTGTAATGCCGGCACCATGCATGTGGAACCCTTTTCCATAATACACATAGAGTTATAATAAGGCATAGGTATTATATTAACGCACCTTAGAAACTCCATGCCTAGTATGATTTTGAAGTCATCTATGGGTGCCACTGAGAAGTCTACCTTTCCCGCCCATGTGCCGATGCGAAGCCCCACGCCTCGAGCCACACCGTCCAGTGGTCTTGCCTTGGCATTGACGGTCTTTATCGAACCACCCCCGCTTGAGATGGTTAAGCCAACCCTCTTGGCTTCATCCTTGGTGATGAAGTTATGGGTAGCCCCCGTGTCTACCATGACATGAGCAGTTTTACCATTTACCATTGCCTCCACGTACATGAGCCCCTTGCTCCCTTGTGGTTGTGGCGTTGGTTTCACCTCAAGTGCATTCAGTAATTGAAACGACCCAATGTGTGCATCGGTAGTTTCATCTGTTGCCTTCTCTTACCGTTCCACCATGGCCGAGAGAGGACCGAGCTTGGGACAATCTTTCATTGAGTGAGGAACTTTGCACACAAAACATCCACCTTTGGGCACAAAACCCTTCTTTCTTTCCTCATAGTCCCGTCGGTTTGGCACCTTGTCATCTTGGCGCCAACCTCCGGTCCTGCCCTTGTCTCCCCCACCTTTTGCATGATTAACATTCTTTGTTTGAGACTTGTGCTTTGAGGACTCACCTATTTGGAACTCCGTCAAAGACTCTACCACGGCGATGGCTTCGTCCACGTCCTTAACATTCCTCCTTTGGAGTTCCTGGTTTCCCCAGTTTTGCAGCCCATCGGTGAAATAAAAGATTAGATCCTCACTAGTCATGTTAGGGATTTGTAGCATCAAACCCGTGAATTCCTTGACATATCCCGGATAGTTGTCTTGTGGCAAAGCTCCCTTAACTTCTTCCGTGCTTCATAAACGACATTCTTCTGGTAGAACTGCCTTTTGAGTTCCTTTTTGAATTGCTCCCAAGTATCGATTTGGCATAAGCCTTTCTCCATATCAGCATGCTTCCTTCTCCACCACAAGGTAGCCATATCATTAAGATAACGGGCAGCAGTGCGTACCTTGGTGGTTTCGTCGGTAATGGCCATGCCCTCAAAGTACTACTCGCAATCCCATAGGAAGTTTTCCACTCCCTTGGCATCTCGTTTCCCATCAAAAGATTTCGGCCTTGGAACATCAACTCTTGGCAGTTCCCTCGCCATCATGCCTCCACGAAGACCATTTGCCTTAATCTCAGCAAGTTGAGTTTGGACAGCACCTAACATCTCCATCATTTTTGCTTCAAGCTCGTTGATGCGTTCGTCCCGAGCAACATATTTTTCCTCGAGGGTAGCGACCCTTTCCCCCATTACTACAACCAAGCTTTGGAGGTCTTGAAGCTCACCCTTGACATGTTTAACTTTGGCAAAAACATGATTTTCCAATGCTGCAAAATCATGTTCAATTCGCTCCACTCGGGCCATGCCTTCTTCCAGACCTGTCCCGAGTGCAGCAACCATTTCCTCAAGTATAATCAAGTTTGAGATTTTAGCTTTGGAGTTGGATGCCTTACCTTGAAAGACACTTCTAACTCCAGCATCGCCCATACGGACATCAGAGTTGCTGGTGTCGCCCAGAATGACCTCCGTCCTTGCCTCATTGCCTTCCATGTTGAAGTTCACGTTCTCAACAGTTGACATGGTGTCTTTCCTCCGAGATTACGCCCCTCGTAACCTTTAGCTCTGATACCACGTTGTCACGGCCTTAGAATTTTCCCTCTTCTAAGTTTCAACCGTGCCGGCCTTTAGTGCTTGTCACCGCTTGTGATCTACTAGAGCAGCCTAACAACAAAGCTCTTGAGCAAGAGTTTGAGAAGATGGAAATACACCAAAGACTTGAAAAGAGAGAACTTGTATTGATAGCTCTTGATTGTACACAAATTCTATGATGATTACAAATGAGGGAGGCTCCCTCTATTTATAGGACTCTAGGAAGCTTCTAGATTTGGCTCCCTCTAAGTTATTCTAGATCCTTCTATACAAGGAGCTCTCTTGGCTCACTCTCTAGGCTATTCTAGATTCTTCTAAGTATTACATACAAGGATTATTCTAGAACTACCTATTTACATATCTACTCTAGAACCTTCTTGGGTCTACTACCTTTTATGTTCATCAAGTAAATTCTTCAAGGTTCTAGATCCTTCCAGCAGCTTTTGTACGAAAATTGTGTCTTCCTGCATAATTATAGGCGGGTTGTGACAATGTGCTAGTTATGTATCTTTCATAATTAACTTACTTCACATCGTTGGATCAATAAATAGATAGTTGAACAAAAAAAATTCTATGCCGCCACTATTAGAGGTACCCACGCCATTAATAATGAATAGTGGCGCGCATAAAAAAAAAGTGATCCACGCCACTATTAGTGGCGTAGATTGAAAAAAAAATGTAATTCACGCCACTAATCGTGGTGTCTATTTGAAAAAATAAAAAGAAGGTAAAATAAAATATTTTTCAATAATCGCCACTATTAGTCAGTATTGGTGTTTTTTCAAATTTCAGAAAATTCTGTCTCCTTGCCTTTTCTTGTTTCTCTTTGTTTCGTCTGTGAGTTTTTCCTTGTCTTGCATAGTCTGAGTTCATCTACTTTATCTTGGTACGTTTTCTCGATGCCTTCCTTCAATTTTAGCATTGAATTAGATTTTGAATTTATAGCTAGACAAGGTAATTACAATATTAGATGTAGTTTTCAATCACAACGAAATGAGCAACAAAATAATTTTTGATGAGGAAGAAGAACACAATACTTAGCAAAATAAATTTAATAATACAAATGTTGATAGGAGGAAGATATTGTTCTATTTTTAGGATAAATTTTTAATTCGATTGATAACGCTGAAGGTTTTTATAGAAGATATGCTACAAAAAATGGTTTTGAGATAAAAAGTGAAATTTCTCGTAAGCATGCTCGTACAACAAA
Source organism: Centella asiatica (assembly GCA_014636745.2). NCBI lineage: Eukaryota > Viridiplantae > Streptophyta > Magnoliopsida > Apiales > Apiaceae > Centella > Centella asiatica. The sequence goes on from CM025785.1 coordinate 20,871,107, forward strand.
TTTTTGTTCTAAACTTTTTACTTGCAAGAAAGCAAAAACTCCTATAGGACATACATATATTGGAGATGGAAATGTTCAAGTAGAAAAGGGTAAATGACAGAGAGATTGTATCGGTCGTTGTATGTGCAATGCTAGAATGTACGTTGTTCATGATAAAAATATTGACAAGTGGAGGGTATCAGTACTTGATTTGAATTACAATCATGAACTAGTTAGTCTGAGTAAGATAAATTGTATAGAAACTTATCGAAAAATCTCTCCAGTGACTAAAGACTTGATAGATTTGTTCAGTGGCACGAGAATGGGTCCGACAGACTGTTAAGGTTAAACACTGATGATGATAGTTTAGTAATAAGTGTGCAAATTGTATATACTTGAGGTGTTGTATAAACCTTGAAATAAACACAAGTTTTGCATCCGCTGATGATAATAATATCCATCAGTGGATGATTTAGTTCTTCACAAGACAAGTCAGAAAATGGAACATTTGAAGGGCTTGGCTTCGTGGAGAAGAATGTTTGATGTTACTTAAACAGTCAAAGTATTACGGCATCAGATATTCTAAAAAGAGTTACGTTGATTTCATACCATTAGGGGAACCCATCAGGGTGAACCCGTCAGGGGGAGCCAGTCAGGGGGAACCCGTCAGGGAGAGCTCGTCAGGGGGAACCAGTCAGGGGGAACCCGTCAGGGGGAGCTCGTCAGGGGAACCAGTCAGGGGAACCTATCAGGGGATGACGAAGGTAGACCAACCCATCAGGGGGACACTTCAAGATATGTCAGTGTCAGGCCAATTCATCAGGGTAACCTGTCGGGGGGGATTGGTCAAACATGACATCAGTGGAAGCCATGAATGTATGCAGTCAGTCATAACCATCAGGATCAAGAAGCACTGAGTAAATCCCAAGTGAAGAACGAAGCCCTGATCCAGTCAATATGCATCAGGGGGTCTAGAAGCACTGATCAAGATCCATCAGGGTTGACCATCAGTAGATCGTTATTGCAGCATACATCCGTCATCAGCATATACACGAAAATCAATGTAACTTGAACAGAAGCAAGAGATATCAACTGGAAAGATATTTCTTGAAGTCTGTATCCATCCAATGAGAACTCTTGCGCATTAAATGCATACAGATCAGGGGAAGAAAAAGAAGCAACAAAGCATGCATCAGTCTGACACATTAGGCAGGGATGTGACATACTTGCGACTAAGTTGAAAAAGGCAGCACGTCTCAAGCACGTGATTTTCAACCACTGATCTACATATATAAAGAAGGAGTTTTCATTGATGAAAGATACAAGACGAGACGAATAGAAGCACACAAAAACACTAGGAAGCTCTGTAATATTTCTTGAGAGATTTATTGTCAGAGAGAAATCTTTGTAGCTAGTGAGTGTGAGAAGCTGTGAATTTCATTCACAGAAATTGTAGCTGTAATTCACATTTGTGATATTACAGATTTCCAGAAAAACACCAAGTTATAATACAACTATTTTAACTTGAATCTGAGTGTTATTATTTTTACTGTTTTTCTGTTATCTTGCTATTTCTAAAAGGAGCTATCAAAGTTCAACAGAGCGAAAAAGTTTTGAGTGTTTGTATTCATCCCCCCCCCCCCCCCCCCCCCCCCCTTCTACAAACACTTAAGCTTATTTTGCTCTAACACAGACTTTATGTGTATTTTTAAGAAATGTTATAGTAATCGAGAAAATGTTAGATTTTGTGATTGAGATATAAGAAATGTGATTCGAGGTCTTTCAAATTCTTTGAATGAATCGGATGATGTTGCAGCGACATTGTGTACATTAAGATGTCTTGAAGTTAATAGTTTAAGCTGATTCTTTCATCACATCAAAGTTGATGAAGAAAAACATTTATCTTATATTGTGTGGATCAATTCTAGAAGTATAATTGCATATAAGAATTTCGGTGATGTTGTGGTGTTGATATTACATACATAATAAATATGTACAAGATGCATTTTGCTCTATTTATGGGGGTTAATCATCACTATCAGTTGATTTTATTTGATTTTGTATTGCTAATAGATGAGATTGAGGATACGTTTGTATGAGTTATGGATACATGGCTAGAAGCGGTGGAATACACGGTACCTCTTACAATCATCACCGATTAGAACAAAGTTGCAAAGGTATTCCCTAATGCACATCATATTTTATGTCGTTGACATATAAGTCAAAAAAGATTTAGGAAAATAATCCTACATTCAGTGATGATTTTAATTGATGTATTTATTATGTGACTTTGGATGAGTTTGAATCTCAATGGGATAAGATGATGGATGCATATGACTTACATGATCATGAGTGACTCAAAAATCAATGTATGCAATCAAAATAAAATGGATAGATACATACTATAAGAGGTATTTTGCTGTAGGTATGACAACCACCAAGAGAAGTGAGTCCATGAATAATTTTTTTTTATGAATATGTGAATTCTAGTACAGTTCTTGAAGAATTTGTGGCCAAATCTCAAGAGGCAATCGATAAATAATTTTATCTCGAAAGGAAGGCTTATTATATCACTATTTATCATAGTCAAAATTTGGCCACAAGATTTGAGATTGAGAAATATGCTTCTGAAATTTATACCAAAGAAAATTTCAAGAAATTTCAGAAGCAATTATTAGATTCTATGATGTTTAGGGTTGTCAAGAGCCAAAATACAAATTCAGATGAAGTTTGTAAGTTATACCATGTGTTCAAAGAAGAAAATGCGTATCACTACATCATTGTCAAAACCTGTTAGAGATAAATAATGATGATGATATTTAGAGAATAATTGTGCATTTGTAAACACTTAAGGTATTCTATAAACCTTAATATATCTGCACAAGTTTTACATCCACTGATGATAAATTTAGTCATCAGGGGATGAATTGCACAACACTATGCAAGTCATCAGTGAAAATCTCTAAAGGACTTGATAGTGAAGAAGGAATGTCTGTTACTACTTAAAAGAAACCAAGTATTCCGCACATTAGACATTCCAGACAAAATCGACAAAGTTTCAGTGATTGAAATCAATTAGGGGGACCCGTCAGGGGAACCCATCAGGGGATGACAATGGCAGACCAACCCATCAGAGGAACGCGTCAGGGCATGATAGTGGCAAACCAACCCGTCAGGGGAGCTTATCAGGGCATGACAGTGACAAGCTAACCCATCAGGGGGAATGCTTAACATTGCATTAGTGGATGCTATAAGTCTTAACATTAAGGGATCAAGAAGCACTTGGGTAACTGTACAATAAGAGATTAACTCAAGTGAAGCATGAAACACTGATCAAGTATTAAATAGGACGTGTCATCAGGGGATCCGGAAGCACTGATGAAGTCCGCATTAGGGCTTGTTATCAGGGGATAGTTATGACGACATACACTCGTCATCAGGTCTTACACACGAATCATTGAAGCTTGTCATAGAAGCAAGAGATATATAACTGGAAAGATATTTCTTGAAGTTTAGTGGTCCAATGACAACTCTCGATCATTAAATGCTCAAAGACCAGGGAATGAAAAAGAAGCAACTAAAGTCATCAGCAGTCTAACACATCGTTCCCAAAGGACATTGATGTGACATATATGTGGCCAAGTTGAAAAAGCAGTACGTCTAAGCACGTGGGTTCAACAACTGATCTTCTACATATGCAAAAGAGTTCTCATTACACAGGGAGTGAAAAAAATATCCAATGGATCAACCAAAAAGAAAAGCACACAAACACTAGAATCTCTGCAATATATCTTGAGAGAAATATTCAAAGAAAATAATAAGCTAGTGAGTGTGAAATAGAAGCTGTAATTTATTACAGATTGTAGCTGATTAATCACATTTATGATTAAACAGATTTCTAGAAAAACATCAAGTTTTAATACAACAATTTTAACTTGAATGCTTGTGTGTTCATCTTAATATTCACTATAATTTTTTTGATCTTTTAGCTATTTCCAATAGTGCTTAACAAGTTTTTTTAAAGAACAAAAAATTTTGGGTGTTTGTATTCAACCCCGCCCCCTACAAACACTTGAGCTTATTTAGTTATAACAAAACCAATATTGACAACAACTTGCATTGCAGTTGTCAAATGTTTAAACATGCGTATATGATTTGTTCTCACTTGTTAAGATTTTTACAAAAAAAAAAAAAAATTATTAGGATGATACTTGTAGACCTCATAAATTCGTGATGGACAATCAATGCCAACAAAATTTATGCACAAGAATCGCATATGGTCGCGCAACAAAATGATGTCGTTAATAAACTAGTTTTGCGCTTTGTTAGTTTTTGCAAAAAGCTAATGGGATTGGCAGTCAGTGGAGTAGTTTTGGCTAGAGATTATCAACATGTATTTGAGATGTGTGATACACATCAACTGCTTGTAGATACATATGATCCAGATGAGCAAATTCAGCCAGAAACTAACGTAGGGGATGAAAATGATGAATAAATTATACCTTATATCACATCCCAAAGAAAATGGAGGAAAAAAGGAAAAAAGAATCAAAAGTGGAATAGAAATTCGTGGAGATGCAAGAAGAGGAAGAAAATGTGCTATTTGTAAAGAATACACATATTGCGATAAAAGAAATCATTATGCAGTTATGACATCGAGAAAAAAAATCACAAACATCATGAAATGATTTATGATTGTATTGAAATATTTTTTATGATTTAGCAAAAAAAATAGTGGATAAAAGATTTATTTTTGTATTGTATTAAAGGAGAAAATATCGTACCATTTGTATTCTGTTTTGGTTTATTTAACAAATTTGTAGATGTGTTTTGTAGTGCCTTTGTGGTGAAAATTTTCACCTGGTATACTAATGTCCTGGTAGGAGTATGTTAAAAAAAAAAAAAAAAAAAAGAACCACACCACTATTAAGGGTGTGCGGTTGTACAGTGACATTTTGTAAAAGACCACGCCACTATTAGTGGCGTGTACATTGATATTTTTTTTTAAAAAAAACTTGTTGCTTTAGTGGCTATTTGCAACTTTTGTATACTTTCGGTGGATAATCTTCAACAGTAGATAGCTGCCCATGAGTGGATATTTTCTCATTAGTAGATAACTGTTCATCAGTGGATATTTGCTCATTAGTAGATAACTATTTATCAATGGATAATTGTTCATCAGTGAATAACTTCTCATCAATGGATAACTGTTCATCAGTGGATAATTGTTCATCAATGGATATTTGCTCATCAGTGGATAAATGTTCATCAATGAATAACTGCTCATCGATGAATATTTGCTTATCAGTGGATATTTGTTCATCAGTGGAAAACTGCTCATCAGTTGATAACTGTTCTTCAATGGATATTTGCTCATCAGTGGACAACTGCTCATCAATGGATAACTATCTAATAATAGTATTATCCTATCATTACCATAAATAATATCTATAATAACTATATAATAATATAATATATAATTACCATAAAAAATCTCTATAATAACTATATAATAATAATAATCTTTATAATAACTATCTAAATAATAATATAAAATATAATTACCATAAATAATCTCTATAATAACTTTATAATAAAAATCTTCATAATAACTATATAATAATAACAATGGATATTTGCTTATCAGTGTATAACTGCTCATCAATGGATGGATAACTGCTTATCGGTGAATATTTGCTCATGAGTGGATATTTGTTCATCAGTGGATAACTACTCATCAGTGAATCTGCTCATCAGTAAATAACTGTTCATCAGTAAATAATTGCTCATCAGCAGATAATTGTTCATTAGTGGATATTTACTCATTACAGTTGATCTGTGAATAACTGCCCATCAGTGGATATTTGCTCATCAGTTGATAACTGCTCATCAATGAATAACTGCTCTTTAGTAGATAACTGCACATCAGTCAATAATTTTTCATCAATGGATATTTGCTCATCAGTGAATGACTGCTCATCAGTGAATAATCACTCATTACTGGATATTTGTTCATCAGTGGATAACTGCTCATCAGTGAATATTTGCTCATCAATGGATAACTACTCATAAGTGAATAACTGCTCTTCAATGAATATGTGCTCATTAGTGGATAACTGCTTTTCAGTTTGCTCATCAGTGAATAACTGCTCATCAGTCATAAGTGGATATTTGCTAATTAGTGAATAACCACTCATTAATGGATATTTGTTCATCAGTGGATAATTGTTCATTAGTGAATAACTAATCTTTAGTGGATATTTGCTCGTCAATTGATAAATGCTCATCAGTGGATATTTGCTCGTTAGTGGATAAGTGTTCATCAGTGGATATTTGCTCATCAGTGGATAACTGTTCATCAATGGATAACTATCTAAATAATAATATTGTCATATCATTACCATAAATAAATCTCTATAATGACTACATAATAATAATAATAATCTCTATAATTACTATATAATAACAATAATCTCTATAATAACTATCTAAATAATAATATAAAATATAATTACCATAAACAATTTCTATAATAAATATATAATAATAACAATCTCTATAATATCTATCTAAATAATAATATAAAATATAATTACCATAAATAATCTCTATAATAATTATATAATAATAACAATCTCTATAAGAACTATCTAAATAATAATATAAAATATAATCACCATAAATAATCTCTATAATAACTATCTAAATAATAATATTAGATATAATTATCATAAATAATCTCTATAATAACTATATAATAATAACAATCTCTATAATGACTATATAAAAATAACAATCTCTATAATAACTATCTAAATAATAATATTGTCCTATCATTACCGTAAATAATCTCTATAATAAACGAGGACTTAATTACTCTGTTCCAAGTTAAGAAAAATATACAAGTACCTCACATGTGCATTCCCATGCCATAATTAAGTCCTGATTACTCATGTTATGTGAATGTACATATCTTACAGAACTATACTCGCACGAAGACAAGTTAAGTTTTGCTAAGGACCACAATCAAGTATATATTCATTCTTCTTTTATTTCAGTAATACACATGATCCTTGTTGAGGTATGCATAAGTTATCATGATTTATTTTCTTTAATTGTTTTCATATATCTGTATACTATGCTTTAATTTCTGGTAGCATTATTATGATTGAATATGTACAGATATAATTGAGTTTTGAATTATCAATTGTTTCTTGTATATTATATATGTACAATATATTGTTGAGAATGAGCTACATGGTTGGTTAGAGAAGGAGATGGTATTGATTTGTTCAGTCAGTTATTTCTTGTATATGGATAATCACCACGTTGGATTATAGTTGCAAGCAACTTTTGTGTATTTGAATTGATCAATTTTTAATCTTTTCATGACATTTTTCTGGTGATGGGCAATATGCACTCTTCTGGGAATTGTTTTCAATATACATGTGATCCTGGTTCTGAATTTCTTGATTATAAGTATGAAACAAGTAATTTTCTTTGTTTTCTTTTAACAATCTATAGAGTCTAACGAGGAAACTGAGTGTGGAAAACGTTTGTTTAAGTAATTACAATCAAATTACTTATAATAAAATGTGTAATTAAGCAAATTTGTCTAATGAGAATAAGTATCATCAGATAAACAATTTATCATAACCGGTCAATAACAATTGATTCATTATTGATCATTAAGTATATGTATCATAACTAAAGTAATTATAACTAATGTTTTCAAAGTTATTCTTGTTGTGTACAAATTTTAAAGTTAGGTGTGTGGTATTTGAGAATATGGGCTTGATGTGCACAAGTAAATCAATGCATTGAGGGATATTCGTACGGAGGAAGTAAAATATTAGGTTGCTAACTTTTTATTTTGGCAACCTTAAAATACAAATTTGTTTGTTGTGAAATCGACTAATAAGGAATATGTCTATCAAGAAATGTTGGAATATCAAAAAAGCACAATTAGAAAAAAAAAATTAGTTAATGTATATGCGGGTAATTTTGATGTCTTTAGATGCTAATCACCACAAATTAGGAATCCAATCATAATGAATCCAACTTCCATTGATGGATATAAAGTAAATATGTTAGATTTATAGCATTTGATGATAACGTATATATACTTAGAATTTTTAAATTTGTAATTGTACAATAGTTGTTGAGGTGTAGTATAATATTTTTCTAAGTATTATCCTCTGATAAGTTATTTGTTTAGTAGCTACTGATGTGTAGTATAAAACATCAACAAATAAGTTTTTGAAGTTGAATTTTTCCAAATATTATCTTCCGATGGGTTATTTGTTCATCAGAGGATCTTTATTCTCCGACGATGTAATTTGTTCATGAGAGGATAAATAATCCAAGTAGTCAATGAGAGGATAAATCTGTTCTTCGGTGGATATTTTGTTTATCGGAGGATAATTTGTTCATCAACAGATAAATGTTCAATGGCAGATAAGTTCATCAACAGATAAACTTATCAGTGAATATTGAAGATCATGATTGACTGGAACGCAAAAAATCCTAATTTGAATAGGATTTGAAGTTGCAAACAAGAAGCCCATCAAGATCCAATACAGAGTCTCGTTAGGATTGACAAGGTCGGGCAGCTGATTTGAATCAAATTTGGAATGTCGAGACTTCTATATATATATATATATTCCGATTCAAATTAGATGTAAGGTAATTACTATTACAATAAGGTAACGTAATTTACAATATACGATATATAGAGAGATTCATTCATTGTAATTACGTAATAAATTCTTAGAATTTGAGAAGCAAGTTCTTAGAACTTGAGAAACAAGTTTATAGAACTTGAGAAACAAGTTTATAGAACTTGAGTAGCTAAAAATTATTTTCTAGGATGCAGCTGTTCTTCATGAGCAGAAAAAGAGAAACTGGTTACTTACACCAGAAAGGTTTTGTAATTATTGTTTCTGTGATTAATAAAAGTTCATAAGTATTTTTGATATACTGTGTTCGATTAATTCCCCATTCGAAAGAAATTTGTAGTTTGTATTCATCCCCCCTCCCCCAAAACCATCTATCGAGGGGCAAACAACTGGTATCAAAACAGGCTGTTTTAATAAAAGTTCATAAGTATTTTTGATATACTGTGTTCTATTAATTCCCCATTTGAAATAAATTTGTAGTTCGTATTCACCCCCCCCCCCAAAAAACCATCTATCAAGGGGCAAATAACTGGTATCAAAACAGACTGTTTTAATACATAAATAGTGATCTTAAGATCGGACAGAAAGATGACAACGTCAAAATTTCTATGCTTAAAAGGGATGAATACTTAATGTGGATGAGGAACATGTTTTTACATCTGGAATCAATCGATTAACAATATGCAGATATTCTTAGAGAAGGACCAATTAAGCTTATGAGGATAGTGTTAGAGATAAATGATGATGAAGATGATTATGTAATAAATTGTGCAACTGTAAATACTTGAGGTATTTTATAAACCTTAAGATAAGCACATGTTTTGCATCCACTGATAATAATCTTATTAATCAGTGGATGGTCGATCTCTTCACAAGACAAGTCAGAAAGCAGAAACATTCAAAGGACTTGACAAAGTGAAGAAGAATGTCTGATGCTACTTATAAACAGTCAAAGTATTCCTCACATCAGAAATTTTAAACAAAGTTACGTTGATTAAGTCCCATCAGGGGAACCCATCAGGGGGAACCCATCAGGGGGAACCCATCAGGGAAACCTGTCAGGGTATGACCAAGGTAGACCAACCCGTCAGAGAAACACTTCAGGACATGTCAGTGTCAGGCCAACCCATCAAGGTAACCCGTTAGGGGGAATGACCAACATAGCATCAGTGGAAGCCATCAGTGTATGCCGTCAGTCATAACCATCAGGATCAAGAAGCACTGAGTGAAACTCAAGTGAAGGTTGAAGCCCTGATCCAGTCAATAAGCATCAGGGGATCCAAAAGCACTGATCAAAGTCCATCAGGGCTGGCAGTCAGTGGATCGTTGTGACAGCATGCACCCATCATCAGTACTTACACGGAAATCAACATAACGTGTTACAGAAGCAAGAAATATCAACTGGAAAGATATTTCTTGAAGTTTGTTTTTGATTCAATGAGAACTCTCTCACATTAAATGCACACAGATCAGGGGAAGAAAAAGAAGCAACAAAGCATGCAGCAGTCTGACACATAGGGCTACGATGTGACATACTTGTGGCTAAGTTGAGAAAAGCAGCATGTCTCAAGCACGTGATTTCAACCCACTGATTTAACATATAAGCAACGGAGTTCTCATTACAAAGAAGTGAGATTGAATCTATCCAACAGATCAAACAAACAAAGAAGCACACAACACTAGGAAGCTCTGTAATATATTTCTTGAGAGATTTATTTTTCAGAGAAAAGTTTTTGTAGCTAGTGAGTGTGAGAAGCTGTGAATTTTATTTACAGAATTTGTAGCTGTAAATCACATTTGTGATTATACAGATTTCCAGAAAAAACCCCAAGTTTTAATATAACTATTTTAACTTGAATCTGTGTGTTTATTTCTCATAGTTTTTCTATTTGTTACAACTGTTTTCCAGTAATCACTTTTAAGTTTAAAAGAGCGAAAAGTTTCAGGTGTTTGTATTCATCCCCCCCCCCCCCCCCCCCTCTCCAAACATTTGTGCTTATATTGCACAGATAGTGCCACAGAACACCGTTGATGGCAATATAATCCTAGAACCCTACGTGCCCAAGAAACCAAATGAGTTCACTAAGGAAGATAAAGAGGAAGTTCTTAAAGATAGAAAAATCATGAACATTCTCTAAAATGGATTGAATAATGACATGTTCATTAGTGTCATTAATTGTCAAAGTTCCAAGGAGATCTGGGAAACTATCTAGGTTCTATGCGAAGGAACAGAAAAGGCCACAACCAATAAAAGATCATTGCTCATTCAACAATATGAGTACTTCACGACTAAATCTAGTGAATCTATCACACAACTATATAATAGATTTAATAGACTTATCAATGATCTAAAACTACATAAGAAAGTCTATGAAAATATAGACACAAATATAAAGTTTATAAGGTCACTGCCACAGTCTTGGGATACCAAGACAACTGCCGTCAGAGTAGTTAAGGATATTAACACCATGTCCTTGGACAAGCTTTATGAGAATCTTAAAACCTATGAGTTTGAAGTGCAACATAGAAACATGATAAATACTGACTTAAAGAAAGATAAGTTAGTTGCACTTACGGCAGATACAAAGAAAAAGAAACTTGATGGGAAGAAAATTTTCATTGAGAAATCAGATTTTGAGTCAGAGTTTGATGATGAAGCTAAAGATGCAAATGAAGGTGAAGAACTCTGCACACCTGAAGATTTGGATGTGTTGATGAAATCTTAGAACTTATAGCTAGAAAATTCAAAAAGCTTAAGTTTGCCAAAAGAAAAGACTTGATTCAACAGAGCCTCTCCAGCAAAGAAAGAAAGTCAATTTGGCAAGGTCTTCGACACTTTGCAATCTGGCAAGGTCTAACAAAGAAACAAAGTCACTTGTAAAGTTTGCCTAAGGCTAAGAAGAAGACAAAGGAGTCCAAAGATTTTAATAAAGATGAGGATTATTATAAAAAGAAATACTTTGAACTCCTCAACAATAGTAAGGGCAATTCGCTGGTCACAGAAGGCAAATATTGGGCTAAATCAAAATCAGAGGATGAAGAATATATCAATCTGGTACTAATGGAAAATTTCTCTAATAACACAAAAGTGATGAAAGTTCTAAGTCCAAGAACTTGAAGGTAACTGACTTGACTATATCTTCTACTATGTCTTTAACAGATTGCAAAGATAGCCTAATAGACATGTGTAAAGATATATATAATTTGCAAAGAACAATTAAGTCTTTAACAAAAGAAAATCCTAGAATTAAAGACTCTAATAAACTCTTAAGAAGTAGAAATTTCTTCTTAGAGAGTGAACTAATTGGTCAAGAACAAGTCAGAAAAGAGTGCAAAAAGGCACAAGATGATTTTACTGAAGCTCTTAAAGGAGAAGAATGACTTAAGACAAAACTTAAAGAAGAATAAGATCTCATAAAAGAGTGGATCAATTCCTCAAAAACTGTGAGAAAAAATTGATAAATATAGTACTAATCAAACTACAGGATTATTCTATAACAAGTTCCAGAATAAGAAGCCAGTGATTGAGGAGTTTTTAATCGCTAGAACTGATGAAGCTAGCACCAGTATGAGTACTCCAATAGTTACTACCCCCACTTTTAAGAAAATAAAATTTGTCAAACTAGTAACTACTGAGGAAAAGACTGAGCAGTGTGTGCTACAACAAAGAGTGAGTATGCTAGAAAATAAATTGAATGGGTCAAGAGCCAAAAGCTATAATCAAAAGGAAATTTACTCATCAAAAGATAAAAAGCCAACTCATTAGTCAGAGGATAAAAAGATGAAAACGAATATAAATTGTAAGGAGGGAATAAATAAGTTTACCAACTTTACTTCTATCATAAATGCTCCTAGGAAATAGCGCTGAAAGTGTGGAATCTCAACCACTTTGCCTTTGAATGTCAGAATGCTCCTAGGAACATGCAGGCTAGAAAATTATCCTCTAATATGAAGAGCATGATTGTTAAGAACCAACTACATGCTGAAAAGGTTAAAAACAGTTATGAAAATCATCAAAAGTTAAAGGTACAGACTAAAGTATTTAAAGCTAAGAAGAAAGTAATTTCTTCTATGAAGTGGGTGGTAAAGACTTGTAATTATAATAAGCCTTTAACATCAACTAAGATAAATGCTACTAATGTCAATGGACCCAAGCTAGTTTGGGTACCAAAAATAACTAAGCTGTTAGTGTGTGCAGGGCATGAAGAAACAAATTTGGTTCTTAGACAGTGGATATTTAAGACACATGACTGATAATAAGTCCCTGCTAATACAAAGATTTGAAGGATGAAGCTGAACCCCATGAAATTACTCTATCAGTGGATGCTGAAAATGCAAAAATTACAAAAGCTACTGATTTAGGGGGAGCTTCACAAGCAGCTGAGAGCATTAACCCAAAAAAGAAGCATCTTTCAGACATATTCACCAAACCATTTGATGAAGCCACCTTTACAAGGTTGGTAAGTGAACTAGGTATGTTTAACTTTGGTGAATAAAACTTAGAAAATGTTGTGCAAGACTGATAAATAAAGCAAAATGACATTATCCTCTAATAGGTTTACTTGTCAGAGAATAATTGACTATTGAGAAGCAGTAGATAATTACATGCTGATAATCTAACTATCAGTAGATAATTATCAGTTGACAAGAAGAAGCAATAGATAATTATCACCTGATTTCCATCAGTGGATACTTATCTGTTGACAAAAGAAGCAGATATTATTAACCGCTGATAGTATAACTGATCAATAGGTAATTTTAGTCTGAAGCAGCATCAGAAGATAATTATCCTCCGATAAGTATAATTATCCCCCGATGAGAAAAAGATGCAGTAGTAGATAATTAGCCTCTGTTAGAGATAAATGATGATGATTATGTAATAAATTGTGCAACTGTAAATACTTGAGGTATTTTATAAACCTTAAGGTCAGCACAAGTTTTGCATCCACTGATAATAACCTTATTAATCAGTGGATGATCGATCTCTTCACAAGACAAAGTCAGAAAATAGAAACATTCAAAGGACTTGACAAAGTGAAGAAGAATGTCTGATGCTACTTGTAAACAGTCAAAGTATTCCGCACATCAGAAATTCTAAACAAAGTTACGTTGATTAAGTCCCATCAGGGGGAACCCATTAGGGGTACCCATCAGGGGGAACCATCAGGGGGAACCATCAGGGGGAACTCATCAGGAGGAACCTATCAGGGAATGACGAAGGCAGACCAACCTGTCAGGGAAACACTTCAGGACATGTCAGTGTCAGGCCAACCCATCAGGGTAACCCGTCAGGGGGAATGACCATCATGGCATCAGTGGAAGCCATCAGTGTATGCCGTCAGTCATAACCATCAGGATCAAGAAGCACTGAGTGAAACTCAAGTGAAGGTTGAAGCCCTGATCCAGTCAATAAGCATCTGGGGATCCAGAAGCACTGATCAAAGTTCATCAGGGCTGGCAGTCAGTGGATCGTTGTGACAGCATGCACCCGTCATCAGTACTTACACGGAAATTAACGTAACGTGTTACAGAAGCAAGAAATATCAACTGGAAAGATATTTCTTGAAGTTTGTTTTTGATCCAATGAGAACTCTCTCACATTAAATGCACACAAATCAGGGGAAGAAAAAGAAGCAACAAAGCATGAAACAGTCTGACACATAGGGCTACGATGTGACATACTTGCGGCTAAGTTGAGAAAAGCAGCACGTCTCAAGCACGTGATTTCAACCCACTAATTTAACATATAAGCAACGGAGTTCTCATTACAAAATTAGTGAGATTGAATCTATCCAACAGATCAAACAAACAAAGAAGCACACAACACTAGGAAGCTCTGTAATATATTTCTTGAGAGATTTATTTTTCAGAGAAAAGTTTTTGTAGCTAGTGAGTGTGAGAAGCTGTGAATTTTATTTACAGAATTTATAGCTGTAAATCACATTTGTGATTATACAGATTTCCAGAAAAACCCCAAGTTTTAATATAACTATTTTAACTTGAATCTGTGTGTTTATTTCTCATAGTTTTTCTGTTTGTTACAACTGTTTTCTAGTAATCTCTTTTAAGTTTAAAAGAGCGAAAAGTTTCAGGTGTTTGTATTCACCCCCCCGTTCTACAAACATTTGTGCTTATATTGCACTAACAGCCTCTGATAATATAACTAATCAGTGGATAATTATCAACTGATAAAAATAGATAATTATCCCCCGATACCCATCAGTGAATAATTAACCGTTGATAAAGGAAGTAGATATCATTATCCGTTAATAGTATATCTTATCAGCAAATAATTTTAGTCTGGTGTAGCAACGGGAGATAATTTATGCTTTTGAGGATAATTGTCGACCAATGAACAAAATTAGCATTTGAAGAAAATTTACTCTTCGGAGAATAATTATCGACTGAGGAATAAATGAATCATTATAAGATAACTTACTATTCAAAGGATACTTATCGATTGATGACAAAAACAGTAGCGGTTATTTTATTTTATGATGATTTACTCATTTGTGGATAATCACCTGTTGGTACTAGAAGTTAAAATATTATCTGGTGATGACTCAACATCACTAGTGAAACTTTTTTTAATTTCTGAGTTAGCGGATTTTTGATTGTTTTAATACAAATGCTGACCAATCTCTATTTCTTCTATTTCTGCTACAATAAAGGAGGTTAGTACTGACCCAACTTCTTCTGCCCAAGTAGCACAACTCTCTACATGAAAGTCTACAACCAAAGTCATGTCCTCTGTTTCTCAAAAGACAAATATTGTAAAAAGAAAACCACAATCGACAACAACTGAGGGGGAGGGTGAGCAATTAGAGGGAGTGATAAGGAAGAAAAAAAGAATAGTAAGAACTCTCGGAGACCGCTCAATATCCTCTCAAAAGGATATTGGGTCAATAAGGAAAAACATATCTCTATGTGCATCTTCTCAAAAGGATTGAACTATTGAAAATAATCCACCTCTAGGATACAAGTATTTGAGTCTACATAGATCACACCTATAAATACCTTTCACAGGAAAAAGAAGAAATAGGTCTTGATCAATGATCAACCTGTCAAAGAGGGTGCACACACATCGAGTCTCAAATTGATGCTCCTCTTTCTTCTATTTAAGAAGAACAACCAACACTCAATTCTACATGTATTCTTTCTTCTTCTCCCTTTAATACTTCTTTAGAAGCAATGAAGACCACTACCACTCCATTGGTTTCAGATTCTGCAATAGTTCAGTCATTGGAGAAACCAATTGTCGAAGCTGAAACACCAATCGCAGCTCTCATTTCGTTAGTGGTTAATACAAATGCTATTTCTTAAGTATCTACTGATGAGGAAAACTGACTAATAACATTTCCTTCACCCTCCAGGTCACCTACAACAAGAAAATTTCATATTTTTAGTGAGTCTGAGAGAATACAAAATGAAAGTCAGACCTTGTGTCTGGAAAAAAAAAAGTGAAGAGGAAAGCTTAATAGAGTGGGTGTGAGAGGCTGACCTTAGAAGGTTAGGCAAAAGGAGTGGGTTTAAGTAAGGATGAGATCAACAGAGAGAAATCTTACTTTTCTGCATTTGATTTTCTCAAGCATATATTACCTCTTTCTATAATTGAAGTTCATTTATCCTTTGATTCCAATGTTGATCAGACATCAGAAGATAATGAGAGAAGCTCTCAGCCAGGAGATGTAGTACTCCAGATGCTAGCAAATATGTCCAATGCAGAATTTGAAGCACTATATGGTCTTCAACATAAAAGAGAAAAATAATATGCCCATTTTATCGTTGCTCTTTCCGGTCCTCTGTAATTCCTCGTACAGAATACAACTAATTACAACAAAAATAAATATTTCTATAGTTCTACGGATGGAACGTGATAATACCAACGTTTCTTCTGACGAATCTCAAAGACAATGCGATAATGGCAAAATGAAACTATCACGTTTGGAATAATCGGCTGCTTTGCAACCATCTACTTAATATTTGAATATATAGATATACGTCGATTTCAATAATGGGCGTTTTGTTTGAAAAACAAAGTGATGTCAAATGCCATATAAGATGAGAGGCGGGCGACACATCAAACTATAAGCACACCTACTCCTACTTGTCATGAAACCTTATAAACTTACATATAATCAATTGCAGCTTATTACAGATTACACACCTACCTATACATTATACAGTTCTTCATCTGAACACAAATATTGCCGGAAGCCAGATGCAACCTTTTTCATCCGTGGCTGATCCTGCCACGCCATGCTGGTTAATAACAATTGGCATGATATAAAATACAGTACTTCAGCTACCCAAAGGATTAATGAGGTTGGACGTGATTTTCTGCTACCCAGTCACTAGTCAGCCAAAAAGTCAT
The DNA here is from genome assembly GCA_014636745.2 of Centella asiatica. Classification (NCBI taxonomy): domain Eukaryota; kingdom Viridiplantae; phylum Streptophyta; class Magnoliopsida; order Apiales; family Apiaceae; genus Centella; species Centella asiatica. The sequence continues at coordinate 20,888,138 of CM025785.1, forward strand.
GGTCCTCAGCTTCCTCGATTGAAGATGCTGGCACTTTTATCATGCTGGTATTATTTCGCCCACGCAAAACTTTTGGACTATGATAATGTTTCTTGAGGACTACCCAACTTTCTTGATTTTGGTACGAGAGTATTTGAATGGTTTCTTGCATATGCAAGCAGCCGAATATTCATGAAACTCACCACGCCCTGGTCTCTCCCCTTCTGGTTCTCCCATAAGCCCTCATTGACAAGACTTCACCATTTTTGCAAAAGTAGCCCAGCACATCTTATCACGTTCCATGAATAAAGCACTTAGCGTTTGATCTGATGGTTCTTTTATGCCCCGTGTACCTCCTTTAGGCATGAAAAGAGAGTGTAAGTATACTTACTATAGTATGTGTAATTAATTGACATCCGAGACAAACAATGAAGACGAAAACAAAGATGACGATGCAGAATTTTTCTCTAATATGATTATGCAACATGGACTAGTACAGCGGACTGCTTTTAAAATCAAAGGATCTGATAGGTAAAATAGTCTATTTCCTTAACTCAAGATAGTCATCATAACTATATGAAAGGATCTGATTAATTAAGCAATTTGAATAAGATGAATCAATCATGCTACATGTATTAGTATCGTTCCCGAATTTGTTAGAAAGAAGTGTTCAGCAATATATAAATTTTTTCAATTAATTCAAGATATTTAGAAAGCGAAATCTATCTTATTTGCAACTCCTTTCAGGTTAAGAAATCCAAATTTTAAACTAACAACTTGAATAGCTTAATTCATTCACAAATCATTTATTGAACTCCATTAAGCTGTAGCTGTTGAGTCCTAAAATTGCTCTTTAACCACTGGGGACATTTTGAAGTAGTCAACAAAACATTTACAGGGAAGTGCTATTTCCGCAAGTTAATGTTAATATTTACAGAAGCCATCTCTCACATGAGACTAGACCCACCTAGATACTTGTAACAACATTGTTAAAATCTCACCTTTACTTATTAAAAATTAATTATCTATTAACTTTAAAGACTCAAATTGGTGGATATTAAAACCTTTTAAGTTTACTCTAGGTGCCTTGTTTAACAGTTCAGTACATACCTATGCGGATACGTCTACATGCTTTATGTGTTTACTCATGTTTCTGACTTTGCTCAAGTAAAACTGTCAGGGTATCGGGGGATCAAACATCATGGTGAGAATTGAGGAACATGTGTGGCAACGTGAACAGATTCTATGTACTTATGTTACCCAAGCAGTAGCATAACAGAAATTTGAATCTGTACCTTCGACCAGCAAAAATCTTTGCCATGTTTCCATTATTGTTGGTGATGAAGACATCACTCTCGTCACAAACAATGTAGTCAATGGCAGCAAAACGAGAAGAAAAAGAATTTTAAGCATTATCAACAGATCTTGAATTTGTTTCAAGCACTTGTACTAACTACTAAAGCCCAGAGTCTTGATTTACAAATACTTGTATACACAACCAAGTGTTAATGATTACTGTAACATTACAAATACTGAATTCATCCATCCATGCTGCTAGTTGATATTGTCTGGTTCATGCTTCGAAGCTGTTCAGGTTTGATATCCCTTGCTGCTGCAAAGTGCACCTATAACATCAAAATTGAATTGCTTAGGTAAAGAATCAGGGACCATGACCCATAACACGCATTAATGTGTCACCACAATGACTACACACAGAATATGGGCATAAATAGAAAATTCGAACCTCAAAACATCTTCTCAACTGATTCAGCTTTCCCCCAACTATTCCCTACTTAAAAGAAAATGCAAAAGTCAACACAATTCTCCCAAATTTTCTTCCTCAAATATGCAATTATATCCAAATTGGAGCTTGAAATTTCATAACACTATCCCTCATCATAAAAATCTTGCTTTTACAGCATCCATAAATTAATTTAAAGCTATGTCAAAAATATTTCTAGGAATTAGACTATACCAATACCTCACAATATCATGTCATTATGCACTTGTTAACAAACACAGTTACGTACTTATGTACTTAAGTATTATAGTATGGTATACATACCGCATACATGCACTTATCGATCAAAAAATCTTCAAGCTCACTTACATTTTCAATGTCTAACTCCTGCATCAGTACATCATAGGGCAGTACCTGCAAAGGCATTAACAATTAGAGCCCCAGAAAGTGATGTGACCTTGCAATTTTTTAATTTCAAACATTAAAGGTCTCTTGCAAAGTCCGGGTAATTATTTCTAATATACAATCGGTGAACTATAAACTTCATTACGTGCAGTTGCAAGATTTTTAGTACACACACAGTACAAGAATCCAACAGTTTCATGAGTCCTGGATAATGATCATTACATTCATTCTAAAGGTGTGCACAAATGCTTAGCTCCTTTGTACCAGTTACATTGTGACTCAGTTATACCAGCAGGTAAGTGGTAAAAACTGTTCGAGTAGACATGTTTAGAACTTGACTACAAATCAATTAAGCTAAAACACAAGAGTTAATTAAGGAGGTACTAAGATTGTTTTCATCAGTCCTATTCGATACCTAAAAAAATTAACGAATTAATAGAGAAAACTTGTGGAACAATGAAGCCTAATTCAAGAAAACATGTTTCATTAATTCAATACACCTTGTTTGTCTCTGCCAGTGTGAGCACAGAAAGTTGCTTTAACTTGAGGACTTGATCAGACACTATTTCTGGGAAACGGCCAGCATTACCTATAGTACAAAAGCACTTCAATATAGATTTTGTATCCCCATATGCCAAAGTCAAGTGCATCATTGAAACAATTGAGTAGTACATTGTGGAGTGTCAATATATATGGATGGTGTTGATAGAACAAAATCCCCTATATGTAGAGCAAAATATCATTATAATGCAAGTGTGCAACAATACATGCAGAGCAAAATTCTTGTCAACACTGATGATAAATAAATAATGCTTAATTGATAGCACAACCTATAAATGTTCAAAATATTTAATCCCCCATCCCCAAGATAGGGATCTATGGTGGCTCAAAAAAGTTATCATAGTGATTTAGCTTTGTGTTGTTGTTAAGCAATAAGAGGTAAAAGTAGTAACAGTTGAAATTCAGAATAAAAACGATACTTTCAAACACTAAAAATTTAACTGAACAATATCATATAACGAAATACAAGCAAGAATCATATATCTTCAATTCATTACTAATTAGAATCCCCCACCTGCCCATCCAAAAAGAATATTTCAGAATAACTGAACAACATAGAAATAGCAGGGCACATAAATTATGCAAAAAAAGAATATCATTTCAGAATGCTTACTCTTGTATTCACTCCATCTACCATGTGCAAACAGAGAGAGTAGATCAAAGTACAAAGTCTTCTCAGTGCCTTGAAGCTGCATGTAATTTTGCTCATAGAAGCATGAATTACGAGAAATTTCGCAATATACATTTTTCCACAATCCAAAAATAGAGTTCGTGAACAAACATATCCGACTAATTGAGTACAATACTGCCAATGTTTAACCAACTATAGGGGTTTGCCAAAGAATCATTCCTCACAAAAGCTTCAAAAACAAATTTATGACCGAAAAGGTGTTGTAAATGTTTATAGGTATTGACATCCTTCGCATGATATAACAGATCATCAAATCATATTACTATAGATTTCTCATTATGGTTTCGCTTATTACTTAGATTAGCACTACGTGTCTATATATCTTGAGTTGGGTACATCGTTCATTCCATTTTGTTTTGCGGTCTTTCTTTTGTTAAATTATATGTATATATTAACAGAAGCAACATGTACAATAGCACATACTCATATCCTATAAATGAAATCCTTACATTTTAAGTATCAATTTCACGTGCATTATACAAACTAGATCCCGTATGTACAGTAGTATGTACTACTGTTTGTCCAGTGGAGTAATTGTAGAAGGGAGTTGAATACAATTACTAACTTTTCTTTGAATTAAACTATTTAATACAGTTTAAAATTTAATAACAGTTAAAACAACTTTACTGAAAAGATATAACATATGAAACAGTAAAACAAATTGCAAGATATGAATATTAATCTACAATATATATATTTATTGTAAATCAATTTGAATCTTTACAATTCTTTCTAGTAGTGATTACCAGCTACAGACAATCTCTGTTTAAAATAACAGTTGTACTCTAGAATATGAATTCTAGCCCTTCTCGCAAATGAAAACTTGCTTATCTTTCTCTGTAAGTTTATTACGGCTACAATATGATCTAAGATAAGATATATTCTTGTTGTTATCTCTCGATGTATTTATCTTAGCTACTCAATGTCTCTATTTATAGACATAGTTTCCTTGTTCTCCAAGCTTCTTCAGTGAGTTGCCTCCAAAAATATCTCTGATATTTTTTGGTAATTGTAGCTCTGTCACATAACTTCTTCTTTTTGCATGACCTTCCTTGCACGCCGACCTGTTATGTAACATCTCTGGTGTATCAGCACACCAGCTCCATCTTTTCCTCTTGGAGTTCCCATGATAAGCTATCTCTGCAGTGAATAACTTATCTCTATGAGCTTCCTGGTTTTTGATTGAACCAACTTCCATATTTTCCTCCTTCAAGTTTCTATACATTATCTGCAGTTTTCACTCCAGCAGCTACATACGCATGCTAGTGTATAAGTATGACTTTTCTCCGTATCAGTGTTCACACCTGCAGTGTATAACTTATCTCCTTGAAGCTTCTTTGGTAGCCAATCTCTCCTTATTAGACCACCATCTATATTTTAATTCCACCGCCTTTAAACTTGAGTTAGTGAATTTGTGAACTTAGCCATGTGTCATCTCATATGTCATGTTTAGTCTCTAATTATTTTATCCCCTGATAGACAGTCTGTTTATCAGTGGATATTTATCCCTTGACGACGAGAAGACGATCCCTTGATGCTGAGACACTCATCCACTGACGCTGAGAATCTCATCCCTTGATGTCGAGAAACTCATCCACTGATGCCGAGAAACTTGTCCCCTGATGCCGAGAGAGAGCACTTTGGTGCTTCACATTTTATCCACTGATGCTCGAGTACTTTGGCGCTAGTGTAAATTACCCGATGACTTTGGCGATGAGTAATTTTGAGTTTGGCAATGTTGTTGATTTGCCCAACGACTTTGGCGATAGTCATTTTTAGTTTAGCGACGGTCAAATCTTCTTAAGGCTACTTTGGAGTGTCTTTGCCTTAGTCTCTGGAAGCTTCAACATTAGTTTCCGGTGAACAAAGACTTAGTCTCTGATGAACAAACACTTAGTCTCCATTGAACAAAAACTTAGTCTCCGATGAACAAAAACTTTGTCTCCGATAGGCTAATTTTGTTTGACCAACTTTGACTTTTATTGAACTCTCCAAAATGCAGTCTTTGTAGTCTTTGATGCTTACATGCAGTCTCTGATAGTAGTTTCTTATAGTGCACTACTGTCGGTACATGTACAATTACAAAATCTAACAATTCTAAGTTTATACATCATCATCAAATGTTATAATTCCTAACAATCTCCCCCTATTTATGATTTATCAAAGATAAGCATAAATCAAGGTTTGATGATGATGTCAAAACACCAACCTTATAACGCCGTTACTTAGAATTAAATTTAAGCATGTAAAAACATAATTGTACATGAACATAACAGTGATGGTTTTGATGTTTCAATTCCTCAATGCCTAGCCATCAATCTATTAATCATCTTTAACAAATCTCCCCTTGTCCTTATCAGAATTGCTCTTTGCTCCCCTTTCCTCATCATTCTCCCCATTTTTGACATCAGCATCTTAATGTTGGAGGGTAGAAATCACTAGATTAGGTTGACTAGTAGGAAAAAATGTTTGAGCTTTGTTTGAAGATCTTTGATTATGAAGTGTTGGAGCTTCATGTTGTACTTTCTTTTATCAATGCTTCAAAAATATTTTGTGAGTACAACTGCACTTGATCTTTGTGTGATCAAATATTCTGATATTAAGTGTACTGCTGTCTCATCCAATAATCATGTGTTGCTTGTTTCCAAGCAAACATACACAAGTTCTTCTCTTAGTATTCTTGGATAGTTGAACAGAATTGGGAATCAAAGAATACATGCGCTGCAAAGGTAGTGAGTGAAACAATTTCTCTCTATTCTTTTTTTCAAGGATCTCATCCTTGCTCACACCTTCTCCCTTTACCTGACTTTTACAAGTCAGCCTCTCACACTTATTTTCCAAAAAAAAAAATTTGCTTTAATTTCTTTTTCCTCACCTTTTTCCAGACACAAGGTCTGACTCTCATTTTGAATTCTCACAGGCTCACGAAATATAAAATCTTCTTGTTGTGGGTGACCTAGAGTGGTGTAGAAAATATAGGAAGTAAGTGTTTTGCATCAGTGAATGTTTGATAAAGTACTATTGTAGTATCCACTGATGAGTTGAGAGCTGCTCTTTGTGTTTCAGCTTCAAGAATTGGCTTATTTGATGATTGAACTATCAAAGAATCTAAAACCAATGGAATTAAGAAATTTTCCATTGATTCTAAAGAAATATCAAAGAGAGAAGAAGAAATAATAAGGGTAGAATTTGAATATTGGTTGCTCCTCTTGAATAGAGAAAAGAGAAGCATCAATTGTGAAACCCTGTGTGTGCATTAAGTGACAAGTTGATCATTGATCAGAGCCTATTTCTTCTTCTTCTTCTGAAAGGTATTTATAGATGTGATCATTGTAGACTCAAATACATGTGTCCTTGGACGTGAACTATTTTCAATAGATATATCCTTTTGAGAGGTTGCACCTAGAAATGTGTTTTTTCCTTTTAGAACTTAATATCCTTTTGAGAGTATATTAAGCAGTCTCCAAGGGTTCTCATTGTTCCTTATTTCTTCCTCATAACTTCCTCTAAATGCTTACCCTCCCCCTCAACTATTGCTGGTTGTGATTTTTTTTCTTTTTACAACCTTTATCTTTTGAGAGATAGAGGAGGTAGTTTTTGATATAGACTTGTTTTTAGAGGGTTTTGCTACTTGGGTAGAAGGAGTTGGATCATTACTAACATCCTTCATTGTAACAGAATTAGAAGAAATAAAGAATAATGTAGTAGAGAGTTAAGACAATACCTGAATCAACTATGACAAGATCCTTAAATAGATGAAGAATATTAAACATAGGGAATCCTTCATCGTATAAATGTTTCTCTACTATATATATACAATCAGGAGTCAATTATCCACTGACAGTTAAACTGGAGTAGGATAATTAGCCACTAATGCATTATCATCAGGTAATAATTATCTTTTAATACGAACAATTATTGACTAATGCTTCACAATATGATTATCTGTTGATCAATAAATTTTGTCAAAAGATAACTTCTACTGGATCATTCAACTATTAATTAGTCTCTGGTAACTAAGTCATCAGAAAATAATTAACTACTGCTGCAATTTAGACTTGCGCAAAATTTTCAAAGAATCTTATTCACCAAAATTGAGCATACCTAGCTCACTTACCAACCTGTTAAAGGTGGCTTCATCCAATGGTTTGGTGAATATATCTACAAGCTACTTCTCTGTTGGAACAAAATGAAGATCCACTGTACCATTCATCATATGTTCTCTGATGAAGTGGTATCTGATGTCTATGTGCTTTGTCCTAGAGTGTTGCACAAGATTCTCTGTAATGAAAATGGCACTGGTGTTGTCACAATAAATAGGAATTTGATTATACACCATACCATAGTCCATTAGTTGATTTTTCATCCATAAGATTTGAGCACAGCAACTCCCAGCAGCAATGTATTCTGCTTCAGCTGTTGAGGTTGATACAGAATGTTGTTTCTTGCTAAACCATGACACTAGTTTGCTTCCAAGAAATTGATAGCTTCCTATTGTGCTTTTCCTGTCTAATTTGCAATCTGCATAATCTGCATCTGAATAGCCTATTAAATCAAATCCAGAATCTCTAGGATACCAAATTCCAAGATTTGGAGTACCCTTGAGATATCTGAATATCCTTTTAACTACAATCAGATGAGATTCTCTAGGATCTGATTGGAATTTAACACATAAACAAGTTGAAAACATTATATTAGGTCTACTTGCAGTGAGATATAAAAGAGAGCCTATCATGCCTCTATAACTTGAAACGTTAACCTTTTTACTAATAGAATCTTTGTCAAGTTTAGTGGTTGTTGCCATGGGAGTTTTAGAAGTTGCAACATCTTGTAAATTAAATTTCTTTAAAAGGTCTTTTAAATATTTTGTTTGAGTGATGAAAATTCCATTAGAGATTTGTTTAACCTGTAAACCTAAAAAGAAAGTTAATTCTCCCATCATGCTCATCTCATAACTATTTTGCATAAGCTTAGAAAACTTAGAGCATAAGTTCTCATTAGTAGAACCAAATATAATATCATCAACATAGACTTGAACAAGTATTAATTCACCAGCATGTTTTCTACGAAGTAAAATTTTATCTATGATACCTCTAGTGGATTTATTTTCAATTAAAAATTGAGATAGAGTATCATACCATGCTCTAGGTTCTTGTTTAAGTCCATAGAGTGCTTTGTCTAACCTGTAGACATGATTGAGAAACTTATGATCTTCAAAGCCAGGAGGTTGCTGGACATACACCTTTTCTTGTATTTTCCCATTCACAAAAGCACTCTTTACATCCATTTGGTACACTTTAAAATTTGCATGAACAGCATAGGCAAGGAATATCTTGATTGCTTCCAATCTTGCTACTAGTGCAAAGGTTTCATCATAGTCAATCCCTTCTTCTTGTGAATAACCTTGTGCAACCAGTCTGGTCTTATTCATTGTCACTGTACCAGTTTCATTCAGCTTGTTTATAAAGATCCATTTAGTACCAATGATTGATTTATTCTTTGGTTTTGGTACTAGTCTCCAGACTTTGTTTCTTTCAAACTGATTGAGTTCCTCTTGCATAGCAATTACCCAATCAGCATCTTATAATGCCTCCTCAATCTTTTTGGGTTCAATCTTTGATAGAAAGTTGAGGTATAGGCATTCATTCTAAGTAGCACTTCTTGTTGACACACCTTTAGTTGGATCTCCTATTATTTGCTCCATAGGATGATCTCTTGTCCATTTTATTTGTGGAGGAAAACTTCTTGAAGAAGAAGCTTCATTTGTTCCTTGTCCTCCATGGTGTAAAGTGCTTTCAGCTTCTTGAGAAACTCCCCCTGAATCAATAGATATTTCTAGATTGGAATTTAAGATATCCCTGATTCATTATCCACTGACAGTGGATTATCCCTTGATGCAGTGCCGTTATCCACTGATACTGCATTTTCCTCTGATAAGACTTCCTCAACATGTATTGAATTATCCACTGACAAGGTAGCTTCGTGGGGTTCAGCTTCATCATCTAAAGAGTCTAGAAGATCCACTTCATCTTCATTCTCAAACCTTAGGATCTCATGATTTCTTTCATCTTGCATTCTAATTATCTTATGGTCATCAAATGCAACATGAATAGATTCCATTACAATGTTCAGCCTAGGGTTGTAGACTTTGTATTCTTTGCTTGTTAGAGAATAACCTAGGAAAATTGTTTCATCATCTTTAGGTTCAAATTTTTCTAAGTTTTCACCTTGACATCTTAGCACAAAGCATCTGCCACCAAATACATGAAGAAATTTTAACATTAGGTTTCCTGCCTGTTATTAGCTCATAAGGAGTTTTGTTATGAGCTTTGTTGATCAAGGTCCTATTTTGAGTGACAGATGCAGTTGAAATTGCTTTAGCCCAGAAATAGGTAGGAAGCTTGGCTTCTTCAAGCATGGTTCTAGCAGCTTTAATCAATGTCCAATTTTTTTCTTTCAACAACTCCATTTTGTTGAGGAGTTCTAGGAGATGAAAAGGATTGTAAGATGCCTTTTTCCACACAAAACATCTCCACTGTTGAATTCTTGAATTCAGTCTCATTGTCACTCCTTAAGGCCTTGACTTTCTGTACAGTTTCAAGCTCTATCCTTTTAATGTGATAAATGATCAGCTGGGGAGCTTCATCCTTAGTATGTAGATACTTAACCCATAAGTATCTTGAGTAGTCATCAACAATTACAAATGCATACCTTTTCTTGGATATAGACATCACATTAATAGGACCAAATAAATCCATGTGTATTAGATGAATTGGTCTTGTTATTGATGATGCTTCTTTACTTTTGAAGGAAATTTTCTTTTGTTTTCCCTTCTGATAAGATCCACAAAGACCATCTTGAGAAAATTCAAGTTGTAGTAATCCTGTCACTAATCCTTTTCTCACCAAACTATTGATAGTCTTGAAGTTTAGGTGAGACAACTTCTTGTGTCATAGCCAACTTTCATCTATTGATGCTTTGCTGTAAAAGCATGTGTATTTTCCTTCATTTGTTGAGCAGAAGTCAGCTATGTATACATTGTCTTTTCTGACTCCATACAATGTAACATCTCTAATTTTTCTGTTGCTTATAAGACATTGTTCATCCTTAAAAACAACTTGATAGCCTTTGTCACAAAACTGACTAACACTGAGTAGATTGTGCATTAGGCCATCAACTAGAGCTACATCTTCAATGATGACATTTTCATGAACTACTTTGCCATATCCCATAGTGTATCCAATTCTGTTATCTCCAAAGGATACTTTTGGGCCAGCTTTCTCCTCAAACTATGAGAGCAGGGACTTATTTCCAGTCATGTGTCTTGAATAACCATTATCCAAGTACTACAACTGCTGCTTTTTCTTGCCCTGCACACACATGTAAACTAGTTAGATCTTTTAGGAACCCAAGCCTGCTTGGGTTTTGATTTAACAGTTTTAATCACAGGTTTACACTTGGTCATTGGTTGTGTATTTTTTTTCTTTTCTTTCCTCTTTTTAGGAGGTGAAAGATCCACCTTGGTCCTAGGCGGCTTGTGAACAACCTTTGATCTTTAAGGAGATATTCTCCTTGTGTTATTATGAACATTAGGCATATAGGGCTAAGCATAATAACAGTTTCCACAGGCATTGCAAACATATGATGGATGTCTAAAGTCACCATAATTATGA
>CM025785.1:20899197-20914111 GCA_014636745.2 Centella asiatica
AGGCATTGCAAACATATGATGGATGTCTAAAGTCACCATAATTATGACATGGCATATATTGAGGTGATGCAATGTATGGACAAGGAGCTGCATATGAAACAGGAGGAGCATGCATGTTATCAGTAATTTTTGTGCATTTAAAAGCAAGGTGGTTGGAGTTCCCACACTTGGTGCATGTCTTCCTAGATGCATTAGGTATTTGTGCATAATTACTGTATTTATTAATACCTAATTTACCATTCCTGTTTTTCTTAGGCTCGGATATTTGACTGCTTTTTAGCTTTTCTTTTAATTGTTTGTCAGTAAGCAAACCAACATTCTTAGTAGCCTTTTTCTCTAGCCCAGGTTCCAAAGTTTTCTTTACAAAAGTAGAATTTACAACTTTAGAACTCTCACCTTTTTCAATCTTAGTAGGTTTAACAAATTTGATTGGTTTTAATTTTCCTGCTGTTTTAGGCTCTGTGCTAGCTTCTAATTCTTTAGCTTTATCAGTGGTGATGGGTTGTTCACCAACTAATACAACAATGGGCATATCTGAGTATCCTAATCCAGCCTTTTGATTAGGATTTTGTGAGTTTAAAATATCTTGCACTTTGTGTGAGGATTATGTCCATTGTTTTATTTTATCTTGTTTAGCCTTGAGTTTTTCAACTAGATAAGCTTCTCTTTTCAAGGCATTATCAAGATTTATCTTAGCATTAAGAGCTTCAGTTTTGGCCTTTTTTAAAATTAACAAATTAGATTCTAACAAAGTATTTCTCTTAGAAATAACATTATTGGTCTCAATAATCCTATTGTTTTCTTTAGTAAGAGATCTTAAACTAGCATGCAAGTCATAAATCTCTTTGGCCATTTCTTGAATGGTAGCATCACATTCATTTCTAGAAATTGAAGAGATATTGAAGTTATGTACCTTAGTTGGTAATGAGTTCTGTGATTCAGTTTCTCCTTTAGAATTACTTGAGGATTTAGCCATTAAAGCCAAATTTACAATATCTTCCTCAACATCAGATTCATCTGAATCCACCTAGTCCTTACCTTCAGCTATAAATTACTTTCCTTTTTTCTTGAGAAGATCAAAGTACTTCTTTTTGTAATCTACTTGATCATCCTTGAAATCTTTTATGGTCTCAGTTTTGGGCTTCTTGCATTCACTGGCAAAGTGACCAAACTCATTGTAGTTATAACACCTGATTTTTGATTTATCAATCATGGTTGATTGACTTGGCTTGACAGCAGTAGATGTTGATGTTGATGAGTCTTTCCCGAACTTTCTCCCTCTTTGAAACCTCAAGTTTTTAAATTTCTTAGCAATGTAGGCCAGATCTTCATCAATCCCATCTAGCTCCTCAGGTGTATAACTCCTAACTTCATTTTCTTCAGTCTCACTGTCTTTTTCCTCATCATTGGAATCTTCTTTCTCAATGGAAACCTTCATGTGTCCACCAAGCTTCTTTTTCTTTGGCTCTGCAATCAGTGCAACAGATCTATCTTTGGAGTGTTGCTTATTCCATTGTAGGATTTCCAACTCATAGGTCTTCAAGTTTCCATATATCTCATCCAATGTTAGAAGACCTAGATCTTTGTTGGCTTCTCTGATTGCAGTAGTCTTTGGATCCCAATGTCTTGGAAGAACTCTTAGAAATTTGTGATTCACTTGGAGCACAGAATACTCCTGGCCATAGGTAGATAAATTATTAATTAATTGGATGAATCTCTCATATAGATCATCAAGAGATTCACCATCCTTGGCAGTAAACAACTCATATTGTTGAATCAGCAGGAGTTGCTTGTTTAGCTTGATTTGGTCATTCCCTTCACCTAGGACAGTGAGCTTGTCCCAAACCTCCTTGGATGTTTTGCACTTCATAACTTTGTATAGCATGTTGTTATCAAGTGTTGTGATAAGGATATCTCTGACCTTCATATCCTTGGCAGCCTCCTCATTTTTTGATTTAGTAAATTCTTTTGGAGTTTTTGCTTCATATTTGTCTGGTGCAAGAACTCCATCAGAGGTGATGCCAGATACAAGCTTCTTTATTTCTAGAGGACCTTTTTCAATAATCTCCAGGTATTGGTCATCTTTTACATCAAGATAACTTAAGATCCTTTGTTTCCAGAATAAGTATTCACCTTTCTTGAGTTGTGGAACTCTAGTGTTGTCCTTCGAATTACTCATGATCTCTAGATTGAATTAATCTAGAACTGCTCTGATACCAATTGTTTGTCCCATGGAGTAATTGTAGAAAAGGGGGTTGAATACAATTACTTATTTTTTCTTTGAATTAAACTATTTAATACAGTTTAAAACTTAAGAACAGTTAAAATAACTTTACTGAAAAGATATAACATATGAAACAATAAACAAATTGCAAGGTATGAATATTAATCTACAATATGTATATTTATTGTAAATCAATTTGAATCTTTACAATTCTTTCTGGTAATGATTACCAGCTATAGACAATCTCTGTTTTAAAATAACAGATGCACTCTAGAATATGAATTCTAGCTTCTCTCAAGTTATGAAAACTTGCTTATCTTTCTCTGGAAGTTTATTACAGCTGCAATATGATCTGAGATAAGATATATTCACACCTACAATGTATAACTTATCTCCTTGAAGCTTCTTTGGTAGCCAATTTTTCCTTATTAGACCACCATCTATATTTTAATTCCACCGCCTTTAAACTTGAGTTAGTGAATTTGTGAACTTAGCCATGTGTCATCTTATATGTCATGTTTAGTCTCTGATTATTTTATCCCCTGATAGACAGTCTGTTTATCAGTGGATATATATCCCCTGACGACGAGAAAACGATCCCTTAATGCTGAGACACTCATCCACTGACGCTGAGAATCTCATCCCTTGATGCTGAGAAACTCATCCACTGATGCCGAGAAACTCGTCCCCTGATACCGAGAGATTTATCCCCTGACACCCAAGCACTTTGGTGCTTCACATTTTATCCATTGATGCTCGAGTACTTTGGCGCTAGTTTAAATTACCCGACGACTTTGGCGATGAGTAATTTTGAGTTTGGCGATGTTGTTGATTTGCCCGACGACTTTGGTGATAGTCATTTTTAGTTTGGCAACGGTCAAATCTTCTGAAGGCTACTTTGGAGTGTCTTTGCCTTAGTCTATGGTAGCTTCAACATTAGTCTCCGGTGAACAAAGACTTAGTCTCTGAAAGACTTAGTCTTTGATGGACAAAAACTTAGTCTCCGATGAACAAAAACTTAGTCTCTAATGAACAAAAACTTAGACTCCTATGACCAAAAACTTAGTCTCCGATGAAGAAAAACTTAGTCTCCAATAGGCTAATTTTGCTTGACCAACTTTGACTTTTGTTGAACTTTCCAAATGTCGTCTTTGTAATCTTTGATACTTACCTGCAATCTCTCATAGTAGTTTCTCATAGTGCACTACTGTCGGTACATGTACAATTACACAATCTAACAATTCTAAGTTTATACATCATCATCGAATGTTATAATTCCTAACAACTACTCAAAGCACCCAAATCTTAAAGGGAGCATCGATCTAAAGCTAATGTGACAAAGAGATTACTTTACAATTGTATTTGGCAAAAATTAAGCACTTAAGAAAATGAATGAGTGAGAATTAGACCTGGACAACACTGGGAAGGGCAAGAATCTTGGAGAAGACAAAGAGAGAAGGATGAGAAGTGGCTTGTAGTACAAGTTCCTTTCATGTTAGTGTATAGGCTTGCTTAATGATATGCCCAATGTGCCCTGCTTGCATTTGTTCAATATGCATGCTTTTTCCTATCAAAGATGTGTTTTAATATATATTATGAAAGGCATATATATATATATATATATATATATATATATATACACACACACACACACACACTTAATTGAATCAGTGAAAGCCCAAATATTTTAGACAGAGGACATATTTAATTGAAATATTCATTTTGTCCCTTATTATATATGTCAGGAAGCTCTTGGTTGAAATCTTTAGGCATCTTTTGTTTGGTTGTCCAATTATCGACATTGAGACAACTGTCCCGTGCTTCAAGTTGAACCACTATATCTTTCAGATTTTGGGCCATTTTTCCAATCTTTGCCTCAAAATCTTTAAGTTTGTTTTCAAGCCTCACAAGTTCAAGTTCATGGTTCTTGTTAAGCTTCTCAACATCACAATTCTTGTTCTCAAGCTCTTTTTTGAGCTCAACAACTTTAAGCCCGTGGTTATTCTTTAACCCCTCAACCTCAAGCTTGTGCTTGTCCCCAAGTTCTATGAGAGCTTGACTAATCAGAAAATTAATTGAGTCAACTATCCTAACATCCCGAATTATCTTTACGAAATATTGTCTTTCAGTATATTGCTTAATGGAAGGATTCGTTTTTAGTTCCCAAAGGTAGTTATTTTCAGGACCAACTCCTAGTTGTAGTACCTCAGGTACTCTTTCATATTTCTCTTCCAATTTTGTATATAGTTGTTGGTAAGAGTTTTGTTCCTCTGAGGTATGATCACCTTCAAAGAATGAAGTCACTTCCCTGGTAACCCTCATCTTTCCTCTGATCGCCACTCGAAAAGCTCCAATAAGGGTTGCGTGTTGCATGTTTGTAGTAGTGTTCTTTACATGTAAGCCAAATTTGAATAAGGAATATATTATCCTTATAACAATGAATCCTAAAGCAATGCTTGACGCAATAATTTATTTCTTGCTTTACTCTTCATGTTCACTATTCCTCTTACTTCTTATCTTTTTAATTGTCTCCGTGAATCCATACATTACGATACCTAAATGCAATAAAATGATGAATATATCTGTCAAACCTACCCAACCATGCACATATTTAAGGGCTTTACTCCACCATGGTCCTCTATTATTAGCCTCAGAACCTTTGGGTTTAAGTATGAGTTCCATCAAATATAACACCAATTCAAAGGTACTTGTCATCATAGTTGTTATCTTATATGGGCCTGTGAAATAGATGGCCCCAAGCAAATCTTCTAAAAATGTTATGGCAAAGGCAGTCGAGTAAGCTCCATACATAGTTACTTTAAATGTTGACTCATACCTATAAAATCAAACGCAGTATTTATTTATATAATAGCAACAATACAAAATAAATTTTACCTTTTCCTTTATCTTTCATTATTCTTAAAAATTAAAACTCTCAAACATATACTACAACTTGAACCACAAAAAATTGACATCTTGAGATACCTCTGCATATTAATTACATAGAAAATTAATCATGTTACACCAAAATATATAATATCAATTTTGAAAATTAACTCAACTCATTTTTCAAACTCAAATTTTAAGAGATTTAAGTGAAGGTTTGGGATAAGAAAACTTAAAAATTGAAATATGTAATAAATTGCAAATACCACAAATTTATGTAATTATATTAATAAAAAAATAAAATTAATATTTAAATATGAGTCATTTTTTAAAATTAAAATCAAGATTGATCTTATAATTTTAAGAGGATAGAGTATTTCTAATGGTCACATGTATAAACAATAAAAAGTATCAACAATATCAATACTCTTGTATTTATCGTTTAGCCATATTTAAATAAATAAAATGATAAATATAAATATGTCTCGCTGTTTTTATATATAAAACATTTAGATAAAACTCAATGAATGCAAAATAGGAGACACATAATAACTCTATCTCATCATACGCAAATTTCAAATTAACATAAATCTATTTAGTTTAAGTCGATAAAAAATCAATATTACTATTATAAAATGTATAAAAAAAATTCATTAATAGGAAAATTGTTACCAAGGCATGAGGAATACGTGTCCCTCACCGGAGCTCGTCTTCCACGGAATATTCCTCCGACATTCATCAAGTATATCTATCTTTCATGTCATTAGGATTTATCAATCAGAATATACACGTTTTGGGTTTATATAAAGTAATATATTCATACTTATTGGTATTTAGAAACATCATCAAAAACAGAACATGATAACAATATTTGAAATATTTTTTAAAAAATTAATTAATTGAACTGATTTTATACCTCATAACATGGGAGGAGTTCAGAAATATCCATCATTTAATTAAAAAAATTACAATATAAGCTAAGAAATTGGGTAGTTGAAAATATTAAATTTAACCATAAAAATAACATATTAACATGAAGTGAAGAGTACATTGTACCACCTGCCCACGCTACACTATCTTTTTCACCACGATGTGAAATTTTTTACATGCATATCACATTTTGTATTTATTCTTATACTTAACTAACTACTTACTAGAATAGTAAAATAAAAATCTCATTCCTTTTCCGCCTGCTAAATTAAAATAGGGGAAATAACATTTCTCTACTTTGCTCTAGAGTACACTGTATTTATTCCAGTCTGTTAAACTTGAAGGAGTAATTAGTGTAGTATCCTGGGATGATATATTATTTTGATGGTTAATATGAAAATGTTGTTTGTCTTGTGATTGTGAGAACCTTTACAGACATTAGAATGTGGCATAGCATGTTAGACAAAAGAACCACAGTTAAACGCAATCAATGTCGAGCAAGCTTTATTATGGTAATATGTATCCACATCAAAACTTTGTTACATCCATCCTACTAATCTTATTTTGTTACTATTATGTTAAAGTTGGTGACCTCTTTTACTGCATTTTGATGTTTTGAACACACCTCATCTAGCGATTATATACAATATTTACATGCTATCGCATAAACTTTTATGAGATAAGCTTAAAAAGTTACAACCGGACTTATATGTCCGAGTATATTTTACTTTTATTATTTTTGAAAACATAACGTCTACATTGTAGTAACATATATTATTTAAGTGCTTATATTAAACGTGTAAGATCAACTACATTGGGTCCTTCTCTACATTAGCATCTTTGCCAACATCTATCATGTTATTGATGTGGTATCTATTGACACGCAAATTTTAATTTCTGATGCCATTTCGTGTTCTTTGTTTTCATCATAGTATGACACTCGTGCACCTCTAAACATCTCTACTATGGATGCAGTGAATGAGACTGTCATTTTGCTCATACATTAAGCTTGTTAATCTAGTCGCATTCAATGAATTTAATATGTCATCTAAAATCACGGATCTTATATCGCATCAACTTCTCCCCTTGTATCAATCTAATATTTTGGTCTTGCAAGGAGTATTGTGTACTTAGGTTCATTACTTTGTTGTCAACAAAGGTTGATTTTTTTGAGTACTTCACATGTTGTTGGGGTTCACCCATTTTAGTGGCATTTCTCAGAAATTATGTTTATCGTAAGAAAGTGTAATTTTTTAGTCCTTGGTTGGTTAGATTTGTTGCTCGAAGTGTTAGGATGTAAGCCCCATATTGATAATTTAAAATATTCACAAGCAATGCACACATATGTCATACATGCATATATACATTCATACATAGCATTAAATTTGAAAGCTTACATGTTGTCATGTGAAAAAAAAATATATATATCCACTGGTGGAGAAATATCTACGGATGGAGAAATATCCACTGAGGGAGAAATATCCACCGATGGAGAAATATCCATCGATGAAGAAATATCCACCGATGGAGAAATATCCATCGATGAATAAATATCCACTGATGAGAAAATATCCACCGATGGAGAAATATCTACGGATGGAGAAATATCCACCGATGAACAAATATTCACTGATGAGAAAATATCCATCGATGAGAAAATATTCACCAATGAACAAAGTACAACAATTGTAAACAAGCATAATAGAAACTAAAAAACTTTTTTAAAAACATGCAAGCTGCCTTCCGTCAGTCAACCCAAACACCCATTAGGAGAATTATAAAATAACTCACTCTGGTGAATAGCTTCTTGATTGATTCTTTTTTTGTTGGAAACTAGACTTGTGTATCTTTCCAACCATTTATGCCTTGTACCCTAATTTGTTGTGTGTAGGTGCAGGTGATCCTTTGAATATAGGTCAAAATCCTGATCTGAGACCCTATTTGAGCATAAGATCCAAGAGATTGATTTTATGAGATCTCTCTCATATCTTATCCATATGATTTTATTCTTAATCCGTTAGAAAGCTTGTTAAGCCCTCTATAACTTTTTAGTTTTGTGTTTTGAGAGATTATATCTCTAAGAGGGTGAAATTTTGTGTTAAAACAACCACCATGCGATGTCCTATTTTTGTCTTACTGGTGGTGTGTCCCATTTGGGGTGTATATATATATATATATATATATTATGTTTAGACCATCTTTTCTCTCATCTTCTTCCTTATAATTCCACAGCATGACCCTAAATCCCTTTCACGTCTATTATTAACACAAAATCATAACAATTCATAGAATCAGAACCAAGGATCACACAAGAAGTAAAGATTGAAGTAAAAAAGCAAGCACTAGCTATTGCATCGATTATTTTCTTCAATTTTTCCACTTTTCCAACTTTGAGGTAGGAGTAACTTGTTGTAAAGTTAGCATTCTTCATGTATATGTGTTCATAGGATCATTCTCTATGTGGATATATAGTTGAAACTTCGTTGCAAAAGCTCGAAGGATGTTTTTGGCCGAAAGGGTCATTTTCATGGTTTTGGCCTATATGAGTACTTTTGATGCTTCTGTTCGATTATGGTTGTCATACTTGTTACCTTGAGACTATTGTAGACCTTAGGATTACCTGATAGAGTGTTTTACATATCTAATTACATAAAAGCTATATGTTGTCATCTTATGCACACCATGTGTTTGATTAAATGCCTTGCACACATACGTGTTTAATGTTGCATCTAGTGGCGCCATGAGGATACTAGACTTGCTTCTACATGTGTGAATTGTTGTTCATGTCATATTAATATCGATATAGTTGATGGTAATCCACCTTATCAAATATAGACATGTCATGTATATGTGTTATTTATGATGCATACGCGAATGTGAGATCACTTCTTAAGGGTGAGATCACATGCAGTCATATTATGTGAAGGGCCAAGAATTGCAGAGACCATATTCCAAGTGTATTAACGAGGTACATCGGATAAAGGTGTCCGGAGTCTTTGCCCGAATGATGAAAAGCTACTAAAAAAAGCAGGGAATCAATAGGCGATGGAGCTATGATTGTTTGTGTGCTGTTACAACCCTTTCCATGTTTCATATCATGTAGGTTGAAGCTGTGTGGAGTAGACCGAGTTCTTCGAGCTCATGCGGAGTAGTTTTGAGGCGTAGCCTCTTTGTAACTTGTCTTTTGTTGTATATGGCCTAAAAGGCTTGAAACACGTAAGACTAGACTTATAGTTTGTAACTTATGTTTTTCAAACTCATAGCGGTGATATTATAATTGTTTAGCAAATGACTATGCTTATTTCCGTTATGTTTATTCCACAAAAGTTTTGAAATATTATGTTTTCATAAAAGTATAAATGTTACTAATACAGTGTGCCACAATCGGATACCAAGTGTAGCTCATTTGACTATCGGGTCGGAGTGTGACACGGGATCTTTATTTTGTCACTGTAGAACTCTACATTAGTCTATCCAATTCATTCATCTTACAACTTGAAAAGTTAATATTCTGGTAAATCCTGGAATTACAACACTTCATAGTATGAGAAAATATGATATTTGATTGCAATAAGATTCTTTGTTTGTAGTCTTCCTTTCATATTATTTCTGGTAGAATTATTGTCTGCAATCCATGATATTATAATGCCTTTCATCAGCAATCATGATAAATTTCTATTATTAATCAAATGAAGCCTCAATAGTTTGTAAGTGGACAATTTCTGGTTGCTTCTATTAAATCAGTATGTTGTTTGGGGTTCTAAATTGAAGATCTAAAATGAATAGCTTTGATAACTTTCTGTTCTCTTCCATCTAAATGATTTAGCTACATACTGTTATATTTTAGGTTTTAAGTTGGATATGTATGCTTAATATATTATGTACATAATTCTGGAAAAAAAGAAATATAAAAGAGAGAAGATGGGGGAAGTTACCGACTTTAGATTTTTTGGTAGTTGCTTTTGATGATTTTATATTAACATGGTTGCATAAAAAGAAGACAACTTGATATTGGGTACTACGTAGCAATTCAACATTCAGGTTTACTTTTTATGCTAATTATCTACTATGATGTGTTTTAATCATCCACTACACTATCAACATGGTCCTTCAGATATCCAAATATTTCTGCCTTAAAAAGTTGACAGCTCTATATTATCTTCTCCGAGGATTTAATATGTGTCTTAATGTTATAGGATGAAATTTTAGCTGCTGTGCGAGAGAAATCATCAAATGGTTACTTACTAATTGCGGCAAGTGGAGGGCTAAACCAACAACGAACAGGAGTAAGAAAAGTTTCTTGTTATTTGCTACTATGCATTTGGATATCTGTGAACTTATAATTTTTTCTTCAATCTTATTCCTGGTACTTATGGGAATAATATAAAACAATTGTTTGGATCTCAACAGTCAATATTGATAACCCATTCTCTTCCACTCAGATTACTATCATAGTGGTAGTTGTGTGGATTCTGAATGCTACTCTAGTTGTAACCTGAGTTGGACCATGATAATGCACATTATTTACTATTATTTGTATTAATTTTTCCATCTTTTTCCTATGATTTACGTATAATTGGTGGATTCTAATAATATTTTATATTTTTGGTCGTTAATTGAAGGTTGAAGACAAATGAAGTTTTAAAAGTGGAGATTTATGCATTAAAAGTTCAAGTCTTCAAGGTGGAAAGGTTAAGGAATTCCAAAGAAATGATACAAGATACCAGAACACTTTGTTCCATTAAGAATTAGAGAGACTCAATTCTAATCAACAAACTCGAAACGTTCGGTTCATTTAAACTAGATCACAAAATCTCATAACAACAATCAGAAACTTGACCATAACTAACGTTGTTAATTGCTTCAAACCTTAGAACCATCAAACTATTACGGATTTGATATTCTAAAAAGCGATATATTATTTTGACAATTAAATAGTTGGTCACCTACCCAATTAATCAAAACAATAATAAACTTGTAAAACAGATAAATTGCAAATACCCAAGAATAATAGAATAGATAAAATTAGTTAGATCTCACAATTGATGGCGAATCAAAATCTTGAATATCCTTCTACTATAAATAAACTTAGCCGCACATAGTAGATGAAAGAGAATAAAGTTGCTGGAAAATTCAATGCCAAGAATCCTTTCTGGGGTTGTAGAATTATCTCCTTAAATAAGGAAGAAGTTGATCTCATATAGAATTCTTTCCTTCCTTGGAGAATAAATCTAAAACTCTTTTCCTATTACAAATATGATAAAATAAGGTTTTATCCCTCTAAAAACGTGGCTAAGAGTTTACAACTTAAAAGATTACAATAAATATTAAATTAAGCCTTCAGGGACAGCTTATGACTTCCTGCAGAGTATACCCACGCCGTATGTGCTAAAGATAAATAACAATCAAAACACACAAAATAAGTACAGATAATATTTAAGAACATGAAAATGATAATAAAAGACATGATCAAATTACGACTTATCATTTATTTTATCTTTTTTTTTTTTAAAGATTTATTTAGGAGTTTCCTTCCTATTAGAAATAGGAAAAGAGTGTGTGTGTGTGTGTGTGTGTGTATATATATATATATATATATATATATATATATATATATATATATCAGGAGACTCTCAAGAGGATATCTGATATATCATCGCATAATTTTCTTTTCTAGGGTTGTCTTCTACAATTATGAGCGGCTAACTGCATTAAAGTCTAGCCAAGGTTTTTCAAGATTTTGACTAAATCGAATCGTGAGACTTCTTTGATCTTATTCTCTTGATCTTTTCACGCGTATTTATCTATTCTCTATGCTCCCTTGTTATTATTATTTTGATTAGTTGAATAAGATGCATATTATTTAGTTGTCAAAATAATATATTGCTAATTAGAATATCAAATCCGTAATTGTTTGATTAATTCTAATATTAGTAGCAATTAACAACATTGATTATGGACAAGTTTTCAATTGTTGTTATGGAAATATTTAATCTAATTTAAATGAACCAAGCTTTTGAGTTTGTTAATTAGAATTGAGTTTTTTTGGAATTTAAGGTTATCACTAAATTAAATCTCAAGAGTTTGTTTGGGGTTGTTTAGTTGACAAGAGAAGTAGTCAAAGAGCTTATTTTGATTATCGGAGAAGTAAGAAAAAATTGGTTGTTAGTTCTTGTTAACAACTAGAACAAATTTACTCTTGAATGTGAAGCGTCTTTTATGTCAATGATTGATTTGTGAAAAGTCAAAACTGAGATTATCTTCAGCTAGATTATTTTACTTGATTACTCTTCATTATTTGTTTTCATTGTTTTATTAGGATTAATAAACAAAATCCCCTATTTATTTATATTGATTTTTTAGAAGTAAATCTTGACCAATTTCTGTGGGTTCGACCTTCCTTATCGCTATTTACAAATAGTCTAGGAGTGATTGACAACTCATCAGCTAACTCCTTTGAAATACTTGGGTTTTTATGAAGTACTCATTAGCTATTGAAATATATGAAATCAGTGGTTGTATGTGACATTTGTGCTACATGAACTACATGGAAGAGGAACCAAGATGAGCAATAAATTGGGAGTTCTCAAATCAAACAAATTCTATTTGTACAAATAATAAACAAATTCTCAAATCAACGTTGTCAAAAGAGTCCCAGACAAAGTCATGAGATCCATGGTAAAGCCTCCATATTCTATGCGTGTACCAAGGAAATCAGAGCCAGACTATTAACTGGAGGAAGTGCTGCCTATACTCACGTGTAAGTAGTCCATTATTTGAGAGTTTATTGTTCATATACTCACGATTACTTACAGTAAACCATTTTGAACTCGTTATTAACTGTTACTTGACTTTGAAATTTGCAGAGGTAAAACTTAAAATGGGAATTTTAAAAAAAGGAACCTCAGACAGATATCTGGTTGAATAAAGCTGTCAATCAACATTTTTGACATTTGTAATATTTTATCCATTGTGATGTGATTCCTTTGGTTGCCATTCTGGGATTTAAATTTATTGGTTGGTCCTTTATTCAGCCTTCCTCCACTAGTTTGGGAGGAAAGGCAGAGTTGAGTCGTCATTTTTAAATATTGTTTGTTGTTAATAAGATTCTTTTATTCCTTATTTTGCAGGTTGTTCAGTTGACTAAGTTCGATTATAGGCCCTCTAATGACCTTGATGAACAGCTTCAGAAGTTGCGTACAACTATCATCCATTAAAATTTACCAAACCTACAAGGAGTATTGGCCAGAAAACTGTGATGAGGATGCGGAAAATGGCAGAGCGCTTCGTAGCAGTTCATCTAAGGTTCATTGTTATTCAGAATCCAAACTCATATGATTTTCTTATTTCTTTTATGGGCGTCTTCTTCAGCATAATCTTTGCACATCAGAATTTTCTTTATTGTTAACGTTCTCCTGAGAGACGTGATTTTTTTGGTTATGAATGTTATGTTTGGCGGGGCCATTGCTCTTCTTCAGTTTGGATTTACTAATTCAAGTTTCCATTGCATGCACCCTTCTTCCTCCATTCCCTCATTCCAACTAGCAAAAGTAATCAGAGTAGCTCTGGCATAAAAATGTTTAGGATTTTAATGTGTGACATGAATTTTAGAAACATGATTGGAGTTGGCGTCTAAAACAAAGTACACGTTTGACTAGTCGCACGACCAGTGTAATAGGAATGCGTAATCCTGGGCCCTGTTTATTGGCCATGCTATGTCTACTAGTTTCAGTCAAAGAAAATAATAAACTACATTGATCCCTATGAATTAATAAGTTTATACTGTATTCTGAACCAAGTAAATGTGCTGATATTTACGCCACGTGATCAAAGCATAAGCAGGCACATATACTTGGCCCAGAAAGTTTGTTACAAACTAATATAATATGGTCCGAAAGCTGACCATTCACACTGAAAGGCATGCTAATCATTCTGGTATGAAAAGGGAATTTTATGCTTGAGGGTTCAAACAAACATGGATATAGCCATCTAAGAAATAAGTGCCAAGCTATAACATTTTTCTTAGCTTAGAAGATGGCCCATCATTTTTCTTGAAACTTAATTGTGTTCTTCTAGTGCATAGCAACCAAAAAGCAGTATACACTTTTGAAAAAGATAATTTAAAAAAAAAAATAAAGATAGAAAGGAAAGAAAAAACAAAGAAAGAAAAGTTCCCAGCTTTTGAACCGTAAAGTTTTGATATTAGAAGTCCACAAGCTATCTATGTGACCCTGAACTCGGCTCCTGTTTAATCGTATAGCAAGTGGTAGTACCATTTTTGAATAGAGTTAGGTGCATTCTTTTGGTTTTCCTAGTCAAATGCCACTAATTTGCAGTGTTGTATATTTCGTAATTTACAAGTTTAGCTAACGATTCTACACAGAAATACCTTACCTTGCATTTTGTTTCCCTGATATATGATAGGTTTGAACCTGATATGCTGGCATTTTCTGGTTGTTACTACGGTGGGGGCGACAAAGGGATATATGAACTTGGCGAAATAAGGAAACGGTGGACAACATTACCTGTGAGATAACTCTCTCATTGATTTGATAATCATCCAAGTATTATCGATGTGTTTATTGCGCTATTACATGATATAGAGCATACTGACATATAATTTGTGTAGTTACTTAGAGTTGCATAGTATGAGTACTTCGCCAGATGCCCATGGTTGATTGTTTTAGAAGTGCAGTGTTTGGGATATCTGTTATAATTTCATACTTGTTTATTCATTCCAGGAGACAACCCATAATTGGGAGCTGCTACACGAAGGAGATGCTTGCTGGTGAAGAGCTGCTGCCCTTTACATCTTTTTCTTCTCGTCTTGCTGCCATTGACTACATTGTTTGTGACGAGAGTGATGTCTTCATC
>CM025785.1:20944111-20990590 GCA_014636745.2 Centella asiatica
TCTTAAAGAACAGTCAATTAAAGAATTTTCAAAGAACTTGTATTCAAACCCCCTTCTACAAGTTCTAGGTCGTCTCTCTGGGAAAACGCAAATAAATTATATGAAGTCTCCAAATGACATAAGATTTGCCCAAAAAATTTCTCAGACTCTGATCCGGTCTAAACCAAATCCCAATTTAACAAACGAGGACTCAATTACTTTGGTCTGAGTTAAGAAAAATATAAAAGTATCTCACATGTGCATTCTCATGTCATAATTAAGTCCTGATTACTCATATTATGTGAATGTACATATCTTACAGAACTGTACTCGCACGAAGACAAATTAAGTTTTGCTAAGGACCACAAACAAGTATATATTCACTCCTTTTATTTCAATATTACGAAGACAAATTAAGTTTTGCTAAGGACCACAAACAAGTTATCATGATTTACTTTCGTTAATTGTTTTCATATATTTGTATGTTATGCTTTAGTTTCTGCTATGATTGTACATGTACATATATAATTGAGCTTTGAATTACAAGTTGTTTCTTGTATATTATATTTGTACAACTAATGAGAATGAACTATTCCTACCTTGATCATGCCACATGATTGTCTAGAGAAGGGGATTGTACTGATTTGTTCAGTAAGTTATTTCTTGTATATAGATAATCACCACGTTGGATCGTAGTTGCAAGCAACTTTTGTATATTTCAATTTATCAATTTTCAATCTATTGATGACAATTCAAACTTGTTGCTTCAGTGGATATTACCTCATCAGTGAATAACTATTATTTAATGAATAACTGTTGTTCAGTGAATAACTACTCATTAGTGGATAACTGCTTTTCAGTGGATAATTGTTCATCACTGGATAACTATCTAAATAATAATAGTCCTATCATTACCATAATCTCTATAACAACTATCTAAATAATAATATAAAATATAATTACCATAAATAATCTCTACAATAACTATATAATAATAACAGTCTTACAATAAAAATCTTTATAATAACTAAATAAATAATAATGTTATCTTATCATTACCATAAATAATTTGTATAATAACTATATAATAATAACTATCTCTATAATAATTATCTAAATAATAATATTGTCTTATCATTACCATAAATAATCTCTATAATAACTATATAATAATAACTATTAATAACAAGTAATAATTATTATGTAATTTTAACGTATTAAAAATACATAATAAATTTTATAATATTTTAGGGTTTGAATTGTGCTAGTAATAGTGGCGTGTATAATATTTTTTTCAAAATTTAGAATACACGACACTAATAGGGGCGTGATTGATATCTCTACCCCTAATAGGGGTGTGGATCTACCTTAGATGTTTGAAATATTCCAACCACGCCTCTATTAGTAGCATATATAAATAATCCCCATTTTAAATACAACTATCAAATTATCTGATTAATCGCCGATATTGAGTTAGTAGTGGGGTATACCCCAGACGTTTGTACATATTTTTTCCTTTTTATTTAATTTTACAATTTCAACCAAAAATAAAAAACATAACACATCCATGAACAAGAACCTCCCTTTTGTTTGGGATCTAAAGGAAACAGAATACCACGTTATGCAATTCAAAACACAACACATCCAATAAGAAAAAACCATCTAGAATACCAGTTACAAACAAATAAAAATTAATACTAATAGAAATTAATAAAAAGATACATCTCTACATTTTTCTTTATAAAGTTCATGTGCAATCCTATATCTAAATGTAACAACATCTACCTTCGTCTAGTTAAACTCCTTGATATTGTAATGTTGAGTAAAATAATCCATATATGTTTCATTACAAATATCGCACAATCATTGTCATCATCTTGTTTTGGACGATTGAAGACAAATCTCACCTTTGTCACAACATTTGGAAAAATAATTTTGCGTGATGCATGAAGCATTATGGGAATAATACTAACGTACAAAATTAAATAATATTAGAATAGGTATAAAAATATTATGTGCAATAATTATAATAATTATAATATACTAAAAATAAAGATATACCACTGTGTTAGAAATTATAGAATTTGATGATGATGTATAAACTTAGAATTGTTAAATTTTGTAATTGTACAAATACCTGTAGTAGCGTTCTATCAAATACTACCATCAGAGACTGCAGGAGACCATAAGAGACTACAAGGAATGCATTTGGAGAGTTCAACAAAAGTCAAAGTTGGTCAAACAAAATTAGCCTATCGGAGACTAAGTTTTCGTTCATCAGAGACTAAGTTTTTGGTCATCGGAGACTAAGTTTTTGGTCATCGGAGACTAAGTTTTTGGTCATCGGAGACTAAGTTTTTGGTCATCGGAGACTAAGTTTTTCGTTCATCAGAGACTAAGGTTTCGTTCATCAGAGACTAAGTTTTTGGTCATCGGAGACTAAGTTTTTGGTCATCAGAGACTAAGTTTTTTGTTCATCGGAGATTAAGTTTTCGTTCATCAGAGACTAAGTTTTTAGTCATTGGAAACTAAGTTTTTTGTTCATCAGAGACTAAGTTTTTGTTCATCGGAGACTAAGTTTTTGTTCATAGGAGACTAAGTTTTTGTTCATCATAGACTAAGTTTTTGTTCATCAGAGACTAAGTCCTTCAGAGACTAAGTGTTTGTTCATCGGAGACTAATGTTGAAGCTACCAGAGACTAAGGCAAAGACACTCCAAAGTAGCCTTGAGAAGTTTTGACCGTCACCAAACTCAAAATGACTATCACCAAAGTCGTTGGGCAAATCAACAACATCGCCAAACTCAAAATTACTCATCGCCAAAGTCGTTAGGTAATTTACACTAGCACCAAAGTGTTCGGACATCAGTGGATAAAATGTGAAGCACCAAAATGCTCGGGCATCAGGGGATAAATCTATCGGCATCAAGGGATGAGTTTCTCGGCATCAGGGGATGAGATTCTCGGCGTTAGTGGATGAGTGTCTCAGCATCAGGGGATCGTTTTCTCGTCGTCAGGGGATAAATATCCACTGATAAACAGACTGTCTATCAGGGGATAAAATAATCAGAGACTAAACATGACATATTAGATGACACATGGCTGAGTTCACAAATTCACAAACTCAAGTTTAAAGGCCGTGGAATTAAAATATAGATGGTGGTCCAATAAAGAGAGATTGGCTACCAAAGAAGGTTTAAGGAGATAAGTTATACACTGCAGGTGTGAACACTGATATGGAGAAAAGTCATACTTATACACTAGCATGCGTATATAGTTGCTGGAGTGAAAACTGCAGATAACTTATAGAAACTTGAAGGAAGAAAGTATGGAAGTTGGTCCAATCAAAAACCAGGATGGGAATTCCAAGAGGAAAATAAGGGAGTTGGAGTGATGATACACCAGAAATGTTACATAACATGTCAGCAAACAAGGAAGGTCATGCTAAAAAAAGAAATTATGTGACAGAGCTGTAATTACCAAAGAATATCAGAAATATTTTTGGAGACAACTCACTGAAGAAGCTTGGAAAACAAAGAAGCTATGTCTATAAATAGAGACATTGAGCAGTTGAGATAAACACATTGAGATAACAACAAGAATATATCTTATCTCAGATCATATTGGAGCTGTAAGAAACTTACAGTAAAAGAGAAGCAAGTTTTCATAACTTGAGAGAAGCTAGAATTCATATTCTAAAGAGCAGTTATTATTTTTAACAGAGTTGTTAGAAGCTGATCATTCACACCAGTGAGCTTTTATTGTGTTGATGCACCCCTGCTTATATTACTCTGCTTAAAGATTTACATTTATTTAATATAAGAATTGATGATGTAATATAGTCCTTGCTTATATGATGTAAAAGGACTTAGAAAAATATCCAACTTGTTAAGTGGATATGTTCTACTAGTTAAGCAAGGATTTTGATCACCAATGAAAACCCTGCTCATCAGTTTGGAAGGATACTGAAGATCTAAAAAAAAGTTCAAGGATAGTCCTGCTTAGAATGGAAATAAGCAAGGACTGATATAGCAAGATACCTTACCTAGGTTCGAGCAAGTTTGTCAGAAAAAGACTATCCTTTGTCCTGCCTAGTCAACTCCTAGAGAGCTTTTTCAAAAAGCACTAGAAGACAAAATAACGGCTATCTTTTTGAACTAAGCAAGGAACAGCTGAAAAAGTACAAGTCACTGTCAAGGCAATACAACTCCCAATGGATCTATTTTAAAATTCTCAATGGATAGAATTTTGGAGTAGTATAAATAGGAGTCATAAATTTCATTTATGAGAACTGAACAACCAAGAATCGCTCTGACATTCTGACACATTAAAAAGTCCAGCAAGACATCAACAAGCCTGAACAAGTGCTACAAAATCTACTCAACAAGGAGCGCTTTGCTTAAAGATAGCAAGCAAAATTTATAATCTGCTTATAGTTTGTGTGACTTAAATTTGGTCTTAGTGACTTTGTGTAATTTCGGGCTAAGTGTCCATTTGCTTATTATTTTGTGTGAACATTCTAGTGAGTGCCTTCTCAAGTAAAAGAGAAGAAGAATGGAGTAGGCTCAGACCGAACCACTATAAAAATTCTCGTGCCTATCTTTTTTTCTGCTTATCTTTCTTACTGCTTATTTATTTTATTCTTACTTTGCTAAAGTCTCTGCTAAACTCTTTTAGCAAAGACTTACTGTCATTGCTCCTTTAGCCATTAACTTTTATTCTAAAATCTAAGGGGTTCTTTGCTTAACAAATTCCACTACTAAATCTTTTCAAAATATAAGAAACTCTTTTAATAAGCAAGAAGTGTTTAAAACTAAAAGTTTTCTAAGCAAGTCTTAAATTTTGAAAAACACTATTCAACCCCCCCCCCCCCCCCCCCTTCTAGTATTTTTCTCTTCGGGACCTAACACATTGATTTATAAAATTTCAGAAACACTTGTGATATATTGTATTCTTTCAATTCCATAA
The DNA here is from genome assembly GCA_014636745.2 of Centella asiatica. NCBI lineage: Eukaryota > Viridiplantae > Streptophyta > Magnoliopsida > Apiales > Apiaceae > Centella > Centella asiatica. The sequence continues at coordinate 20,949,058 of CM025785.1, forward strand.
CTCTTAATACAGTATATTCACTAAACTCACAAAGTTCGAAAGAATTTTGTGATTTGTACTTAACCCCCCGACAAACCATCTTGTGGGACAAACACACCGCAATCAATTAAAAGCCCCAAATCTCCTGCGTGAGATCACTAACCTCGGTCATCTCATACAATAAGTCATATAAATACACGCACCATTTTTTAACATCATATATCAATAGGGCATAGTGATTGCGCTTCTTGTGAAAATTTGGGATGAAAATATGATAACTCAATCCTATGGGAAATCCTAAATGTGGGGATAGGTACGACTGGATAAAGCCATTAGATCCACAATCAACTTAGGATATTGATCCTTCCAAACTGGATATCCCACTACTATATCAATGAAAGAAATCGCGACGAAATAAAAGTCATGAGATGTGTTGCCTCTATATCAATTAATGTTCCGTCCACTGAAGCAAATCTATGTAGGCATCAATGATATTATTCAAAACCCACAAAGGTGGTCGTAGACTATACATGTCGTCACGACTTAGGGACAAAACACCTTCATCTCTGAGCGAAAACTAAAAAGGAGATGGCCTCTTGAGAGAAATGAAGAAAAACCTGTCAATTGTTTTCCTCTTCTCCTTTCTCAGTGTTGTGGTAGGGTCTCTAAACTTTGGATGCACTTGGGGAATGACAGGCCTGTAACAATATTCAAATCTACTAATATGTTGTAACACTCTAGTGGGTGATGCACTAGGAAATGACCTGGGTAATGTCCTCGAGGACGGGTGTGATGTTGAGGCCCTAAGTGATGAATGATATTCGCTTCTCTGAGTGACATTACAATCACCTTATCCCTCTATACGTTGAGTTATATCATGTATGCCACTAATGAAATGATCATATTGTTCCACCCAAGTGCATATATCTTCCCAACTTAGCTTCCCCTCTTCGAATTTTCAAAATAGTGATCGTGTATCTTCAATCTACACAATAAATGAGTATAGATAGTTGACCTTATTTCGAGTATTCAAATTGAATAATAACAACAATATAACATATTTACGAGAAATATGGCATGACTTTAATCAATGTATCATCAGGGTTGATATGTGTGGTTGGTCTGAAGCTGAGGATTAAGTTGAGATATGCGCCTTCTGGTGATTCACTTATACCATTTGAAGTACTCACCCAATGAGACTCTCTCAATGGCATCCAAAATCTTAGCCTTTAAATGATTTACAAGTCGGTACCACATCTCAATCTCAAACGTCCTTACTTTAGGTGCATTGACTCTCTTCGATATCTCATTCTCATCATTTTTCTGCCCTCAACCCACTAATCAATAGGAAGAGGAAGAATGTAGATGTCATCAACATCAAATTGTCAAGGTACCCATTTCGATAATTGATACTCAACTATTAAAATTATAGCATTTGATGATGATGTATAACACTTAGAATTGTTAGATTTTTTTAATTGTACAAGTACCTGCAATAGTGTACTATCAGAGAGTACTATTAGAGACGACAGATAAGCATTGGAAACTACAAGGAATGCATTTGGAGAGTACAACAAAAGTTAAAGTTAGTCAAGCAAAATTAGCCTATCGGAGACTAAGTTTTTGCCTATCGGAGACTAAAAATTAGCCTATCAAAGATGATATATTTGATCTAGGGAAATCAAATACAGGTTGCGAAATTTAGCTTTAGGAAGATTCCGTAAAGAACTTAATCACCAAGAATCATCAATAAAGGATTGATTGTATTAGTTTGCTTAAAGAATTTAATCACCCATAAACTAAATAAATCTGGTTGTGAAAGTATATAGGAATTAACCACCAACTTTCAGGATATTTGCAAGTTTAAAACTCATGAATTCTATATTAATCAAAGTCTGAATGTCCAATGTGCATTACAAGCAGCTATTTATAAGCTGATTAAAAATCCTAATCCTAATTGGAAAGAATATTATATTGGAAAGAAATCTAATTTAACAAGGAAAGTAAACAAACCTATTACAATTAGAAAAACAAATAAAAGTAATTTAATATACTTTAGGTCAATCGAGGAAAAAATAGTCTCTGACGGTTTAATGGAATTAGTCTCCGACAGGCTTAATTTGAACTTACTCCCCGACAATACAAATTATCCCCTGACGAGCTTAGTCTCTGATGACCATTTATTCCCTGACACGCCTTAGTCCCCGATAACCATTTATCCCCTAACGCGCGCAGGAACATCCCCTGGCGCCAATTCTCGGCAAACCCTGATGCCATCCTCGCACATCCTGGCTCCAGTCCTCAGTCAGTTCTCGGCTAGGACTCGAAGTTGCTCAACTCCATATTTATAAGTAAAGTAATAACAGAATTATAGATACTTCCTAACCAATGTCCCGCATATGCATTAATGGAAAATAAATCTAAGGATATATCATTCAAAGCCAGATTTACCCTTCCATTCAAAACTGCATCCGACTAGTCACCACCCAATGACTCCAACGGATCAAGAAACTAAGAGTTAGTCTGTCAGAGACTAAGGAAATTAGTCTATCGAAAACTAAAATTTGTCTTGTCGGAGACTAAAAAAATTAGCATGTCGGAGACTAAGGTTTGCACTATCAAACACTGATGTTGAAACTACCAGAGACTAAGGAAAAGGCTCTCTATTCAATTGAACAGGGGTCAGGGAATACAGTTGGTCAAGGGATATATCATCAAAGGATAAATATTCACTGATGAAAAATGGCCCGTTAAGGGATAAATATCCACTTTTGAACAAAATGGGTCGTCAGTGGATAAATATCCACTGATGAATAAAATGGCCCGTCAGGGGATAAACATCTACTGATGAATAAAATGTCAGGGGACATCAGGGAATAAAATGTTCATTAAAATCAAGTCATCAAGGGATAAAAAAATATCACCAAAGCCAGCACCAAAGTTCCACAAAGCACAAAACTTGAAGTTAACTAGCGCCAAAGTCGTCGGGTAATCAACAACATGGCCAAAGTCATTGGGTAATCAACAACAGCACTAACGTCATTTTGGTTGTCACCAAAGTAAGCACCAAAAGCAAAGTCAAGGTTGTTAGAACTGAATAAGCTCAAATGTTTGGGGGGTGGGGGGGTTGAATACAAACACTACAAACTTTTCACTCTTAAAATTTAATCTACGATGACTGGAATAGCTACAATGATCAGAAAAACTTTACTGAAATTAAAATGAATACACAACCATTTAAGTTAACATTCAAGTTACAAAGTGATTAACAACTACAATTCTGTAATAATTTACAGCTTCTTTTTACTTCCTCACTAACTACTGATTTTCTTTGAATATATCTCTTAAGATCTATTACAAAGCTTCCTTCTAGTGTGTAAGTGTTGTGGCTTCTTGGTTATTTCTCATAACAACTCTTTCTGAATATGTAGCAGATCAGTTGGTGAATCCACGTGCTAGACGTGATGTTTTTTCAACATAGTCACAGTATGTCACATCACATCATTGTCTTTTCGGAGTGGTGTGTCATACTGCTATTGGCTGGTGTTGCTTCTTTTTCATTCCCTGATCTTCATGCATTTAATGTTGGAGAATTATTATTGGATAACCAAACTTCAAGGAATATCTTCCCAGTTATACCCTTTGTTTTTGTGCCAAGTATCAATGATTTGCTTGTAAGCCCTGATGACGAATGGACTAAGTTATACCCATCCACTGAAGACAAGCCCTGATGTTGACTTGATCAGTGCTTCTGGATTCCCTGATGACAAGTCCTAGATGGAAACTAGATTAGTGCTTCGTTATCCACCGATGTCAAGCCCTAATGGAGACTCGATCAGTGCTTCATAATCCACTGATGTTACGACCTTCTTGTATCCATTAATGGGTTCCCCTAATGGGTTAATCCTTTAATGTCATCCCCTAATGGTTTAATCCCCTGATGGGTTCCCCTAACGAGGTCATCCCCTGACATAGTATTTTAGGCTTCCCCTGATGGGTTTTTCACTGTTGCCTTATTAAAAATACTTGTACTCTTAATCATTGATACTTTGTTGGCTTTGCCTGAAATGTCTGATGTGCGAAATACTTGAATTTTTAAGTAACAACAGTCAATACCTAACACAATCAAGTCCTTTGAAGTATTCACTGATGACTAGGTTGTCCATCAGTGGATGCAAAACTTGTGCAAATATACTAAGGTTTGTAGAATACCTTGAGTATTTACAGACACACATTTATTCATTTATTATATAATTATCATCATCAACATTTATTTAACAAGGGTTACTCACCGCCAAAGTCGTCGGGCAATCCATAATAGCACCAAAGTCTGGGCATCAGGGGATAATCTCAACGCAAGGGGATAATCTCAACGCAAGGGGATAAGTTTCTCGGCATCAGGGGATAGGTGTCTCGATATCAGGGGATAGGTTTCTCGGCACTAGAAATTGTTCATCAGGGGATAAATTATCAGAGACTAAAGATGACATATGGGATAACATATAGCTGAGTTCACAAGTACATTAATTCAAGTTAAGGCATGAAATTAAAATAAAGAAGGTGGTCCAACAAGGAAAGATTGGCTACCAAAGAAACTTCAAGAAGATAAGTTATATATACACAAATGTATAAAAACTGCAAGTGTGAACACTGATAAAGAAAAATATGGAGATAAGTCATACTTATACACAAGCATGTGTATAAAACTGATGGTGAGAAAACTGCAAACATAACTTATAGAAACTTGAAGGAGAGATATATGGAAGCTGACACATTCAAAACTAAGGAAGCTCATAGAGATAAGTTATATACTGTAGAGATAACTTATCATGGGAACTCCAAAAGGAAAATAAGGGAGCTAGTGTAATAAGAAGGAAACATACACCAAAAATGTTACATAAAAGTTATGTGACGGAGCTGTAATTACCAAAGAATATCAGAGATATTTTTGGAGGCAACTCACAGAAGAAGCTTGGTGAACAAAAGAGTTGTGTCTATAAATAAACACAGAGCAGTTGATCTAAAAGATATCTGAGTATCTAAGAATCTCTCAAGAACATCTTATACACAACAAACTCAGAGCATCAAATATATCTCATAACATAAATAGAGAAATATAGAGAGGTAGCAGCTGTAATAAATTTACAGAGTAAGTATCAAGTTTATATAAACTTGAAAAGCTAGAAATCATTTTCTAGACTACAATTGTTCTTCCTTGAACAAAGTTCTTAGAAGCTGGTCATCTACAACAGTGAGCTTTTGTAATCTTTCACTGATTAATAAAAATTCAGAAGTATTGTTTTCCCAATGAGATAGCCGAGAACTTGTAGAAGGAGGGTTGAATACAAGTTCTTTGAATTCTTTTCGATTACTTGTTCTTTAAGAAATTAATTTTTCTTGCGGAATGTAAAGAACAAGAACAAATCTATAAACAATTGCTTTTATTGATTTTTAACAATTGATTACAAATTCTAACAATCACAACAATATGATCGTCAGCTTCGTTTTTTTCTGTATTGTATATCTATGATAAACTATCAAAACATACAACTTCTGTTACAACTCTGTAAACCTAATTACAGCTTCCTAAACTGAATCGTAATTAATTCAGTTACCAATTCTTAATAAAATTCAGCTTCCTTATTTGAATCAAATACAATCTTTCCTTTTTGATTAGGAATAGATTTATGGTTAGTTTCCTTACCAGCTACGTCTTCAATAATATCTCAGTCCACATGGAAGACATTCATTATTCAATTTGAACTTTATATCTTATCAGGGAATAATTCACGACTAGTCCCCGATAACTTCAATCTTAGTCCCCAATCACCTTAGTCTTTGGTCTTTAGTCTCTGATCAGGTTGGGTAGTCTCCGACAGAGTCATTAGTCTCCGATGCTTTTAGCTTAGTCTTTGATAATGTCAGCTTAGTCTCCGATGTATTAAACCTAGTCGTTGATGACGTCAGCTTAATCTCTGATACACTAAGCTTAGTCTTTGATGATGTAAGCTTAGTCTCTAATGCTTTATTCTTAATCCCCGATGACGTAAGTCGTAGTCTCCGATAGACAAAACTTAGTCTCTTGTAGGCAAAATCCTTAGTCTCTGACAAGTGTTGCCTTAGTCTCCGATAAGCCTTTTCTTAATCTCCGACGGATTAGAACACAATATGACTTTGTTGAAGCTTTGATACAATCTCCAGTAGTTATTTACAATCAAAAATAAATCTATCTCTTTATTACAAATGAATAAATCACAATTAAAGAGATAACTACTAGCTATAAAACTTCAGTGTTACTAATTAACACTTTCTATACATTTGTATATCTAAGTAATCTAAAGACAATTATCATCAAATGTTATAAAACCTAACAAGTATTTATGATATATTGTATTCTTTCAATTCCGCAACTTTCAATACAGTATATTCACTCAGCTCACAAAGTTCAAAAAAAAATTGTAGTTTGTATTCAAGCCTCCTTCTACAAACGATCTTGTGGGACAAACAATTAGTATTAAAGCCTATTGATTAAAATACCAATCAATAGATCAAAAGATGGGACAGAAGGATAGCAATGTCAAAATTCCAATGCTCAAGAAGGAAGAGTACTTCTTATCGAAGAGAAGAATGTTCTTGCATTTGGAATCAACTGATTCCCAATATGATGACATCCTTAAGGAATAACTTGTCATACCCAAAAAGGTTGTGTCACAAGGTATTATTAATGGCATTCCAACCTAGAGACATTTGTACCTAAAAAGCCAAATAAGTTCACCAAAGAAGAAAAAGAGGAAGTCCTAAAAGATAGAAAAATTATGAACATCCTTCTACAATAGGTTGGACAATGATATGTTAAATAGTGTCATTAACTGCCAAAGTTTCAAAGAAATTTGGGAAACCATTCAAGTACTATGTGAATGAACTGAAGAAGTAAGAGCCGACAAAAGATCATTGCTCATTCAACAATATGAGTACTTCATTGCCAAATCTGGTGAATCTATTACTTAACTGTATGATAGATTCAATAGACTCATCAATTATCTGAGATTGCATGGGAAAGTCTATAAAAATATAAACACTAATATAAAATTCATAAGGTTACTTCCACAATCTTGGGATGCCAAGACAACTGCTATAAGGGAAGCTAAGGACATGAATACCATGTCTTTGAACAAGCTATATGGAAATCTTAAAACCTATGAGCTTGAAGTGCAACAAAGAAGCATGTTGAATTCTGACCTCAAGAAAGAGAAGTCTGTTGCATTTACAACAGAGACAAATAACGTGAAGCTTGATGGGAAAAGAGTTCTCATTAAGGAATCAGATTCTAATCTAGAATCTGATGAAAAAGCTAAAGATATAGAAGTAGAGGAAGAACTCTGCACACTTGAAGATCTATATGACATTGATGAAGTCATAACTCTAATAGCTAAAAAATTCAAGAAGCTTAATTTGCCAAGAGAAAGCCTGGATTTAACAATGTCTCTACATCTACTAAAGAAAGTCAATCAGGCAAGGTTGACATATCTAAGTTCAGGTTCTTCGACAATGATGGTCTTGGACACCTTGCTAGTGAGTGTAGGAAGCCCAAGTCTGACAAGACGACAAGACAACCCAAGGATGTTAAGAGATATGTAGATTACTATAAGAAAAAGTACTATGAACTCCTCAACAATAGCAAGGGCAAGGGAAAGGCACTAATCACAGAAGGTAAGGATTGGGCTGATTCAGAATCAAAGGATGAAGAATATGTTAATATGGCACTGATGGCCAACTCCCCTGATAGCAGTGATACTAATATGTTGTATTAGTTGGGTTACAGTTTAGCTTAATCACTAATTTAGGTTGTTGTAATAAAGTTGCAGTAGGCACTGGAGAGCATCAGGGGATACCCATAAGGGGGTTATTACTCAGCAGTGTTGACATTAGGGGATGTTGTTCTCGATTGTCAGGGGATAATTCGCTCAGCATCAGGGGATGAGCTCTCGGTGTCAAGGGATGATGTCTCGACATCAAAGGATAATTATCCTCCTATGACTGTTATTCCATCAAGGGATAATTTAACCCGTCAGGGGGATGGCTATTTAACTGGTCAGGAGATATTTGTCCACTGATGAGTATTTTACTTGCCAGGGGATAATTACCCACTGACGACTATTTAACCCATTAAGGGATATTTATCCACTGACGACATGCAACGATATTTAAGTTTTGTTTTACGTATTTGTTTCCTAAATGTAATAGGTTTGTTTTTCCTTTCCTTTGTTAGATTAGATTTCTTTCCATTATAAATTCTTTCCAAATATATTAGGGTTTATCTCAGATTATAAATAGTTGCTTATGTTGTACGCTAATTCAGACTTTGATTTATACAATTTCGTGAGTTTTTAACTTACAATTATCTTGAAAGTTGGTGGTTAATTCCTTTAAACTTTCACAATTAGGTTTGATTTAGCTTGCGGGTGATTAATTTCTTTAAGCAAACTAAACAGATCGATCCTTTAGTTTTGATTCTAGGTGATTAAATTCTTTATAGAATCAACCTAAAGTTATTTTTTGCAACCTGTGTTTGATATTTCCTAGATCAAATACATCAAATACAGTTGGAAGTCCAAACTCCAAGAACTTCAAGGTAACTGACTTAACCATATCTTCTACTATGTCATTATCTGATTGCCAAGAAAGCATAGCTGACATGTGTAAAGATATATACAATTTAAAAAGAACACTTAGATGCTCAGTAAAAGAAAATGTCAGACTAATAGACTTGATTGAACTATTAAAAAATAGAAATTCCTTCTTAGAGTCTAAACTAGGTGTTCTAGAACAAGTCAAAAAAGAGTGCGAAAAGGCATAAGATGATCTTGCATGTGCTAAACAATTAAAGGAATGCTTGTTTTCCCAGTGAGATGCCGAGAACTTGTAGAAGGGGGGGTTGAATACAAGTTCTTTTAAAATTCTTCGATTACTTGTTCTTAAAGAAACTAAATTTTTCTTGCGGAATAAAAAAAACAAGAACACAAATCTATTTATAAACAATTGCTTTATTAATTTACAATTGATTACAAATTCTAACAATCAATTTGATCGTCAGCTTCTCCTAATTCTAAACTGTATAGTAAAGATGAAAACCTATACAGCTTCGAATTACAATTCTCTGTAAACTTAATTACAGCTTCTACAATTACTGAATTATTATTAATTCAGTTTCTATTCTAAATAAAATTCAGCTTCCTTATTCGAATCAAATACAATCTTTCCTTTTTGATTAGGTAAAGATATCTAGTGAGTTTCCTTACCAGCTACGTCTTCAATAACATTTAACTTTACGTGGAAGACACTCCTTTTTCAATTCGAACTCTGTATCTTTCAGAGATTAATTCACAATTAGTCTCTGATGCTTCTTTTAGTCTCTGACGGCTTTAGTCCCTGATGACTCTTTTAGTCCTTGGTACGTTTAGTCCCTGATGACTTTTAGTCTCTGATGACGTCAGCTTGTGCAGTCTCCGATAATGTTATTTAGTCTCTAATACGTTAAGCCTTAGTCTCCGATGACATCAGCTTAGTCTCTGATTCCTTTTCCTTTAATCTCTGATGACGTAAGCTCTTAGTCTCCGATAAAAAACTAGTCTCTGACAATTAAACCATTTTAGTCTCTGATCAGTTCTTCTAGTCTCCGATAAGCCTTTTTGCAAACTTTAATAGACCAAATACACAACTTGACTTCTTGAAGCTTCGATACTCTATTCCAACAGTTAATTACAAATAACAATAATCGTATCTCTTTACAAAGAATAAATGAATTACAAACAAAGAGATAACTACTGGTTACAAAACTTCAGTGTTACTAATTAACACTTTCTATACATTTGTACTCTAAGTATTCTAAAGACAATCATCATCAAATGTTCTAAAACCTAAGAATGGTTAAGAGCACAACTTAAGAAAAGCAGGACATCATCAAAAAATGGACCAACTCCTATAAAATAGTTAAGGAGACAATTTTAAAGTATAGCTCTAGTCCAAGTGAAGGACTAGGCTATAATAAGGTCTAGTGAAAGCAGCCAGTGATTGAGGAATTGTTAATCACTAGAACTAGTGAAGTTAGCACTAGTAAAAGTACTCAAGTAGCTATTGCCCCTACTTTTAAGAAAGTAAAATTTGTCAAGGCAGGGGCTACTAAGGAAAAGACTAAAGAGTCTATGCTAGAATAAAGAGTGAGTGAGCTTGAAAAGAAATCGAATGAATTTAAAGCCAAAAGCTTTAATCCAAAGCTAACTCATTCATTAGAGGATAAGCTGAAAAACAACAAAAATGGTAAGGAAGGAATTAACAAATATACTAATTATACGTTTATCATAAATACACCTAGGAAACAATGTTGGAAGTGTGGAAATCCCAACCACCTTGCTTATAAATGTAAAAATGTCCCTAGTTACATGCATGCTAGAATCTTACCCTCTAATAAAAAGAAGAGGTTAACTGTTTTGAACCAATCACATGTTAAAAAGGTTTTGTATTTGATGATGATGTATAACATTTAGAATTGTTAGATTTTATAATTGACAAGTTCCTACAGTAGTGTACTATTAAATACTACCATTAGAGATTACAGGTGAGCATTAGAGATTACAACAAAAGTTAAAATTAGTCAAGCAGAATTAGCATATGGGAGACTAAGTTTTTGCCTATCGGAGACTAAAAATTAGCCTATCGGAGACTAAGAGTTAGTCTGTCATAGACTAAGGAAATTAGCCTATTAGAGACTAAAATTTGGCTTGTCAGAGACTATGAAAATTAGCTTGTCGGGGACTAAGGTTTCCACTATCAAAGACTGATGTTGAAACTACCAGAGACTAAGGCAACGACTCTCTATTGCATTGAAAAGTGGTCAGGGGATATATCATCAAAGGATAAATATCCACTGATGAACAAAATGGCCCGTCAGGGAATAAATATCCACTGATGAACAAAATGGCCCGTCAGGGGGATAAATATCCATTGATGAACAAAATGGCATGTCAGAGGATAAACATCCACTGATGCATAAAACGTCAGAGGACATCAGGGGATAAAATGTTCATTGAAATCAAGTCATCAGGGGATAAAAGACTATCACCAAAGTTAGTACCAAAGTTTCACAAAGCACCAAACTTTAAGTTAACTAGCGTCAAAGTTGTCGGGTAATCATCACAACGGCAAAGTCATTTTGGTTGTTGCCAAAGTTAGCGCCATAAGCAAAGTTAAGATTACTCAGCATCAAAGTCATCGGGTAATCAACAACAGCGCCAAAGTCGTCGGGTAATCAACAACAGTGCCAAAGTCATTTTGGTTATCGCTAAAGTCAGCGCCAAAAGGAAAGTCAAGGTTACTCACCGCCAAAGTTGTCGGGGAATCCACAATAGTGCCAAAGTCTGGGCATCAAGGGATAATCTCAACGTTAGGGGATAGGTTTCTTGACATCAGGGGATAAGTTTCTCGACAGCATGGGATAGTCTTCTCGGCAACAGAAACTGTTAATCAGGGGATAAATGATCAGAGACTAAAGATGACATAGGGCTGAGCTCACAGGTTCATTAACTCAAGTTAAGGCGGTGGAATTAAAATAAAGATGGTAGTCCAATAAGGAGAGATTGACTACCAAAGAAACTTCAAGGAGATAAGTTATACATACACACACAAATGTATAAAGACTGTAGGTGTGAACATTGATAAAGAAAAATATGGAGATAAGTCATACTTATACACAAGCATGCATATAAAGTTGTTGGTGTGAAAACTAAAGCGATAACTTATAGAAACTTGAAGCAGAGATATATGGAAGCTGGTCTAATCAAAATTAGGAAAGCTCATAGAGATAACTTATCATAAAAACTTTAAGAGCAAAATAAGGGAGCTGGTGTAATAAGAAGAAAGCATACACCAAAGATGTTACGTAACAGGTTGGTGTGCAAGTAAGGTCATACAAAAGAAAAAGTTATGTGACAGAGCTGCAATTACCAAAGAATATTAGAGATATTTTTAGAGGCAACTCATAAAAGAAACTTGGAGAACAAGGGAGTTGTGTCTATAAATAGACACAGAGAAGCTGATCTAAAAGATATCTGAGTATCTAAGAATCTCTCAAGAACATCTCATACACAACAAACTCAGAGCATCAAATATATCTCAGAACATAAAGAGAGAAATATAGAGAGGTAACAACTGTAATAAATTTACAAAGTGAGTAACAAGTTTATAAAACTTGAGAAGCTAGAATTCATTTTCTAGACTGCAGTTGTTCTTCCTTGAACAGAGTTCTTAGAAGCTGGTCATCTACAACAGTGAGCTTTTGTAATCTTTCATTAATTAGTAAAAGTTCAGAAGTATTTATGATATATTGTATTCTTTCAATTCCGCCATTTTCAATATAGTATATTCATTCAACTCACAAAATTTGAAAAAAATTTGTGGTTTGTATTTGTTAGAGCAATATAAACTCAAGTGTTTGTAGGGGGGGAATACAAACACTTCAAACTTTTTGCCCTTTTTAAACTTTAGTCGGCACTGACTTGAAACAGCTACAATGAACAGAAAAACTATAAAATATGAACACACAGATTGAAGTTAAAATAGTTGTATTAAAACTTGATGTTTATCTGGAAATCTGAATAATCACAAATGTGATTAAACAGCTACAAAATCTATAATAAAATTACAACTTCTATGTCACACACACTAGCTTCTCTTTTCTTTGAATATATCTCTCAAGATCTATTACAAAGCTTCTCTCTAGTGATTTGAGTGCTACAGTGTTTGTTTGATTTGATGTACTCGATTGATCTCACTCTTGTATTCTGTTGTATGTACACCATTTTCTGTAAAGAAAACTCCTTTGCATATATAGAGATCAGTGGTTGAACCCACGTGCTGATAGACGTGTTACTTTTCTCAACTCAGCCGCATATATGTCACATCGATGTCCTTTGTGACAGACTGCTGCTGCTTTTTGTTGTTTCTTTTTCTTCCCCTGATCTGCTTGCATTTAATGTTCGAGAGTTCTTATTGGACCAATACAAACTTCAAGAAATATCTTTCCAGTTAATATTTCTTGCTTCTTTAACAAGCTTCGTTGATTTGAGTGTAAGTCCTGATGACAGGTGCATACTGTCATAACCATCCACTGACGACAAGCCCTAATGAACTTGATCAGTGCTTCTGGATCCCCTGATGACAAGTCTTGTTAAAGATTGGATCAGGGCTTTAACCTTCACTTGAGTTTTACTTGGTGTTTTTTTGATCCACTGATGTTATAACTTATGACATACACTGATGGCTTCCACTGATGCAGTGTTGAGCTTTCCCCCTGACGGGTTACCCTGATGGGTTAGCCTGACACTGTCATACCCTGAAGTTTTACCCTGACAGATGACATGACTTGATTATGCCCTGACACGTTCCCCCTGATGAGTTTGCCCAGCCACTGCCATACCGTGGCGCATTCCCCCTGACGGGTTGGTCTGCCTCAGTCATCCCCTGATGGGTTCCCTTGATGATTCTTAATCATTGAAGCTTTGATTGGAATATCTGATGTGCGGAATACTTTGACTGTTTTTGAGTAACATCAGACATTCGTCTTCACTTTGTCAAGTCCTTTAGATGTTCCATTGAAGCTTTGATTGGAATATCTGATGTGCGGAATACTTTGACTATTTTTGAGTAAAATCAGACATTCCTCTTCACTTTGTCAAGTCCTTTAGATGTTCCATTTTACGACTTGTCATATGAAGTGTTTGATCATCCCCTGATGAATGAGTTTATCATCAGTGGATGCAAAACTTGTGCTGATATTAAGGTTTATAAAATACCTTAAGTATTTACAGATGCACAATTTATTCTCTAAACATCATCATCATCAATTAATTCTAACAGTATTCAACCCCCCCCCCCCCCCCCCCACTTTTCTACAAACCATCTTGTGGGACAAACATTGACTATCTTGAAGTGAATCAGTGGCAAATGTGTTGACCCTTCTAGTCTATAATTCCATATAAGAAAACTGATATGGCCATCCCATCACTTATATGGACACATTTTTATAACATCATGTGCCTGGATATCAAGTTCTCCCCGATAAAATATTCTGTTGTGATGAGAAGGCTCGCTCAACCTTTATCCTAAGAATGAGTGATCCTTATTGAATGCATATGAAAGGATCCTTGGCAAGACATGTTTTGTATCTAGCCAAGACATATGCCAACCAAGCTTCATCCTCTCATATGCCCATACCTGCAGTGGAAGTAATAAAATAAATTGTAAGACATAATTGTAATATTATGTAAAAATATAATATAATGCAATAAAAAATAAAATATTTATAACAAATACATGTAATAAGGTTGTAAATTCATAAAAATTGGACATTTTAGTTGAACACTTATACAATCCTCAGTATAAGTATGCTAACATGGCAAACCCTCAGGAATAATCTTTAACCTCAAGAGTGTCCTCTATAAAGGTTATATATTTCAAGTGTATGAAATCTTTGCTAGTTTGTGGAAAGAGAATTGTACTGCACAACCACAATATATAAGACCTCAAATACAACCAAACAATGGAAGGATCAGGGTTTTCTGGACATTATCTAAATATATCAAATAACCAAGTATAAGTTAAACCGGTTCTTTTTTTGTAAGATATATCACCATCATATCCCATTTCCCACCACTATCATACAAATTCCTTTTGTGGGGACTTCATAGGAGTGCATGTGAGAGGTCTTCCTACAATAGGCAACTTTGTAATAAAATAAATATCTACCAAAGTAATTGTTACCTTCCCGCAATTTAAGTGAAACATGTTTGTCCACTTCTCCAATGCTCAATCAAAACCGATACGAATTACGCATCGTGTCTCAGAAGTTACTTGGATTGGCAAATAAGCCAAATCTAATACGCTCGAACAATCTATCCTGCTTCAGTCTTAGATATTGACACCACTTGTTATATGTACCATTAGTCTGTTGAATACAACGAATGGTCCAAGGCTCTTGATAATTTCATATTCGAGTAAATATGTGATTAAATTGATTATTGAGAACACTAGCATTATAAGGACCCAGATGATGAATATTATCCATTTTAATCAGAAAAATCACAAAAAAAAAAAAATACAACATGCATCATACTTAGAACACTAGCAATATGAAGAAATATGCATTATAAGCAATAGAATATAACAAATATGAAAGAAATTTTGAAATATTTCAACTAAACCTAGACAAAATAACTACCGTTCTAAAATTAGAAAATAAAATAGACTGCCGATGTAATATTTCAATTAAAAATATTACTTACTTGAAATTTGTAAACTGCTGATACAAGGATGAGGAGATGAGGAAGGAACTAACGTTGCTGCTAGAGAGATATAGTAAATTGGAGAAGAAAGAAATAAGAAAGAAGAAATTAGGGTTTTTTGGGTATTAGGGTACTATTACTGGCATGATTGAATACGCACTAGCAAAAATATGTGGCCCTTTCTTATTGGTCTATAAAGTATTATAAAATAATATTTATAGACTACACCACTACTACTGACATGGTTGATTATCACAGCCAACATACGTGGCCCTTTCTTATTGGTCCATAAAGTGTTATAAAATATTATTTATAGACCAACACGTGTGAAGGTTATCTACTGATGAACAAATGTCCACTGGTGAGCAGTTATCCACTGATTAACAAATATTATTTATGGTAATGATATTTTATATTATTATTTATATAGTTATTGTTATTATTATATAGTTATTATATGTACATATGTGCAGTTATCCACTAATGAATAGTTATCCACTGATGAGCATTTATCCATTGATGATCAAATATTTATCGAATTGATGAGCAAATATCTGCTGATGAGAAGTTATCCATTGATGAGCAGTTATCCATCAAAGTGCAAATATTCACTGATGAGCAGTTATTCACCGAAGGTATATAACAGTTGTAATAAGGAACTATCTGCATGACCTTTTTTTATTGGTCTATAAAGTATTATAAAATAATATTTATTGACCAAACCACTATTACTAGCGTGGTTGTTTATCACAGCTAATATCGTGGTCCTTTTTTATTGGTACATAAAGTATTATAAAATATTATTTATAGATCATGACCGTAATTACTGGCATGGTTGATTATCACAGCAACACACATGGCATTTTTCTTATTGTTCCATATAAAGTATTATAAAATATTATATATATATATATATATATATATATATATATATATATATATATATATATATCACAGCAGTAATAATGGCGTGGATTGTTTGAAATTTAAATAATATCCGCCCCTAATAGGGGCGTAGATCTACCTTAGATGTTTGAAATATTGGTGTGTATAAAGAATTCACATTTTAAACACAGTTGTCAAATTATCTGATTAATGATCGAGATTGAGTTGGTTAATATATGTCTTATAACTAACACAAGCGACAGATCATTTATCAATTAATATAGGATGATACATATTTAATCTTAATTTTAATCTTGTAATGTTTGAGCGCTGGTACACGGATAATGTTGATGGAGCCAGCATACAACATATTTATTAGAGAATAAACTTAATATTGAATCGAATTTAGTATAAATCTTCCATTTATATTGTCGTGTTGACATATTAAATCTTGAATTTTTACTATAACATGTTGTTTGGATGTTGATTTGTGTATTTAATTCTTTGGAGTTAATGTATTTAAAATTTTCGTGTTATTATCAACTACGTACATAAGATTCTAAGATACTTTATAATGCACCAAATTATGAACTACATAAGATTCAAAGGTACTTTATAATGTACCAATTTACTTTAATCACTAGCTCGACTTCTATGAATTTTAAGATTCATTTTTACATTTTAGTTGAAATTCTTCTTTAGATTTGTTAATTAAAATAGTAATTAAATAAATGGTGAGAACATAATGATATAATCTTTTAGTTGAAGAACATATATGTAGGGTGAAAATCGAACCTACAAAGGAGAATTGCGCAACCAAAATTAATATTGGTGAATGTGTTGTATCGACTTGAACCTAATTTAAGGGAAAAGTATAGTATGATTCTTTCAAAAATAGGATCGGAGAATCAAACCGTACTAATCTAGCAAGACGGAGCTAAACTCAACTTCAACCAAATTAAATCATACCTGAGGAAATCAACACATTGCTTATTTAATAAAAAAATTTGGTTAACTATATTTAGCATTTTAGCTTAATGTAAATATTTTTATTAAGCCATTGAACTAGATATGGATAATTAAATTATAATTTTTGAAAAATTATTTGATAAGATACCATTAGTTGTTAAGACTGTGTTATTATAATACGTAGTATATTGTATCTTAGTCTTAGCACATATACTATAGACTATAGTATTATCATCTTTGCATTTTATGTTGTGTTATGTTGTAGTTTCTTTTGACAGTAAATTTGAAATAAAAAAGTGTTTACTTTTAACTAATTTTTTTGATATAATTCCAAATAACATGGAATTATTATATAAATAATTTAATGAATAATAATTTCCAGCATATTTAAAAAAATAGTCAACTTGGGATTGAAGAAATACACAAATTTAACTCAACTCATAATTCTAACTAGTTAAAATATGTCATGACATTATATTTGACAATTACCACATCACTAAAAATAATAAATAAAATAAAAAACTTACCAAATAACGTATCATGTCAGATTTTAACTAATTAAAGTTGAGTCTTAGATTAAATTTAAGTCATTCCTATACAAATAAAAATTAAAGAATTACCAAACAGAGTATCGTGTCAGATTTTAACTAACTAAAGTTGGATCTTGTATTAAATTAAGGTCATTCTTATATATTTTTAACTAATTTAAATGTTTAATTATTAAAAAATTATTTATAAGAGCTGGAGCATTTGCTCTTATGGTAAATCTTATGTTTCTCTCGATAAAAAATCAAGTTTCAAATTCCCCAATAGGATTTTCTTAATAGTATAAAAAAAAATTAGTTATAAAGTTAAAGCGTTAAAAAAGTTTCAAATTCCTTGATAGAATTTTCTTAATAGTATAAAAAAAATTTAATTATAAAGTTAAAGCGTTAAAAAGGGAAAATTTTATAAAATTTTTGTGTCATTAACTCTTGTTTCACAAAGAATTTCATCTCCTATTTCGAGTAGTCATATAGTCCCTTATTGTGTATTTGTGTGCGTCGAAACATATCGTCTATTTTTTCTTATCAATCAGCTCTTACCAAATCACCTTATCCCCTCTATCATCCTTAATCACTCGAAGTTTCTGGATGTTACCTTCCTCCTGCATCTCTATATTATCTCTCTATACTAAATGATTTGCTCTTCAATCAATTTGTTGCAGTTACACGATGGAACCTTCAGATACAACTGAATCAATAGTAACAAGGTACATAACCTATTAAAGGAATCGGGCGAATTAGACATTGATTAGTATTAGTGAATGTGTTGAATCAACGTGAACTTAATTAAAGGACAAAGTATAGTGTTGTTGTTTTTTTACTTCAAGTTCGGTACACAAGTTATCTCGACTAATCTGAATTATATTTTGGATTTGGTATATGAGTTATTTCAACTAATTTAGGCCGTACTTCGGTCAAGTTCTTTCGGGGTAGTGCTCCCAATAGTATACTAGTATACTTTTCTTTTGGGACAGTGCTCCTAAGAGTGTATTTTATATTTTCATGGTTCGAAACTGATACATTTGTTTAAGTGAACTCAAGTCAAAGTATAGTGTTTTTTTTGTACATTCTGCCTAGTATCAAAGTTATTACGGTATCCAAGTTATCTCAACTAATTTAAATCATACTTCAATCAGGCCCTTTCAGAGGCAATGATCTCAACAGTGTACTTTACATTCTCATGTCTCGAAAGTTCGAAATTGAGACATTTGTTTAAATAAACTCAAGCTAAAGTATAATGTATTTTTTTTTTTGTATTTTTCATCTGGTATCCAAGTTATCTCGACTAATCCGCATCATATTTCGAAGACACTGTTGTACTTAAGGGCTTGAAACTCACCTAAAATTTGGAGAAGAGATAAAATGCAACTTGAGCGTGATCTTGCAAATGCCTGCACTAATCACCCTTAAATATCCTTAATTAATTGTATTATAATAACAAATATATTTTTCTCACACTTTCTCTCTCTACCTCCCCAAGAAACGAGAAACGAGATATTTATAGAATGCGAAATCTTAAAAAAAAAATTGGATAAAACAATACCCATTGGATTAAAACTAATTGGATCAACCAGATTGCGTCACTTGTCTTGCTGCTTGCTACTACCCTTTTTTTTTTTTTACTCGAACGCGTGTGGTGCACGCGCAAACCCTTTTTCTCCCTGGCGCGTGCCCTTCAAGCACTAGTCCCCCACCCTCTTTTCTAGATAAAACAGCGCAACGTGTTAACCTATCTGTGATCGGCTGTTTTCGCTGATTAGGCACAGACTTGAGTGGTGATCGTAGTGCTAGGGATGTGCAACCTTATTTATAAAAAACAGAAGCCTTTGTTGCTAGTACAACATGAACCCAATACCTCAATAGCCTTTCTTTGTGACACGACTCAAATTTTTTCGCATCCAAACAAGTTATTCTACCTCGTAATTTTGGTGGTTCTTACAACTTTGACAAGTTTCTAGAAAATAATCTAAGTTGAGATTCTAGAAAAATCTAGAATTCTATAGAGAATTCTACACAAATATGAAATTGGGTATAGAATTCTTTAGAAACTTCTAGAAGATAATAGAATCGCGTGGAATTATCTAAAAACTTCTAGAAGATGCGAGAATCACGTGGAACTATCTAGAATATTCTAGAGCTGTGTAAAATATTCTACAACTATGTAGAGGTATCCAGAAGATTTCAGAGCCGTGTGGAAGTATCCGGAAGAATCTAGAACTATAATCCAAATTATAGGAGGATTTGTGTATAGAAGTCTCTAGAAGTTAGAATACTTCAATACTTGTATAGAACATTTTAGAATTATCAAGTGTTAATATTTGTATAGAATATTCTAGAAAACTCAAGAACTTAAGAAGCCAACTATAAATAGCCCCAAGCCCCTCATTTGTAAGAAACAAAGAAACCAAGAATTCAAATGATTCTCAACCTCTCTTGTGCTCTCTAAACTTTCCTCCATTTCTATACTTAACTATTTCATAGGTTTTGCATGTTTATCAGGGTACTTCCAACTTTTTCACTAGTTCTAGCCATTTCCCTGTATTATTCTTCTCTTATTTATTTAATACTTTCTCTTGTTGCATGAAATATTCCAAAACTAATTAGAACTAGTAAAACATTATTATTGTTGTTATTATTATTATTATTAAATAAAATATCTAACATGTACGTGCAACGACAATTATTTTTACACAGACATAATATAATAAAATTCAATATTACAATTTTATCTATATTGTACATGACTTAAAAAAATGGTTAAATTTTATCTGTATTATGTATTGTTTTGTCATTTTAGTTTTGAGTATAATAATCAAAGTTTTTTTTTAAAATACCATCTTTAGTCTATAGAAAGACAAATACAACATCTTTAGTTAAAATTAATATATTATTGAAACTAATTGATTTAATTTATTTTGAAAACCTTTTGTGTAACTTTATGACTTATTATTACTCTGAATTAATATATAAAATAGATTGATAATAGTTAAGCAAGTCACTTGAAAAATAATGTTAAAATTATTGAATGTATTTGAAATATAAAATAATAACGCTCCCTGATATTTGGTATTAAAAGAGTTAGGATGATTGCGTGATAAACAGTGACGACGCTAGAAAAAGAGGGGCTAAGAACTATGGGTGATAATTTGGAAGTTACTTGAATTAGGGAGTGATTTATAGTGTGTTACATGTGTTTGTGTATATTGTCCGTATTCCTGACATTGCCCAAAAGTTATTTGAAAATATAATCATTGAAAGGAGAGCTTCTTAAATCTCGTTTCAATTATTTAAAGAAATATCATTTGTTTTCAGGTATTTGAGAATTGCTGAATTTGACTAAAATATTTCGACTTACTACTACTGAAGTTTACATTTACACATTTTAATATTAAGTAATGGAGACTGTATGTTAATGGTTCAAGTATATTATTATCAGAAAGTGGACCAGTTATTATTATTTATAAAATTAATTAGGGAAAATTTATTTAATACTCCTCGAACTATATCAGTTTTATGCATTTGGTCTTTAATTTTTTTCGCAATTTGTTTGGTATATAAATTTTTTAAAAAGCGCAATCAATAAATTTTGTCAATATCTCGTTAAATCTGACAGAAAATACACTAATGTGAGTCATAAATTTAATTTTTAATGTTTATTTTATTAAGAAATTCTCTTTGAAAGTTTCTGACTAAATTTGCAAAGTTGATATAACTCAAGAACAATCGAAAAGAAAATTTACATATGATATAAACCGACCATTTTATTACATGTGTGATTCGCATGAGTGTATTTTCTATCAGATTTAACGAGTAATTAATTAAATTTTTGATTGCGCATGTTTTAAAAAATTTGTGTATAAAACAAGTTGCGAAAAAAATTTAATAATCAAATGCACAAAATTACTATAATTTAGGAACCATCCAAAAAATTTTACCAATTAATTAAAATATGTTACTTTTCTTGCTACACCTATTAATATATGTAATAAAATTTTCTTTTGCCTAAGGTGGGCTACATACCACCGTAGCCAACACATGGATACGCCCCTGCGTATAATTCCATTCAGTATAATGCAAATTAGGTGAGGCTACGCCCCTCCAATTCAGTATAATGCAAATTAGGTGAATTAGTACTAGCTAAGTTAAAGAATTTTATTTTACTTTTATTTTATATAATAATACAACATAAGAACATGCAAAAGTAGGAATCATCTATATGCATGTATGTATGAATATAACTTTTGATAAATTATTTTTTATTTAAGAATTAGTTATTAATTCTTTCTTCATTTTACCTTAAACGATAATAATAACAAAATGATGAAAATATAAAATGTTTATTTTGAATTAATTGATAAATAAATATTTAAATAGAACATTACTTTCAATTCAGAGTATTATTTTAATGAAATCGTAAAACAATAACATATGAAAATAATTTGTAAATCATGAATATATTATAAATAAAGGCAAAACTACATTAATTTATTGAAAAGTGACAAAAATAATAATCACAAAAGCTAAAAGTTAACAAAATAAAAAAAAATCGCACGTATTTCTCGTTTGTAATGAACCAAGACTGAAGTCCTGAACCATGTAGTAGCAAAATAAAATTGAGCCGAGCAAAACTTTCTGAAGTCGGTTGAAACGGAACCGATTTTTATATCCAGAGTTTATCGACATCTTACTACCGAGCACCGACTCTTTCCGGATGGCAAGTCTAGCTACAGACCGTAGCGACGTCGTATTTGTTGCTCTTCCTGAACGAAATCAACTTGATACCCCGCGGACATATTATCCGTACTTCAACAAAATTCACTGAGATTTCTATTTTTCACGACATAATTTGCAGTTCTTTCAATGGCGAATTGTGATTCTTATACTCTATTTAACTCTTAAGAAGTGAAATTCATATAGCTAGGCAATGGTCTTCAACGACTGGATTCAGCGCAAGTTAGCAGCACTGTTACGGCCATGGCTGCGTCAAGAGCCGGAACTTGAACTCAAGCTAGGGTTTCTTCGTTCTCAAGGCATCGCCAAAAACCTCAGTTTCGACCCTTTTTCTCTCAATCAGTTACTCGATGACTCCTCTTCTTTCTCATTCACAGAATTTAGAGTTGATGAGTTGAGACTCAGAGTATCCAATTGGTCATTCCCTGCTTTTACAATTGAAGTTGATGGCCTCCATGTAACTCTAACTTTAGGGTATGCCTCTACTTCCCCCTCTTGGTTAATGTTAGGAATATTTATATGTACTATATATGTTTGATATGTAGTATGTAGTATGTGTGTGTATGTCCATATTGGAATTGAATGTATTGTTTGAACTTTAATGTGGAAGGGAAGGGAAGGATGATGGAGGGGTGAATCAGAGGGGGCGAAAAACTTGCAAATCAGTGCAGAATAGGAGGAAAATTCTATCTGAAGTTGATCCAGAGGTATTCTCGTTTCCATAGTTTGATGCTTCTATTTTGTATAAATATTAAAAGGTACACTATCTGAAGAGGCGGTCTAATATGAAACCCAATCAGAGGCAGGATATAGAAATATAAACTCCGGAAAAAGCATGTAGCTCAACCTACTTACAAAAGCAAAAGAACTGGTAAATATGGACCTAATCTTGAAACAGAAACAAATGCAACATAGTGCTATATATAGAGCTAAATGGTAGTAAGACCTTGTATACACTGTTATTATTGCAAGAAAATGGAATTGGTTTCGTTTGTGCTAATAGTTTTGTGTTAAATATAACAAGATAGTATCTGCGGGCATTAAATTAGGAAGCATCAGTGACCTTGGAAATAATATTTCTTGCATCTGTTATAGCTTTTGCTATCGAATCATATGACAAGTATCAATAAATGGCATGCTGTTAGTTTTTGTGTGGTCTGTTCACAGCAATTGAAGTGATTAGGGGGAAAAAGTAATCACAGAGAAAGGCATTGGCTTTGCATGAAGACAGAATCAAAAACATGGAAATTCCCAAGGCTTGTTTGGAAGGTTAAATAAGCAGAGGGAAAGAAAAGGAATGGAGAAGCAGAACAACCTTTTAGAACTAGAAGCGTTTAAACAAACACTATCTATCATATGTAGTGGTAGAAAACCAGTTAGAATCTGTTAGTTATTGTAAGAATAATTAATATAAATCATACATAATTGTGGGGATCAAGTATCCCTTAATTTAATAATTTAAGGGATTTGAAGTTGTGATATTAGGAATCAAGAATCCCACAATTTAAGGGATTATATAATAGTAATTGTAGGGAATGTAAAAGATTGTATAACTGCATTTGATGTAGCTCTCCTTGTAAGCCTATAAAAGGCATCTATTATGAGACCGTAATATATATATATATATATATATATATATATATATATTTATATTTATTTATTTATTTATATTATTTCTCTCTGATACACGTAATTTCTCTTGTTTCTCATTAATCATGGAGTGAGATGTTTTCCTCCATGAATTTCAACATGGTATCTGAATTGGTTCTCTTTAAAGTGATATGTTCTTATTTTTCTGGCATCGTTATGGCAAACTCACACTGCCAGGCTTAGAAGTTTCTCTGAAACCTCTCAATCTAAGTTCCATATTAGTGTGCTGCCTGCCATTGGATTCCATCCCACCAGCGAACCACCACTCAAGGAGTTGCCACCTACAACATTGACCCGCACACTCTCACATGCAACTAGCTCTCCATATTGTTTTTTTTTCCCCTTTTCTCATTTCCATCTCGATCGGTTTCTTAAGGAGTGCAAAATATTTCTTTTCCCATATTTGGGTTTGAGATGTGATTCCTCACACCCTGTTGCACATTTTTCGGATGTTTGTTCCTCTTCGACTTGTTTCATGGTTTTGTTACTTCAAGTTGATACATTCTTTTTCCGGGAGGCCCTGTATCAACTTGAGGGGGAGAATATAGGGGCTATGCCTCATGAAGATGGTCCTCATGGAGTATAGGACTATGCCCCGAAAGATGATGAATGTAGAGCTTGATACTGCATTAATGTTGCTATTCCATAATTCTTTTTTCAGGGGGAGCTGATTGTAGTTAGCCTCACATGAAACCCACTGCTAGTTCAAGAGTTTGTATTTGTTTCCAGTTGGGCATGCGGAACATCTATATACCAACTTGAGGGGGAGTGTTAGAATCTGCTTGTTATCATAAGAATAATTAAAATAAATCATAAATGATTGTAGGGATCAAGTATCCCTTACTTTAAGGGATTCAAAGCTGTGATATTAGGAATCAAGAATCCCATGATTTGAAGGATTGTATAGTAGTTATTGTAGGGATCGTGAAAGATTGTTTACCTGCATAATGATGTAGCTCATATATATGTGTGTGTGTGTGTATGCATATTGTTTCTCTCTATTGTACATAATTTCTCTTTCTTGTTTCACATTAATTGTGGAGTGAGATGTTTTCCTTCATGAATTTCAACAAAACCTGAATACTGAAGTGCGAACTCGGGTGTAATGAGTCTTTTTTCTGAACCTTTAATCTCCATTTCCTTTCCCTGTTCTTTTACATCTTCTGAGCATCACATTATGATAACATTTTCTTCATGATGAATAAACCTTATGTGCTGGATTTGTTAATGTCGTGTTATTGGTGTACTTTGTAAGCAACTTGACTAAAAATTGTAAAATTAGATAAATAATACAATAACAAGTACAGAAAAAATACAGGGAAATAAAAAACTGAGAGAAAAGACAGATATAAATATTTTAAAATCTTCATCAACCGGTACTTTTAACTATTAAGAAAGGGTTTCCTTGCGAAGATGTGATATTTGTGCTAACCATGCTAGGGTCTCTGAATCTGCCTGGACATGCTTTAAAGCATACTCCGTATATATTCTTAAAAAAAATATAAAAGAAATGAATTTTGTATTGCTTTGGATCTCAATGATGGTCACCAAGTTCTGTTGCTTTTACAGGGAAGTGCTTTGAATGATGCCATGCAAATAATTTCAGATACCGAGTATCTTGGAAATTGGACAACTTATATCCAGAATGCCATACTTGCACATTGTCATCTACAGATGGGTCTTATTCATCTGGTAATGCAGTATCCCATCTCAAATAATTTCCGTTCATATGTGTTGGATATTGAGGGGCTTGAAGTAGAAGCTCAAGTTAGCAATCAAGGATTTTTCCTTGGTGGGATTGTCAGTTCACTTGTTCTACCTTCTACAGAAAATTATTTTGCTCTTAAAGTTACAGGTCTCACAATTGGGTTAAAGAGTAAAGATAGCATCAGTAACAACATCTTTTCTTCAGCATATCTGCGATCTTCCATAAGATTGAAAGATCTTCAGCTTATAAACATCAACTTTTCTGTTCCAGAAATACAATTTGCATTTTCTCCATTAGACATTTTCATGATAACGGAGATGAATAAAGTACCAGCCAAAGAATATAAGTGTGCTAGAAATGGTATGCTGTTATGGAGAATAGCTGCAAGCAGAATGGATTCTTTGCTTCCTGCTCATAGGTGGTCATTTCATAAAGTTGTTAATGTTATTTGTCTATGGGTCCGCTATGTCCGTGCTTATGATGATCTACTCTCATTAGTTGGATATCCTTTACATGATATGATAAAAAGATCTGTTATGATGATGTCTAGGGACAAAAAATTTTCGATAGTAGTTAAGCAGCAGTGGAAGGCAATTTCTGAAATTGAAAGGGAGATCCCTGTGGAAGCTGTGGTGCTGGCGCGGAGATTAGTACGTTGCAGAGCAGCAACTATTGTTAATAAAAATACTGCCGTGCAGTCAGCAGCAAATAGTCACTTTAAAATTTTCCAGAATATGCTGCAATTACTAGCTCTTGTTTGGAGTTATATTAGCAGTATATTTTACTCAATAAAACAGTTCTTCCTCCAGCAAAATTATTCTACAAACCGCCTTGGAGATAGTGGTCACGGAATTATCAGTGATAATGCTTGCCCACAACGATGTTTCAGTTTAAATATCACTAATGTTGCAATCACCATATCACCAGAAATAGCATTTCAGCAACCTATTGTTGGAAGAGCAACCACAAAAACTAGGATCTCATATTCAGATTTGCTTTCACTTTGTATTTCAGTTAATACTTTTATATTTATATACAAAGAGAACATCTGTGAGCAAATTTTGTCTTTCTCCATTGGAAATTTTAAAGTTATCTCTTCGTCTGTTATGAAAGGGGACAGAAACAATTATGGTAGCTATCCTAAAGGACGGGAGAAGAAATTTCATGATTCCATGCCTATTTTGTGGGGTCAGCCTACAAACTTTTTTGACTTTGCTGAAAATATTTTAACTAGTCCTGATGGTAATGAATCACCTTCTGTCCTGTTTTTGGGGAGTCTTGTGAAAGAAATGTTGTCAACATGGAAAAGTTCTTGTACAGAACTTGAAGACTGTAAAATTCTGGATTCTGAACGTCCATTCATTCTCTTTGAGATGAAAAGTTTTTTGACAAATCAAGGTCTCAATGAAATGAGCTCTGGTCTTGGAAAATGCTGTTTGGTAGTTGGAGAATTGAACTTTATCTTGGGTTATTCATCAATACTATCAATTGCTCTACTTCTTAAGCAGATAAATGATGCTCTCCGCTGGAGTGACAGCGGTTCGAAAGAAAATGTTCCTTTACATACCCCATTGCTGATTGAGGATGCACCAACAAGGAATTGGGATGGTAAATACAAATCATTTGTAAGTGGAATTGAGATTGAACTATATAAAATTTTTCCAGAAAAGCATTTCCAAATTGGAGTATTTATTGGTGGTCCTCAGATGCGGGTATCACTAAAAAATGAGTTGTTTTGTGGCGATGAAGCAAATGCAAATGACAATCAAGACAATCTTTATCTTGTAATTAATCTCAGCAACATTGAATTTGCTACTACTCCAAGTTCAGTTTCCAATCTCGCATCATCTTTGGGGGACCCATCAATGCATGACGTCTCACCTGGTTTCCCTGGACTGAAGGAACCTGAAATAAACTATAATCTTATATCAGATAAAAAAATTTATGGGCATCAGGTGCAAATGTCACTCAGTGGGTACCTTAAAGTGGATGGCTTGAACGTTTATCTTGATGACCCAGCAGAAAAGCAACAGCTCAAAATTATTGTATGGAATCCAACAACAATTAATTTATCGTCCATAAGGTAGGGATTCAAGCCTTTTGCTCTTGGCGTGTTTTTTCCTTTTAGAACTTTGGTGCTTAGATCTGCATGACTGTTATTAATCATCTAGGTGCTACTACGTAATCTAAATTGCATGAAATGATTATTACATAATTACATAATTATTTTCTACCTTTACGCGAACAATATTTTGAAATTGGATATTTATTTTGTTTTTGTGGAGAAGCCTTTCTTTAGTTCTATTTCTTTCTTGAATTTCTTGTTCTTGATGTTGTTTCGTCGTCATCCGACATTTTCAGGAATTTCATAATAGGGTTGTTATTTATAAATTTGTATGCTGATTGCCTCTATAAAAAACTAGCATTCCAACACTCCCACATGGGAGTTTAGAAGATCAATGATTTGAGAGCTCTTAAACTACTGTGTTTTTATTGGCAGAGGGAATATCTGATATTTGCCACAATTAAAAAAAAGGGATCTTTATTTCCATTCTAGTGTTTTGCTATCCTTTTATATGCAGAGCTGTAGGAGAAGTTGTATTTAGTGTTTTGAGGTTTTGAGTAGGCATAACAAGCAATTACTCCATCCAAGTTGGCACGTTTTCCAAATTACCTCAACGGAGTTTTTGTAATTATATTTTTTCCCACTAAGATTATTGGAAGCATAGCCCATTCTGTAATTTCTGCCGTTAGTCAACATGGTATGCAATTTTTATTTTTATTAAAATTGACTTGGAATATCCATGCCAGTGAATAATACAATGCCCAATAAAGCCTATCTAACTCTACTTTCATTAACCAATCAATTTTTAATTGTTCACTTTAACACCAATGAAGTTATAATAAGTTTTAAATCAATCACCTGCCAGCAAGAACCTAAAATGCAGCAATTGCTAAGATTCAAGAGATGCCAAGCTTCTGCAGCATCCCATTTTTACCTGAATTTTGTGTCAAATGGAACAAAATAAGTTCATATCAAAATTTCTTAAACGAAACAACCAAATTGAGTTAAAATCTGATTTTTTCAAGTTGAATTCCATCAATGCCCAGTATATTTGCTGCTTTGTTGAAATTATTGTGTTTAATTGAGTAAATATTTATAAATTAGTTATACCAGTTCTTATTTTTTATAGTAGTCAGAGTACCAATACAAAGGATGGGACTTGGGATCCTTGAATAGGGCAGCCATTAGTCTCCCTCTGATGTGACTTACTTCTCCTGCTAAGCGAATCTATTATGAAGGTTGTAAATAAGCAAATTTATCTTAAATTTTAGCTTTGCTACAGGTAGGGGATGTACCAGTTTTTTTTGACCTTTTCTTTGGAATTCAGAGAGTTGGTTTGAGGAACTAATATGCAATTTACCTACATTCTATCATTATGTTCCTTCCAGATTCAAAGATTTCCAGTCTGATATGTTAATTACAATTATTGTAGTTTAATATGTTAATTCAATCTATCAGGCAGAGACTTTTTTCAGTTTTTGGCGACTTTATCCTTTTCCTGGCGACTTCCTCAAGTTTCTGATGACTTTTTTCCAGTTTCCGATAACTTGGAGGTGCGGGATGATCAGCTTGGTGCCATGTTGCACTCTGTAATTTCCATGTCATTTATTTTAAAAAAATTGCATGCTGAGTGATAAAAAAAGACCCACATAAGCATGACTAACGGGCAGAAATTAACTAGATCTGCTACTTTGAACATTAAGGGAATGTTAATGGAGTAGAAAAATTAAAATATGAGTTTTGTGGGGTATTGTGAAAACGTGCCAACTTCGATGGGGTAATTGATTGCTGTCCTGGTTTGATTGTATTCTTGTGTTACCTCAGGTTTATAATTTTCTTGCTTGGTCAAAATTTTCACGTTTGGCCACGACTCGTGGTTTATTTGATTGCTGTTAAATGATCTTACTAAATGGCGGTTGTAGGTAGAAATCTGGTTTTCTTACTTTCTTCTGACTGGCAGAGTGGCATATAAACATTGGTTCTGTACTAATTTGTTGCCCAATTTCATTTCTTGAAAGTTAAGCTGGTGTTATATTAATGGCAGGAAGGAGCTTCATTCACTTGGTGCAACAGCAGTTGCTTTCTCTACAGCATTGCATTGGATTACTACTGACCTTGCTGTTTTATTATTTGTTGATGAACTCTCTATTTTCGCTGAGGTGATTCCATTTTTGTATAGCCTTATGCTGTGATAGTTTCTTTTGTTCACATTGTTTAGTTGATTTTCATGTTTTTATAGTTTATCTATTTTCTTCTTGCCTTGGATCTTGTTACTTGAATACCTATAAGTTTTGGGGTGACCTTGAGCTTCTCTTTTGGTTAAAGTGATCTCCTGTATGAGTGTATTACCTATCTTTCAAACTCCCTGAACATGTAGCAGTACTTGTTTGGCGACAAAAATAAGTAGGGGTTTAGATACCTTTGTAAAAGGAAAGCAAGAAGGGCATTTCTTTGCCTTGTTCCTACCAGTTTCCTGTCGTGGATTAATTATTATTACTGACGTGGTATCCTTTAAGCTTCGATATTGGGTTTGGAAGGTCAAGGTAATAGTTCTATTACTTGTATATTAGTATTATAGAATCATAGTGATTATGGACAACTAATGCCAGCTGAAATGTTACAGTTGCATAGATTGCTTTGTGGGCAACAATTGGCCTCATTGTTAAAGCCTGCATAGTTTGCCAAATGCAATGCTGGATAAAATTTTCCTAATCTTGTAGAAGTCCTAAAAGTGATGTGAACTTCTGACATCTTCCCAGTCCTGACAAGACATAATTTTAGCATATTAACAAAGACTTATAGTAGTTCATGCTTTTTATTTTTTTATATGGAAGCGAGATAAGATTACGAGGTTATTTGTACATTCTTTTTATTATTAGTAGAAGATAAAGTAGTTGAATTGTTAGCTACATATTGGTTGTGTTTTTTTCAGCTTAAATTTGGAGATTCTAGATTCTGGTAGTGTAATTTATAATATATGAACCCAAATCTCCAAAATTTAATTTGAAACAAACGAGATCATTATCATATTAAGTAGATTGCTTAGAATTTTGAGTGCGAAAAGTGTTAAATGGGTCAACATGATTATTAGGAATTGGTTCCGTTGTTAGATTATAAATATTGTTGGGCAAAATAATAGATGATCATGTTCATTTTAAGCTTTGTACTCTTTGGCATTTATCCTATCTTTTAAAATTTATTTTCTTTGAACTTTTAACTATTTTTTACTCCTTCCTCCTACGTCATTTATCCGTCATTCATTGCCCATAAATCAACTTCAGCTGGCTAACATATCAATAACTATGGCCTTCTAACTCCAGTGGGCTAACAGCGTAACACTGATCATTCACTTCTTCCAAATGTTTAGTGCACTGCCCTTTGAATTTTATAACATGGATAGCTGCTGTTAATTATATGTTCTTTATTGATCCTTCAGGCTTGCAGTATATATTTTGGAATATCTTTTGAAAACTTTCCTGATCAAATCTCGTTAGAAATAAAGTTTTAAGTTATATTAGTACAATGTATGTCTGAGTAAATAATTTTCATTACTTACCAGCTCTTTTCTGTTATTGCTATTAAAACTGTACAAGGTTCAGTTATCTGTATGTCTAAATACACTTCTTTCTGGCAGGCAGTTGTTCGCTTTACTCATGTTCTTTCAAGTGCAATTGCCATGTTTGATGTAGTTGGTTATGTAAATTCTGAAGATTCAGCAGGGCAAAGGATGGTGCAAGCTCATTCTGAAAGTACTAGGACTTCCGTGAGTAGAGAGAAAATGGGGAACCTCATCCCGTCAAGTAGACATTTTGTTATTAATTGTACATCTGAGATCAAATCAATGGATATATTGATTCACAAGTCTAGGAAAAGTAAGAGTAAGGATTGTATTAATATTGACACCATTGGCGACAGAAAATTGGCTATGCATGAGGTGCATTCTTCCGGAGTTTGCATTTCCATTAGGAAATCGTGTATAAAGATTTCTTACAATGAAACGAATGTAGAAATTCTTTCTAGTTTCTCTGTATTCCGGGCTGCGATTTTCGAGTTTATGAGTGAGATCCTGAACAGCTCTAATCAATTTGATATCAGCAATTCGCTGCTGCATTCTATTAACTGTTTACAGGAATTGTTTATTTCTGATGGCACACTTTCTTTATGGTTGGTATCACTTCAAAATGACCCTTCTCGTGAAGGTTTGCAAGTTGTTGACACTTCTGTTTTTCATGGTAAGATTTCAAGTGTATTAAAGGTACTCGGGATGACAACCAATTCTGAAGGGTCAAGCACTCGGTCTTCCAGTCAGATCCAGGAATTTAATGTTGCTAGACAGAGTATAGATCCAGTCTCGAGTCATTGGATATTCACAAACATTGCCCTTGGTGAAACTTATTTCGGAGAAAGCTCAGTAAAAGATATCTTGTTTGGAGCACATAAATTGAATAAGCTTGATTCATCACTTTCTGTTGGGGGAGACTGTCAGAAAATCTCTTGCCATACACAGGTGATAATGTAGATCAGATTAATACTAATCACTCCTCATTAGAGAAATTTACAAGTTTCAGTGGATTAGCTCTTAAACCCGACTTCTTACCTGTTATGTTTTTCTATCCTTAAATTCATCACCTTGTTGCTAATGGCAATTTTTTTCCACAAGAAGAGTCCAGATGTAAGATTTGTAGTGGTTGAGAACAATGTATCAATTATTACTACTATCAAGAGATTTTGGGACTCTTTGTCTGGTAAAAGAGGGTGTCAAATGACTCTTTGTTTAAAAGGAGAAAGTATATTTGTTTTATGGATGTACTAATATATGGTAATATTGGACAGGGTGGCTTAATCTTCCTCGATGCAGAAGCAGTTGTGAAGTTTTTACAATGTTATACTTCATACCAACAGTGCATCAAACATCTTTTCCATGTTGCACCATCACATACAGAAAACCTTAGAGCTGCAGATAGCGAGGATATGGTTGTACTACATCATAATTCTGGCCAAGAGAGACAGTTTACACATCAAATGTTAGACTTTGAGTTGACTATAAGTCTTTCTGAATCTTCACTTGTACTCGTGGCAAGAGATGAATCTGGTATAGACTCCTCTACTCTTGGTTTATATTATGAAGTTTTGCATAAATTGTTTAATTGTTTTTATTAATGCAGGCACACTCCAGGAATTTCTTATGGAGTTGGACGTTCATTTAAATAATGAAATTGCTGATAGGAGGAAATTCTTATTTTGCCTTTCCCATTTGTCAATTCTTTCTCGTAACCTCCACGAAACTGTGGAGCAAGGCACGGAAATCCAAATTTCTCAATCTACTGTTGTGAGAGAACCTACCATAGCTACATTTAACGATCCCTCCTTAATGATTCCGCATATGGATGGGGTTCATTCAGTGGTGGATAATGCAAGTTGCTCAAGCCCTTCTATTTCCCCGATAGAATCTAATATGGATAAAACTGGGTCCCATGTTTCTCACTTAAGTATGCAAGCCTACATCTTGAAACAGTTCAGTGCTTCCTTTTCGTTCGAGAAGTCTGTGCCCAGGGATGATATTTCTTCTCCTCACTTAAATCAGCATTGGGTTGGTGGAGGTTCTCTTTCAGGCTTTGATATGACAATATCTTTGCGCGAAATAAAGGTGAGCAATATGATACCTTTTTCCTGTGATAAACATCATGGTTGATACTGTAAGTCTGCTGTCAGAATATGCTAAGTAAGCATCGATATTATTTTCATAATTTTTAATAAGCCACTCATAATTTTTAGTGAGCCACTCCTTTATCAGAATGTGGAGAATTCAGACTAGAAGATTATGAAACTTTTGAAGCATGAAAGAGGAAATATTTTAGTTTTTACAAGAGGCATTAAACAATACTATAATTTCTTTCCAATTTTTCTATTTTTCTATTTTTCTATTTTTTAATATTTTTGATATTTTTCTTTTTTTTTTCCTCTCCAAAATACACTGCAATGAGACTGATGAGAAGATACTGCCTTATTACCACTAAGTCATCCAAAATCCTTATGGAGGTTAGATTATAAATATGCTTCCTTACTGCTTTAGGGTATTGGTTTGGAATTTCTCCAAACCCGTACGATCATTGAAGTAGATAAAGCCAAGCAAGGCAAAACTAGCATGTTAAGGGGGAGCCAAGGCCCAACACCATTGTTCAATATTTCTTTTAATGAGAATTTTGAATTTTTTGAAAATTTTTAACATCTAAACTCTCTTGAATACTTTAAATAAAATATACTGCAATAGTTTTCTCTTCATAGAGGTGGGAGGTATACATAGACCATAAGTGGCACGCTAAAAGTGGCTTGTTTGAAAGAGGTTGCAAAGGTTCCATTTCCTGGTTGCTCAAACCTGTAAAGCCTGCAGTTGGGAAACAAAAGACGGTGTTTGAGTTTCATAATATGAGATATTCTATTATGTTTTGTTTGAATATATTTGATTGTTATAGTCTTGAGGATAAACTTACTAGCTTTTTATGTTGGAAAAAGAATTGCCTAGAATTTAACGACGATGTTCAAGTCCTTGTGTATTTTCTGTCCCAAAAACTTGTATGAATTTCAATTTTATGGAGAGCTTAACATCATGAGAAAATTTGATATGACCATGTATTTTAGTAATATATGTTTTCTTAAAATATTGGCCCCCTCTGATGTAAAATCCTGGTCACACCAAAGCCAAGTCAATATACAAGAAGTCAAGAAGTAGGAGGTCACATTGACATATATTCAATTGCATAAGATGGGCTACTTCCCTTTTGCTACTTGATAATTACTGTTGCCGCACTCTCTCAGTGTAACTTGCTTTTATTGAATCAGTTGATCCTTTCTGCAATTGAATCCTTGTCTGCGCTTGCCAGTAAGGAGACAGCCAAAAACACAGGAAAAAGGTACTGGTCCAGAAACCAGGAACCTGAAAGAAGTTTTGAAGAAATAGTTCCTGATGGTATTTATTTCCTAGCAGCCTTTTGTTCATTATCTTTCTTCAGTATCATTTGCCCTTTTTTGTCATAAGCAGTTACTGGGATGGGGTAAACAGGATTCATTATATTTCCAGGTGCTATTGTTGCACTCCAAGATATCAACCAACACATGTATATCACAGTTGAAGGTGATCACAACAGTTACAGCTTAGTTGGTGCACTTCATTATTCAGTTGTGGAAGAGAGGGCTCTCTTCAGGGTACAATTCTTGATTTGCACATCATCAGATGTTTTAATCTTTCTGTCTACTTGTTTTCAACATGGTATGGGCAACAATTGAGGGCCTTCAAGTATGTTCAATTTGCATGCACCTTAAATATGTCATTCAGCATCATGTGTGTCATTGTATGAAGTATTGTTGCTAAGTAAAGTCTCCATGGGAACCCCCTTTAGACAATGGCAAGCTACTTGTCCTTTTGGATATAGAACGCTTAGAGAACGGAGCTATGACTCTCACTTAAGCCTGCTCTACGTCTGCTACTAGTTACCTCATAGTTTGGCTAACATTCTACTCTCCTTAGCCCCTCCGCACCACAATTCTTTTAACTTAGTAACTTGGAATTTTGGAAAATACTGCATGACAGCCTCCTCATAGATAAATGTCACTGGACAAGCCATGTGCTTCAGTGCAGCTTTCACAGTCTTTCTGCATTAGGTTATTAAATGACAGAATTCTAAGGAAAATTTATCAAACCAAGGATGCATTCCACGAACTTCATACAATTGTCATCATCATGCAAAAAGCTCACATCAACAAAAAGCTTTCATCGTGCAAAAAGCTCACATCATCGTGCAAAAAGCTCACATCTACCCACAGCAACTCCGTTTCTTATGCTGTGATTGAAGTAGAACCATACTACTAAAGTCCTGGCTTCAGGTTTTCTATGGTTTTGCATCCCCATCATTACATTCTGCCGTCTTTCCCTAAACGGATTGACTTGTTCTCTTTGAGCCTCACCTTTAATACCTTGGGTTCCCCAAAGTTACCCCTTTGGGGATTTAAGATCATTGAACACAAACATGAAAAAAGTAAGCAACGAAGAAAACAAAGAATACATATTTTTTCACGTTTACCCAATTGTGGCTACTTAATTACTAGTGAGCTATTGAAGGTCTAAGCCAACTCCAACCTGATATATGCAAATGTATTGTATTTTTACTAGTGTTCTTGCATTCTGTGCCTTAAATTTAGTTGAAATCAAGTATTTATTAGTTTTCTAATTCTAAGTCCACAAATATCGGTGTAGTAATCTAGTATCATTATTTCATGAGCAATCAACTTTCTGATCTAATTAAAAGTTAGTTTCTATTTTATCAATCTCTACAAGAATATGTTGTCTCGTCTGTAGAAAACTCACTCGGGCTACCTTGTTGTCAACTATGGATTGTACTGCTTTCATGTATATATGGAAAAAGCTACATTCTAGGTAGCATTGTATGCATACCATTGTGGCACTCGAAACTGGTTGGAAGTCCTAGAAAATATACCTTTATCCTAGATAATGGAGTCGCCGGTAGCATTGCACCTTGGAGGGTATTTGTTTACCTAATACACACACACACACTCTTCTGCACCAATTGTTCATCATAATTGTGGTTTTGCCTCCTCTGTTTACTTCATGCAGTATTTTATCTTACTTGCCTCTAACATATCAATTATTTCCTTGACTTTTCTTCAAGTAGGTGAAATATCACTATCAGAGGAGATGGGGTTCACCAGTTCTGTGGTTCTCCTTGTCTTCATTGTATGCTAAAAATGATTCAGGGGAACCATTACGATTAAATTGTCGTTCAGGATCTGGTTTCATTGACATCTCTAGCACTTCTGATAGTGGATGGGCACTTTGGAGAATACTTCCTGCAAAGCTTGTAACTAGATATGGTGATACAGAGGTGGAGTCCTATAGTCCTGTTGCAAGAAATATGTTTCACCTTGTCAACATGAAGAATGACTGTGCTGTTGCTTTTGTTGATGGTACTTTGGAGTGTGTGAGCAAGCCTGGGAATCCATTTAAGTGGAAAGTTTTCCAGGATCTTTCTGTTGCTCGTGATACTTTTGTATCAGATAGACATCCGATGAAGCCATCTGGAATGAATCGCCAACAAATTTCAAACTTGGGTTCTAAAGGAACCTCGGAAGAGAGATCTGGAAGTCCAACATGCATCAGTGTTGAAGTCGACAAATTTGTTGTAACAATTGTTCATGAATTCTCAGATGCACGAGAAAAGATTCCACTGCTCCAGGGATCCATCATTTTTCATGAACTCATAGTGCAGATACTACACGCTAAAACTAGGATTATGAGCAGATTAGATGTTATGCTATATTACTTTGATGCACAGAGAAATTTGTGGTGAGTTTTCCAGTAGAACAAAATTTATATCCAGTGTTAACCTTCTCTTGCTCTCTACCTTTTTCTGCAAGTCTGCAACTTAAATAAGATTCGCCTAATTTAATTGCATCTTCCTTGGTTCATGAACAGGAGAGAGCTTCTCCAGCCCGCTGAATTGAACATCTTTTATCGATATAGATTTCAAACCAATGGTTCAGAAATGGTCTTGCCTGTGGTGCCAGTTAATTTATATGCTGGAATCAAACAGGTCTGCATCAATTAAATGTTACTTATGTACTTCTGTCCGTTTTTACTTGAGTTCAGAATTTTGAGTGATTCAAAGTTTAAATTCAATAAATGGAAATCTTTTTCTCAACGTGGAAGTATCTCTTACTGCTTACAGTATCTTGTGAAAGAGAGAATGGTTGCTTTACGATTATATCCACCAGTTTGTACTGTGATGACAGGTTGACATATCAATCACGGAGGTTTCACTGGACGTGCTACTCTTTGTTATTGGGAAATTAGATTTGGCAGGCCCATTTGATGTAAGAAGTTGTGCGATACTGGCCAACTGCTGCAAGGTTGTTTTTCTTGACACAGCTGACACGCACATTACATGATTCTCTGCAAGTCTGAAAGTTTGTGTTTCTTCTGTATTCATGTTTGTATTTGTTTATCTTTCATGTATACATTTGACTCTGCAGATCTTTGATACCATGATGTAATAGCAATTGAATCTATAGGTAGTGTTTCAAGCTCAAATTGGTTATTATTTTCTGATTCACACAAATACGGAGTGGTGAGAGATTTCATGAGTATTCTTTTTATAAAATTAGTCTTTTGGAAAGTCTACTAACAACACTATCTTCCCTGTACCTTAGAAATTTTGTGCGCTTCACTGTGCTTGTTCCCCTCTGTTGCCAATTCCTTCCCCAAATCTTATGCCACGGTCCTCGAGATGCAGTCTTGATGGTTTCTAAATTGGCAGGTTGATAACCAGTCAGGCTTGATCCTCCATTGTCACTTCGATGAAAACCTATATGCTTCAGTAGCCAGAAATCAAAGCAGTGTGATTTTCTTAAGGTACTTCCTCTTAAGCACTATAATTGCTTCCCATGCATATCTCAGAGTTCATTTTAACTTTTAATAACTAAAGCAATGCTTTCAGAGTGTTAATAAGGGGTGAACCCAAGTAAATGTACAATTCAATCCAATGCAAAGAGCCTTCCTACGTGTTGCCTTTTTTAATAACTAAAGAAATGCTCTCCACATCATCACCCAAGAATATACAATAGGACTGGTAAATAAAAGGCAGACCCGTGCCTCAAAAACTCTCAATCCAATGCAAATATCCTTCCATAAAGATGCCTTGATTAATCTCCTAGGACGAATTCTCTCAAAAAGTTCACAAATTGTGTATAATTCCTTTAAACGCCGCTTAATGTCGGATGAAGCAAAAAGAAACTGACTGTCAAGAACAATCTCTATCTGGCTTCAATATTGATTGTTCTGCACATTCCAATATTCAAGTAAGTGAAGTTGTTCTGCCTTCTTCATTCTTTACTCACCATGACTAGTGGTACGCCTATAGTATGTTGCTATCCAATCTACACAACGCCCAAGAATTATGACGAGAAAATGTTCCTCACTATCTTACATCGAAGCATGTTCAACTGTTTTGATGTCTCAAAACTGCATGATAAACCAACTCATGAGGAGATGCTTTTTTATTCCTTATTTGTTTTCAAGGTAACTTTGTGTTGGATCGTAACCAACGTGGCCCGCCTGGAAGAAATGATCTCTTTTTGGCAGTCTGGTATCCAAATGCTCTACCTTACAATATTCCTTGAAGTCTTTTTTTTTTTAAATATTAATAATTAGATGTTAAAGAGAACTGGGAGTCATAATCAATGCCCTCAATAACCTATTCTTTTCAGCAAGACCAAATATTGTCAAGTCACTTGTCAAAGGAATATAATCACTCACTCCTGATGCTATGCTCATTAGTGCTTATCATATCCTTATTTCTGATGTCAGCCACCTCCTGCAAGCAATTATGGCAAGTCTCCTACCGCCTCTTTAACTTTCTAGATCACGAAACTTGCTCCTAAAAGCATCTCCACCAGGTTTTTTCCCTTTCAAATATTGAATATGGAGTTCGTGTTCTGGAAAAGCTATGCAAGTAGAGGAGGTTTAGGAAGCCAAAGGCTGGTAGATGCAAAATGCACGGTATATGAAAAGGGAGATTGGAAGTGATGTAAACAGTATAATTAGAGGAAGTTGGATCGAGTTAGGAGTTTTTTAGGATAATTTGTGATCAATTTGCATTTTTACGTTGGAAGAAAGTTTTATTGAATGACTACAACTACAAAGTAAACTTGTTTTTTGGAATTAAATGTGGACTCCGCCATTTAGAGCGAATTGAGACAAATGGTAATACAAGAAATACTAGGATTCAGACAAGTTGCATCTTTGTGGCAATACTGTTTATGTTGTTCTTTCTTGTAGTTTTCTCTATAGAACATTTTTGTTGGGAATATATCACACTGAAATCTGCTGAAGGAAATCAGGTCTTCTTTGTAGAAGTTGTGACAATCATGTAATGAGAGCTGCTTTCATTTATGATTTATCTAAAAACTCAGGTTAAATATATTGTAGTACTGAGAGAAATAGGATTTGCTTGGCTTAGCTTTTTATTGAGGTCCTCTCACTTTGTATCACCTAAAGAAATAGGGGATTCAACAAATATTACAGTGACTTTGAATATAGGGGGAAGTAGAAGACATGACATTCAATTCACATGCTAATATCTCTTCATAGAGCTAAAATGTCAAAAAGTACACATTAGCTGGTTCATGTGGTAATGTTATCTTTTGTGGAGTCTTAGTTTTTATGCTCCTGGTTCCAGTTTCATTTTTCTCCATTTTGTTAAGCAATTATCTTGGCTATATTGGGGGGGGGGAAGAAACAGGGCAATTATCTTGTACTTCCTATTTTCTGCACTGAAGCACAGTTTATGTTACTGTAATCATTTTAGTGTTTTGTTGATACTTCTGTGATGAGTATTTTGCTGATAAACGTTCATCATTGAAAGTTTAAACACAAATGTTATACTAAAACATGGAACACCCACCAGCAGCACTTGAGAAATCATTTTTGGCATTTGAATTTATATCTTTTTTATGTTAGCACCTCCATGGTGAATCCATTGGGATACTGGATACTCCAAATGCCACACCCCACAAACCTAATTTGCCTTATGCCTAAAAATAGAAGCACCTTTGCTTCACAGACTTGTACGGTAGATTAACATTTTATTGATCATAATTCTTACCTTTTTGTTAGGCACTTAGCTTTGGCAAATCAATCTTCTGATTCGTCAATCGTCATGATTCAACTTACAGAGCAGGGATCTTTATTGACTTCTCCAATTTGCGTGTCATTATTGGATGATAGAACATTTGCATGGAGAACACGTATAGTTTCATCTCAAGGTATGACCAGTCTCTGTGCTCCCCCTGAAACTTGTGGAATAATTTGGTCAACTATTGTTGCATAGACACTTCTGTATGTATCACGATGATTTAGCTTACTACAGCACAGACTCGACACATATGGCATACTTGCATCATTTAAACTGGTTCTGGATGAGTCAATTTTGTATAGCTCAGATGTGTATAAGAATGAGTCAAATAAATGTAGTAATAGAATTGAAGTGACTAGGAAGTTCAAGTTTTGGAACCTGCAAAGCTGAAAGTATGTTAAGTTTTGTTCCAGTAGAAGTCTCGCTGATCAGGCCATGCTTATTGGACAATACCATAGTTGTAATTAACTAACTATGGTTATCCTTATTCCTAAGCCTGTAAAGAGTTGTGTTACCATTAACTACTTTGACTCGCCTTAGCTCAAGACTCTAATAGGGCCAAAGGGGAGCTTGATGTGATTTTTAGACTTGTAAAGATAAATGAGCTGAGGTTGGGCGCAAGCATAACTCGTAATAATTGACTTATATGAATCTACCGCTCTTGTATCTTTTCTAAAATAATGCTCTAAGATCAAACCGAAAGTTCAACCTGTGGACTCCAGAAGCTTTCGCATACCTAATAGTCTAATACAATGATCAATCTGGAACTAATCAATGAGACATGAATGCTAAATGTAAGATGAGCTGATGTAGCCCATGTTGAGATGTATAAATAAATCATGAATTATAAGATAACTTGGACCTGTTATTGAGAATTTGTCTACAACTAAAACTGTTGAGAGTAAGTATTGTGCCAGATTCCTACATCTTGTCAGACCTGTTATTGAGAATTTGTCTACAAC
>CM025785.1:20990600-21010985 GCA_014636745.2 Centella asiatica
TGGACCAATTGTTGTAGCTCAAGTTTCACAGAAAAGAGGGGTAAGCTTGAAGGTTTCGCTATTAAATTTACATATATTGGATGAACAAAATCCTCATCATTGTGTAAATTTTCCATGTTTCTTCTTAATATTTTGTAGGAAGGATTGTCTTTAGTGGTTTCTCCTTTATTAAGAATACATAATGAAACTGACTTCTCCATGGAGTTGTGTTTCAAACGACCTCAACGCAATGAATCTGATTTCGCTTCTATGATACTCAAGAGTGGTGATGTGGTTAATGATTCCATGGCAGCCTTTGATGCGATCAAATTATCTGGTGGTTCGAAGAAGGCATTGATGTCTTTAAGTGTTGGTATGTCTTGTCCTCCTTTGTCTAGAGAAGCATATTCTAGTCCAATACACCCTCCTTTTTCTTTGTCTAAATAACAGAATTCGAGTGTTCCTTCCCCAGCCTGGCTGAGGAAGAGTTACGGGGCGTAAAACAAAAAATACGCTGCCGGGGGTTGGACATACTATGTG
Organism: Centella asiatica; assembly: GCA_014636745.2. Lineage (NCBI taxonomy): Eukaryota > Viridiplantae > Streptophyta > Magnoliopsida > Apiales > Apiaceae > Centella > Centella asiatica. Next base: position 20,991,120 of record CM025785.1, read on the forward strand.
TAATGAATAAATCATTTAAGACATAAGATTCTTCTGTGGGCTAAACAATTTTTTTACTGTTGCATTACTTTTTTCTAATTTACGGAGGCTGTACTGTTGATTGACAAAGCAGGTATTTCCTTACTTTCAATATAGGAACAGAGGTTGAATTTGGACCAAAATTCTATCTCATTGCACCATCTTTTGAAGGGGAGCCACACTTCTAGCAGCCTTTTTACTCTATACCATATTTTTGTGTGAAGTGCTTGATATAAATTCTGCCTCCTGATAGAAATGGGAAAATAATTTAAATGCTGGGATACCGTTTACTCTTTTGAAATTAGACATTGAATTAGTAGTCCCTCCAATGAATAGAGTCTCATTTGCAACCTTTTAATTTATATATATAAAGGACATATTTTTTCTATTTTGTTCCATGTTTACTCCTAAAATATATTAGTGACTCTTTAGCATAGAAGTGGTAGCATTTATAAAAAGAAATAAGTCAGCAAGCTTGAGGAACTTGTGATATTTTATACCAGAATAATGATGACAAGGTTTGATGATCTTTTTTATTTAAGACCTCTAAAATATATGACCTGGTTCTATAACTTTGGGTTCCATGGGTTTCCCCTGATACTCAATTTTCTCAAGTTTTTACTGCATCGTTTCATTCAATTTGAATCTAATTATGTTGTTTCTTAATTCCAGCAATTAAAGTGATAATGTATGTTTTTTTGCCTGGTATTATGCTTAATCTGTCTGATGCTAATCCACTTGCAGGCAATTTCTTATTTTCTTTTAGACCAGAAATTGCGGATAACTTGAGAAACTTCAGTAAATTACATTCAGTTGAGTGGTCAGATGATTTTAAAGGTGAAAAGGCCATCCGTCTCTCTGGATTATTTGATAAATTAGGCTACAAAGTGCGGAAGGCTCTCTCTGTTGAGTCAGTGAAATGTTCCTTAAGCACTGCGTCTTGTTCTCTGAATTCCGAAGACGGGCATCTGGATGACTTATATTTTCTAATTCAGAACACTGGAAGAGATGTTCCTGTTATACAACATGATAGCTCAGGATATGCCTCTGGAAATAGAAACTCTCCAGTTGCGATACTAGAGCAGAAGGAAATCTTTATTCTTCCTACTATTCAGATTTCCAACTTATTGCAGTCAGAAATAAAAGTGTCTTTGAGTGATAGAGGTAATTACATTCCTAATAATGTCATTTACATTCCTAATAATGTCATTCTAGGTATAAATTGCTTCGCTGCTAACAATTTCCTTCATGCAGATCCATTAAAGATTGTTAGCGGGGACAACATAGGCAAGCAAGCAATTGTTCCCTCTGGATCAACTGTTAATTTATATGCTAACCCTTCGACAATATATTTTACTGTTACTTTGACTGCATTAAATTCAAGCTGCAAACCAGTTAATAGTGCTGACTGGGTTAAAAAGTTACAGAAGCAGAATAATGAAGTGAATAGTTTGGACATTGAGTTGGATTTTGGAAGAGGAAAGTATTTTGCTTTCTTAAGATTGGCTTTTAAGAAAAATGGCATATTGGAGGTGAGTTTTGTGAATCATTAGGTATAAGACCTTCAGCACCAGTTGATGAGCTAAATATAGTGTCTTTTGCAGGCTGGAATCTTTACTTCATACACCTTGAAGAATGATACTGATTTTTTTTTCTTCTGTTCTGGAACTAATCATAAGCCTGTAAGTAGGTAATACTCTCGAATTCATAACTATAGAAGATATTGTTCTCTTTTCATTGAGCAACTTATCTTCGAAACATGATTAGTTATATTCTTGTAATTCATTTTTCATCTTCGGAAGATCTTATTCTCTATCCAAATAGATAAAATTTGTTATCTTTATATGCACAGGGATGAAGCTGGAATGGTTGGTCACGATATTCCTACAGAGCTTGGATCTTCGCTGCCTGCGAAATCAACTAGTTCATGGTTCATGAAGTAATAAATTTTCAAATAGAAGCTTATATTTTCCCCTTGTTAGATGCCAGATTTATTTGTTTTACTTCACAATATCTTTCTTTTTTGCATGGTAGTAGTTTTGTTTATCTCTACAATAATTGATGTGTATCTGGTCCATCTTTGTTCTAAACAATAGATACAACAAGGTGAGCCTGTTACTATTGGATAGCAAAGCATCTGATGCACTATTGGACTTGGATGCTCTATCAGGCTCCACGGAAATTGACCTGGAAGTAGAAGGTGGTTCTGGTTGCAAATATGTCACAAAGTTGGGTGTGTCTTTGAGGCCATCTATGGGCAAAGTAGTGGTTCCATCACAAATAGTATCTATTAATCCCCGATATATTGTATCTAATGAATCAGAGGAATCTATCAATATCCGTCAATGTCACTTGGAGGTCTGTTCCATTCCTTTAATTCAGAGTGAACTTTTATTCTTTAACGTGTCTCAGTTTTCTTCTGATGCATGGCTTAATCAAACTTTGAATAGGATGACATGCAAGGGATTATTGCTGTTAACAGCAAACAAAGAACAGTGTTACAGCTGCTGGCTGGAAAAAACAAAAAGAGAGAAATTGGTGTTTTTGAGAACTTTCTCAGAAATAGAAATGGACGAGATGACTCGCTGCTCTATGTTCAGTTTCAACTTCAAGACTCTGGTTTTGATTGGTCAGGACCAGTTTGTGTCACTTCACTGGGCCGATTTTTCCTTAAATTTAGAAGAGTGAAAGAATTTACAGAACATGAATCCAACCATTTATCAGCCCTCGATAAAGAAGTGCAGGAATTTGCTTCAGTTCATGTAATTGAAGAAGATTCCACTCTTGTTTTGCACTTCAACAGACCGCCAAATACTAGTTTGCCTTACCGGATTGAGAACTGCTTGGAAGATGCATCTATAACCTACTATCAGAAGGTTGTGCAGCTGGTCCCCATTTTTCATATAATTGAAAGAGAGTATTGTAAGCATTGTTAGAGAAATAGTTGTTAAATACCATCTGAAATTCTTATTGTTGAACATTTAGGGTTCATCGGAACCAGAAATTCTAGGAGCTGGAGGAACCATTGATTATGTCTGGGATGATTTGAGTCTTCCTCATAAATTGGTCGTCCAAATAAATGGTACTTAATTCTCATCAGAACATTTTTGGTAATGTATTTAGTAATTGTTAATATCTGACATCTGGATTCTTGCCACACTGTACTGATGATTAATTTTTCTCTCTCTTGAGTTCAACATGTGGCATCTTTTCTGGACTTTTCAGGTTCCATCTTCTAAGTTTTCTCTCTTTTTATTCGCATGTGAATTTATGTGTGATCTTCCTGTGGACATTATGAGCAAGCAGTTTTTTACACTAATTTGCATCTGTCAATTTAAGGGCACATGTATGCCTCCAGAGTTTTCTTATGCTGCTTTTATTGGATAAGAAAAGAAATTGTGTTATGACCCCCAAGGAAATGAGTAACCTCTTATTTATCATCTTGCCCCTACTTATCGGTTTGGCTTGATCTGGTCACTCTCATGTATAGAGATCTTTTGTCTGAAAACATACATAATACTGGTTCATATATGTTTATAAGTTGCCATTAGGATAACAATGATAGAGTGTGATTATTCTCTCTATACTTGCAACTTGCAAGCCCGGTAGCACTCTTTCATAATTTGACATTAGTGTCAATTATTGAAGTGTTACAAAATAAAACTTAAACAAGACAGTCTGTAGAGTTCTTGCTCATGGTGCTGCCATCACTTTATCAAGGATACCGACTGTCAAGCTACTAGTGTTATCAAGCTACTCGTGTTGTTGCTTCAGCTGATCATCAGATAATGAAGCACTTTTTATTGTACTCTGGATTTGAATGTAGTGTCACCTGCTCCACTATTTTGATTTACATTACTTAGAATAGCATTGATTTCTGTAAATCACTCAAAATGGAGATCTTTGTAACCTTAGTTTGTAACATGGGTTGTGATCATACGCTCATACAGTTTTTTCCTCTTGATACCAATTACGAGTAAATGTCTATCTCAATGATATCTATGAAATATCAATTAATTATCTGCCTCTTCTTGTGCAGATGTACATCTACTGCGTGAAATCAACTTGGATAAGGTGCGAGCATGGAAAGCATTTTATAGAGTGGGACAACAGAGAGGGTTGGGGTTTCAGTTACCACTGGATAGAAAGTCAGGCCACAAGAAAAGTAGTTTTGGTCAATCAAATGGTATACAGGTCATAACTTCAGGATATGAAATATACACGGATGGGCTCACAAGAGTTTTGCGAATTTGTGAGCTTTCTGAAAATCACAAAGCAAATACAACATTGTATTCTGGATCAAAGATGCAACTAAGAGTCTCTAATTTTGCAATCCGCCTACTGGACCCTTCCAAGGTTAGTTCACTATCAGCTGCAATAATATGTTATGATCACTTTTTGCCGTTATATTCTTATTTTCTTTAGTTTGTACCCTCTCCACTCCATATAATAATAAATACTTTAAGTTTTGAACTTTCTATTCTGAAGTAATTCCTATTGCTGTTATCCACCAATTGGTTGTCAGCTGGATGTTTCATGTAAAATTTTACCATCATCAACTTTTTTGAAACTGAATTTGATCGAGGTTGATGATACTCTCTGAAGTTATTATGTGAGAAGCAAGATTCTTAGCGATACAGGTAATACATGTGCCACAACCTTATAGAAGTAAGCCTTGACATTTGGAGTTGACAATAGTTGGGGCCTTTCACAGTGGGAGTGCAGACTCTTGTCATGGTTAATCTCACCTTTTTTTTCAGGGAAAAATCTTGTGATGTATTACTTTTGAAAATGGCGAAATTGAGCTTCCTAATATTGTTTTGGTGTTCTACTGGTAGAAAATGCTTCCATGTGTCCTGATTCTAATAATGAAATTGTACTTGAATTTTCTGATGAGAATTTGGACATTGCGAGGTCTTTGAGCCGTCTGGTTTTCTGGAACCTCAGTGAAAAGGGAATTTGTTGGAGAGAATGACAATGGTATTGAAAAGGAAAACTAATGTATTATATGGTACACTTCACACGGTTACATCTGCATGTTGGCATAAGGGAATTTTATATTTCATAATTACATTAGTAGGGCCCCATAGATCCCTTCTAGAACCCTTACGGACATCAGTTGGTCTCAATGGATATATACATTCTTTACATGTTGCTATTATTATCAGCATATGACAGTCACTTTAGCTTTATTTGTACATCCATAATTGATTTTACCTTCCTGGATATGTAACAGAGGCCAAATGTAAGCTCTTTCCTTGTGTCATTTTTATCTAGCATATAGGCTAATTGTATATTTTGATTATCTGTATTTTTCTTCACCTATCTTTGTTGTTCAATTAAAGGAGAGAGACTCAGCTGACCTACCTGTCTACACACCAATCGTTATTGTAAGGCTTGGGAACGTTTATATGGATTCATTGTTTAATAATCAGCGTAAATATAACCAAATTAGGGTACAGGTAATTTTTTTACCATATCTTACCACAATTAGTCTATAGCACTTTTTCTTGTCAATGATAATTCGTAATATTTATGGTAATTCAGTCTCTGTGTGTGGATGAAAAATGGGAAGGAGCTCCTTTTGCATCAATGATCCGTAGGCATCAATCAGAATATCATGACACAAATGATAGCATGCTTCACATCATAATCATTCTACTTTCAACAAGTTCTGAAGTTAAACAAGTTGAATACTCATCAATTGTTCTTCAGGTATAATAGTAAAGTAAACTTCCTATTCTTTTCCTTTATATGTCTCAACCATTTCATATTTTCGTTGTATGATTAGAGTCGGACTTTTAATAACATACTTCTCTGACTTCGAAATGATAACATAATCACTTAAAAAAAACTGTTTAGGGATGATATAAATAGAAACTTAAAGAATACAAAGTATATTGTCTTCAGAAGTACACTTTAATGGGGTCCACTGGCTTTAATCTACTCTCTTCGTTAAGATTTTACTTACTTGCGTGAGAAGTGTCCTCCTGTCAACCTTCTTTAGGAAGGAGGTAGTAAATTTTAAATGTCAAGCACTTAATGACTGATTTTATTATGTTATGTACATGAGCACCTTGAAATGTCTTTCGCAATATTCACTCAAATACATCATTTTCCACAGCCACTCTATTTAAACCTTGATGAGGAGACACTGATGAGAATTGTTCCATTTTGGAGGGCATCCCTCAGCGACCCAAATTCCAAGAGTCAACAATATTACTTTGATCATTTTGAGATACACCCTATAAAGGTTCTAGTTATTGTCTCTTTAAGACTTTAAGTTTTACAGATTAACTTTCCTGTTCAGTCATTCTTATATTTCATTCATGTTTTTGAAGATCATTGCCAGCTTTCTTCCAGGGGAGTCCTATTCCAGTTATAGCTCAACCCAAGAGATGCTGAGGTCTCTACTCCATAGTGTAATAAAGGTTTGTTTGGAGAAAAAATAGAAATATACTACTTATCGAGGTTCAATGATGTTTAAATTAAGTAAAGCATCTCTTGGTGGTTATCAATCAAGAAGTACTGAAGTGATTTCCTCTTTTGGGGATTTTATGAATTTTATTGTACTTCATATTCAATCTCTCTTTGTACTTTGTTTAGGTCCCTGCTATAAAAAATAAGACTGTAGAACTTAATGGTGTCCTGGTTACTCATGCGTTGATAACCATACGAGAACTGTCTATCAAATGTGCGCAACATTATTCATGGCAAGTATATGTTGTAGCTTCGGTTGTTTTATCCTTTATGTCATTAGTGATAAGTGTTAACATTGACATACTGGTCTTCTAGGTACGCCATGAGGGCAATATATATTGCAAAAGGAAGCCCATTGCTTCCACCAGCCTTTGCTTCTATTTTTGACGACTCGGCTTCATCTTCTCTCGATGTCTTTTTTGATCCTTCTAGTGGCTTGATCAGTCTTCCTGGGCTTACTATAGGTCTCTCTCTCTCTCTCTCTCTCTCTCATGGAATTAACTACCATGGGGCTGCTAAATGATTATTTATCAGTTTCAATTTCAAAGTGGCTAAATTGAGTGTCTGCTCATGGAATTAACTACCATGGTGCTGCTAAACGGTTATTTATCACAGTTTCATTTGGCTATAGATGTTTGAAATAACATTAGAAGTAATGATAATGTAATGATTCCAGTAGTTCTAATGATAGCAGTAATAATAATAATCCAATAATTGTTAAGAGTAGTAACAGTGCAGCGAAAAACAAGCAAAAGAAAATCTAGAAGGAAAACAATCACACAAGACAGATTTTACATGGAAAAAACCCTCTCAATAGAAGAGGGAAAATGTCACAGGGCCAAAATTATTTAGTTCTTGGTTTGTGCTATGTGATAGTTTCTCCAGAATTTTTGAGTAATGACTCCTGTTAGACATTAACCTGTGAAAGGACATGAAGCTAATGCGTACTTAAGCAAAATGCGTACTTAAGCAAAATGCGTATTAGATTTTTGTGCATATTTTGATTCTTGCTTGATGCTCAAACTGTCGATGCCAGGTACATTCAAGCTCATCAGTAAATGTATTGATGGTAAAGGATTCTCAGGGACAAAACGTTATTTTGGTGATCTGGGGAAAAGTGTAAGTTCTTTTCGCAAGTAAAATTCTTCTTTTAGTTTATTTTTGACATATGATGAAGAATTGAAGGCATGTTGCTTAAATATTATAGTGCATCCATTTTGCAGCTAAAAACAGCAGGGTCAAATGTACTTTTCGCTGCAGTCACTGAAATATCGGACACAGTTTTGAAGGGAGCAGAAACAAATGGTTTTAATGGCATGGTAATGAGCATCTTTCTTTTATTAGAATGTGTGTTTCTAATGTTAGAACCTGTGAATATTTACAATTTAATGTTTGTCCTTAGGTTACTGGATTCCACCAAGGAATACTCAAATTGGCTATGGAGCCAGCGGTACTAGGGAGCGCTTTCATAGAAGGTGGACCAGATCGAAAGATTAAGCTTGACCGAAATCCAGGAATTGATGAGGTAATTCTTTGTGTAAGAGTATCTATGGACTTGTTTACCAGTCCCAATTCACGTGGTGTCAGCTAGGTACTTTTTATAGCCAGTGCATCTGCTACTATTCTTTTAGTTTTTGCACTAAAACAATTTAAAATATTGGAACACTTCTCTAGACAATCTGGTGGACACTCGCATATAACATTATACCCTAGTGGATGTGTCTTCAAATTAAGGAAGCTACCCTTCAGCCCTTGGTAGTGTAACATCCTGATTTTCGGAACAGAATTAAACCTCATATAATTGAACTCTGACTGCACTATAACTGGTGGCCGCGGCTCTCTAACAGACATGTCCAAATCCAACTGCAAACCTGGCGTGAACAAGAAATTACGGCTGAACCAAATGCCCAGTACGATATAGAGTAACAAAGGTAACATATCTGAACGAGAGCATACATATATGAACGACACTAACATAAACTGCGTAACTGAGGCACTAATATAATATTAATAGTACACAACGTATTCCGACCTAAATTAAAGGATGAAACTAACTAAAAGGTAGGATAATTTCATACAATCACAGCTGGTACACTAGAAACACAGGCCCAGGTACAATATCTATATCACGAATCAATCACTGAAACACAGGCCCAGGTGTATCAAAACAAAACAAATTCCTATGATCCATAATTACACTTGGTATACCCTAATCTCCATTTTATTAATCTAAGGTTTGTAATCGCGCATGTATTTGTCATCAATTCACAACCAATCATTATCACAAATCAAACACAATAATATCACATGCACAATTCTAAAAATCCCCAATAAGAAAGATCACCAATCTTAAGTCTACATATTCTATCTCAATACCAGTAACAATGTATACTTTAATGCATGGAGTTTAATAGAACTATCAACGGAACTTGATAAAGATACAAGTACCAAAAAAAATATAAGAGACGAATGAATAAATATAAATCAAAAGAGTAACGTTGAAAAAGAGAAAAAAACATACGAATGCAAAATAAAGAATAACACTGGTAGAAGATGAAATCCGTACCTGAAACATTGCATTAATATAATTTCCGTCACAAACTACAAACTCTACCAATCTCATCGAAGTCAATCTAAATACCATGTCAATTATCATCTATTAGTATGTTTACAATCTTAATTTAAAATCTCTTCCAATATTGTTAATTTAAGTTATATATGTAGATTATTATAGTTTTATATTTTTTAGAAGCTTAGTATAATATATATATATATATATATATATATATATATATATATATATATATATATATATATATATATATGCATGTATATTTTATAATTTAATGTAGGAGCACCCACCGGTGATTACCACTAATCAAACTATCATCAATTAATAATTTTTTTCTTCCCAACCACGATGCACAACAAATTTTCATATATTATTTACTTATAATCTGTAGTATACATAGATTTTTTTTTAACGGTACATATATTATACATACACCTATATATGTTCTTCATTGACATAATTGAAATCAAAGTATCAAAGTCCTCAATTTGCTAGCCGTGAATTGAATTTTCAGGCAATCATGGTTTGGCTGCTGCAAGCCGCATTAATTTAATTATAGTATTATACTACGTTAACTCTGTTTAGTTTTATACTTAGTGTCCTTGTCAAACAAAAGTTCAAATCCTAATTTGCTTTGTATTAATTTTTTATTTAATACATCTAAATAATGAATAGAAGTATGAAATTATTAAATATTAGAATGAGCCTCATATTTATTAAATAATAATTTATTTTAAAATTTTACCAAATAATTGTTCGAACTAAATTATGGGGTGTTACATATGTCTTGGTCAACTAAAAGCTTACAACTCATTCCAAACACAACGACTAGACAATTTAGCGCAACAATAATAAAAGGAAACAGGAAAAGAAGAAAGGAAAAAGTCATCCTCTTCTCTTAACGTGATCTAATTACCCGTATAGAACCATCAATATTTATCTGCAATTAATTGTTTCTGCGATTGTAGTTTCCATTTTGGCATTCATGTACCGTATCTTATAAATGTCCTCACTCTAAGCACATATCCAGAGATCCAGTAGATTCCTAATGGTGCTTTATCCAACTAATGCCACATTTATAGCTTCCTAAATAAATTGGGCAAACACTGCTAGTTGATGCAGGACAAGTGAAGAAATTTATATAGTTATAATTATATTTTATTAGTTGTTATTTTTATAGTTTCTTTTTATTAGTTGTTATATATGCAGTTACAGATTACTAGGAGTTATCTTGTAGAGTTGTTATCTTTTTTATTTGTACTGATCAAATAAGAGTTATCTTTTAGAGTTCTAGTAGGTTTGGGTAACTTGTTATCTTTTTATTTAAATGCTTGTAATCCATTTGGGAAGACACTTTGATTACTGGAATTATTATTTGAAAATGCCTATTACGCTCCCCTTCTCTCTAAGCCATCACTGGTTATGATCAATATATAAGAATCTAAATCAGCATGTTAGTACCCAGCATATGACAATATGGGATCTCATCTATGACAATTCACCATCTAAAAGGCGAGGTGGTACTTTGCTGGTGGAGAAATTCAAATGTGGCTTGTATAAGGAAATTTCTCAAGTTTATGATAAAGAACCATTAAAGGTTTTGCTGCAAACGACTATATGCATGGTGATCCTTTCGAGGAATAGGATAAGAGAATATTTTGGGGATTTGTCATAACTCATAAGAAACTTAATGATGGGAGTCAACTTCCCGTCTAGTAAATTTTTTGGAACTAGCTAAATCTAATTAAGAAAAAAAGAAAAGAAAAGGATAAGATTTTTGAAAATCTTATTCTTTTCTCATTAATTATAAAATTGTCTCAAATTTGAGTTATTCTTCAATGCCTTGATGATTGGGAGTTATTGAACAAGACATCAATTAGGAGCAAAACCTAAGCATTTCATCGCTCCTCCTCAAGCCACAATCCAACACTTCAAGTCAAGTGGCACTATGATACAAGGTTTCTCATAAAATCAAGGTACATGTTAAAAACATAAAATATACTCACAATACCAATAATACGGAGTATGTTTTATTCCAACATCATCGAAAGCCTAACATTGTCATCAAATACCATCCTACCATAACAAACCGGGTATACATGATGGGATCAACCAGAAAACAGTGTCTTTTACCGGAGGAGATCATCCTCCTTTCTGCAACAGCTATCACTCCAGTCTTGTTGCCATTTTGATCATGACTTTTCCCTTCATCCTTATCTTTCAAGACGGAAATCCCTGCAATAATAGCAAGAGAAATCATTTCCCTTTCCTTTCTTATTATGGCCTCGATTTCTTCCCATCGTTCGTCATCTAGCAACTAGTCCTACACCACTAATAAGCCTTTCAAAGTTTACTTCATTATCAGTTTACTCAAACAATTAGTCTTTTAACTTCATCTATGTTAGACCATGGTGTTTGAAATTCTTAACGGAGAAGGAAACAAAACCAATAACAAAAGACCCTCATCTTGTTAATCGATTTGAGCATCAATGGTTTTCAATTCTGTTAAAGATAGAACTACACTTTTTTATGAGTTTTTAAATCAGTACCTTCGAACATACGCAGGGTATACAATCATCACTCAATCAGAGAAGATTTTGTCATGTACGATGACTCCAGTTTCATCCAAAGACCCACTGTTGTTGTAGTGTCTTGACAAAACTTGCTGGAATACATCATTTTCCCCCCTTAAAAACATCAATGGAGAGGTATAATTGCGAGTCTGACAATGCATTTTCATCCATCAAACTCCACTCATCACCAATTTATTTCTTCTTTTGGTCTTCTTCAGAAATTTTGTCTGGTTTGGAAGGCCTCCTAACTCTAGCTCTTAGCAATCCTTGTTAAGTCACAGTCACCTGATTTGACTTGCCACAAATTGGAACTTGAATTTCCATCATTTACTTGATCTCAAACTCGGTCTTGGCAGATTTTGATGCCATATCTTTCACACAAACCAATAGCTCTATTATCCATTTGTTCTAGTGAAAATAGAAGAAATAACCACAACAAAAGGAAAACAAATACAGAATAATCCAAATCTGGTAAAACCACAGGCTGAGGAGAGATATCACTATGTGAAGAGTAATTACAAGATAAATTACAATTTACAACAAAGCACTAAGAAAAATCTTAATCTTTATGCTTTTCTTCTACAAGATCTCTCTCAAAAGTCCCTTTAACAAAGGCTAACGTCTCATATATAGAGAAATTTCAAAAGTTAGAAAATTACTATTTAATTGAACAAGGGTCGCGGCTGTATGCCACACTGATAAACTTCACCACAGAACATGACCACAAACCCTGCTGTGTCTCGGGCATTCCTCTCTTTTTCACAAACTCAGCTTCCAAAGTCGAGTTTCCTCAACCCAATCAATGCCAAATCTTTAGTGACTTATCCATGACAACAAGTAATCTTCAACCCAGCATCAAACATTGAAGAAGAACTCGAATTCAAGACAACCTTTATGACATCTTTGAAGATGACTTAGATTTTGTATCTGTGTGTTGACGACTCAATTAGTAAAATAGTTCAAAACTTACTAAGTCCAGCTTAGGAAGTGTTCAGAGGTCTTTTGAAAATAGAGCTTGGCTGTGATATTTATGGGTGTACTACTGTTTGTTAGTATTATTGTTACTGAATTTTTGAACTGTTGTCTTAATTTAATCCATTGCCATGATTTCAATTATGCAGTTATACATTGAAGGATATCTGCAAGCCATGTTGGATGCAATATACAAACAAGAATATCTTAGAGTGAGGGTAATTGACGACCAGGTATTTGACAAAACAAGAATAAGCTTGGCCTTCATTTCCCATAATATTTGCTCTCTTGTAGTATGGTCAATGTTGTTACTCTGTTCACCTTGATTTCAAGTCTTTCTTCCATAATGGCTTAAACAGGTTCTCCTGAAAAACCTTCCCCCAAACAGTTCTCTCATAGAGGAAATCGTCGACCGTGTGAAAAGCTTCCTAGTGAGCAAGGCATTGTTGAAAGGAGACTCTTCAGCCTCTCATCCGCTGCGCCATCTTCGACGAGAAAATGTAAGTTGCAAGTTTATATGTTAACCAGATTTTTCTTGAAATAATAATGGTATTGCTGATCAATTTGAGGTCTGAAATAAAATTTTCAATAGTTATACATGTGGGATAAGAAAATCACAAGTGATGTGCAATCACATTCTCAAATTTGGTTTCTTAATGCGGTTCTTAGCGCTACTCTCGGGATATAAGTGAATTCTTCTATTCATCAACTAGAGCATTTGGCGAGTGGAAGTTGAATGGTTTGAATTAATAGATATAGTTCCACTAATACATTAATATTATTTGATTAAGTTTATTAGTTATTGCCACTTGGATTGGGTGGGTCTGGTCAAAGGTGTACCATTTGTCTGCTGAAAAAAGTGAAATTTCTTTCGTCTAAACTGCTACATAAGATATAAACAAGAAAATGAAATTCAGTAGAAATACCTCTCATGAGTCTGTCACGTACCTCATTTAGGCGTCAATAAAATATAAAAAGCCAGGTTTGGAAATAATAAGCACAAATTTTTTGCATTGGCAGGATTGGAAAATCGGGCCAACAGTTCTGACCTTGTGCGAACACCTGTTTGTGAGCTTTATGATCCGCACACTGAGAAATCAAGCTGGCAAAGTGATGGCCAAAATCAGGTGGAAGAAAGAAGGGGAAGCTGATGATGGAAAAGCCATTGACCCAGGAGCTAACACCAAAGAACAGAAGGGGAAGCTTGTCTGGAGTTGGGGTTTGGGCAAGTTTGTGTTGTCAGGTGTAGTTGCATACCTCGACGGTCGACTGTGCCGTCGTATTCCTAATCCTATAGCAAGACGAATAGTTAGTGGCTTCCTGTTAACTTTTCTCGACAAAAATGACCAATGATAGTATTTTTCAGTTGCATTTTATCTCGTCTTTGATTCCCAATACATTAATTATCTGTTCTCTCTTTCCCACTAGCGCTCTTATAGATTTTGTTTGTCTTATTTGGACTGCTAAATTCTACAGAAAACGATTTCACTTGATTTCCGCTCCTGCCACACAGGATCGAGTGTGCATCAGCTTCCTAACCAAATAACAACTTGATAATCAGATAATCAGAAAATATAACTTTTTTTATATTTAGTTACATAGAAAGAACTTCAATATATTTCACTTGATTTCAATTTAACCCCATTAAATTGATAATCAGATAACCAAATAACAACTGCAGTTCTGCACAGATAAATGGCGATAATAAGTCTCTTTAATAACAAGCACTCCCTGCAAAAGGGAAAAAAAGAAAAGAGCAACATGTGATAATAATATTTATTACAAAAAAAAAGAGCAATATTTATATAATGTTTTTGTTGTCATTTTTAAAATTTGTTCAATCTTCTAATATTATCGTTAATTGATTATTTATAAAAAGTTTCTATGAGAAAAATTTATTAGTTGTATATGTAATTTGTAGTTATATATGTAATATTAATATTTGTTAATTTTGTGGAACGGAGAGAATAGTAATATTAAGATTGGTTTTGTAGATGAAAAAAAAAAGACATTGCTGCAAGTAAACTTAAATTCGAATTAGAAATAGGAAAATGCGCGAAGTTTGAGTGTGAGTAAATCCTAAATTTAGCAGAATTCGAAAGTAAAGGTCTAGGTTGAATCGAGACTTTGACAATTAGGTCTTAATTTAAACTGGAGGAGTCTTTTGGGTTAAATGGCAACTTTCCAGAAAACATTAGCAAATAACTGAAATAAGTCAAATAAAAAAATATTTAATGAACTCCTCGTCTCATTTTTACCAATCCATGTCTGCCATGCTATAGATCAGGATGAAACACTTGATAACATAGAGTAGTTTCTAAACTCGTGCCAAATATTATTAAATAATTTTAAAGTTTTTTATAATTTAATAATAGTTATGCAATTACTATATTTTGAATAATAAAAAGTTGTTGAAATTTAAAATATTTATTAATATAAAGAGAAATTTATTATTTCTTTATTATATCTATGATTCATTGCATGATAATAATCAAATTATAAAAATGCACTAAACTTTAAATAATTCATTTGTAATTAATATACTACAATTATTTATTAGAAATTGAAATCTTTGTTTCTATTTAAAATAAACATGTACTTTGTGTTATCTTAGTTTTTAAAAAAAAATTGATTAAAAATCATTTATATAATTGGTTTTTAAATTTGATTTAAAAATTATGATATGAAACTGTAATTTTATTATTATAATTCTTTTCAAAATCAACTTTAGTAAAAAGTATAATAAACTTTAATTTCTCAAAACGGTTCAACAAGTTTATAAGTAATGAATTTGTGAATAAGTTAACTCAGTAATTAACTCACAAAATCATTTTTGTACTTTCTAAAATTATCACAATTCTATAATAATATATAAGAATAGATTTTGTACTAGTATGCAGATTATAGGCAATTCTCAGTGCCTTCCAGCTTTGTATCCCCTATCTCTTTCAAATCTGCTGCATTATAGTTTATCTAGTTAATGTTATAGGTGCCGAAGTATGTAATGAGGTATTTGGGCATCGGACACCATACGTTTGTGTTTTGTAACATGACTCCAAGACTAGTAGGAGTTTAATTATCACAATTAGATGACAAACATGAACCGAGAAAAAATTTGCATACCTCAACCATGCATCTCTGGAGAGCGTAATCTGATGGTTCCCCATTTTATTTATGCCGAATCTCAAATTCTATCACTGGCATTGCTAGTCTTTCCTTTTTGTGTTTAGTGATATACTATCTCATGATCCTGGATAAAAGATGTTACATGACATTGAAATTGATTTTACAGGATTGAGTAACGCAGGTTTATACCTATAACAAGATTGTGAAAAGTAAATGTACGATTGCCACAAGTGATCCACAATAATAATACAAAGGATGGCCCAAAATTGGTAGTTTTCATGGTATAGAAGATCCAGTATACAGTGGCCCTCTGTCCTACTGATGACATGCTTAAGCTTCTGGTAGAATCAGATCGAAAAAACCATGCATAACATTACCAACATACGAGCCAGAATAATTAGCTCGTCACTGTTCATCACTTCTTACTCAAAAAGGAAGTTGAAATGAGGCGTAGTGCTTGATTAGAATTCTTTAAGACTGCAGATGATCTAGCAACCTGCATTTTCCGTTTCTTCAAAAACTCCAACGAGTTTTGTAAGCATTGAGGAGGTGGTAGTTCCTTCAAAATTACAGGTTCCAGCCTGTCATACAACAATTTTAGTTCAGTGACTGAATGTCTATACAAATTACTCGCTTACGAGAAAGGAACCTTTACCCTGAGCGTTTGGGCTTTTTCTTTCTTGAAGCATGCCCTTCCTCGGTCTTCTCTTGCTCAGAATCAGATAAGAAAACCTTCCTGCAGGAAAATATTTTTGAGTTATGCCATTACATTGACAGCTATAGCAGAGGTTTCTGCCTATACTCTGGATGTTTGCATACAAAAAACTATAATTGGAAGATAGGCTTAAAAGGAATAACAGACTTCTCTTGAGCTGCAATCAGTTTGACAATATCATCCGGAAGCATTCCCCCATTATGATCAGGCTCCTGAGGTGTTTCCGTTTCATTTTGTATGCTTTTCACCACACATGAAGGTCGTGCTGTTATTCTTTGAGCCCATTTTCTACGACGTTCCTTTCCTTCACGAACAATCCTATAATGGACAAGCTAATTCAGTTTTAGATTTTAAACTATATATTAGTGGGGCTTCTTGAATTTCACTAAAAACAATAAATACAAAATCGTGCATGCTTAAGAATTCAATAGCTCCTATACAATCAGATACATGCCCACCATAACTCAATATATGCATGAGAATGTCATATATGCTTAGCAACTCAATAGTTCCTTCAATACAACTCAATGCCGGCCAGAACTTCTATCTTGGTTTTGAAATCGACTATCTTCATATAAAAATAAAGATAAATAAACAAATAAATAACTAGTATCTCACTCATAAGCCACGTGATATATTTTTTACAAAAGTAAAAGAAGAAGAAGAAGAACTACAAGCAATGACACAAATTAATCTTACCAAGGATGCTGTGACCAGTGAAGGGAGACTACATGAGAGTGCAAGCGAGAGAGCGAACTAGGTATGCCATTAGGTAAGTAACTAGAATTTTGTGACATGCTCCGCCAACCTTTGTCAAAGTTAGTTGGAAAATTGCAGTTCATGTAGCTACAGAAATAAGAACCAAATTGAACAGGCTAGTTCTACCACTTGGAGCAACAAATGGACCCCAATCAGGTCCAATACCTAATATATCTGATGTGCATCTGAACCATTATGGACCAGCTGTACCGCAGTCCACCATCAAGAAACCTATTTGAACTATATGATCTGAATTCTCGATCAATACCTTATGTGAGATTTAAGAACTAACCAAAAAGAGAACGGCAAGCAACGTAGTGGCTTAATCCATGTATCATTTAGGATGCTTTTATGCCCAATCTTTTCTTTAATAACCACACCCTGTTTTGTGTTAATGGGGAATATGGGTATATACATTCACGATCCTTCTTTTTCACATATGTTTATAAAGTAATTCTAAATTAAATCTTTAATTGTTGAAATAGTTGACCCACCAAAATCAATGAACCTTCAACTAGTCCTGTTACTAGTTAATAACATACAGGCACACACAAAGAGAACGAAAGGGATCCATCTCGATTTTATAAAAAGAACTGTTGATTGTTATTTCTACTTCTTTTCTTAAATTTACAGATTCATGCTTTTAGAAATTAATTAGAAAATTTCAAAAGATTGAAGTTTATTGTAATTAGGATGTGAATTATTTTCAGAAAATCTCAAACTTCTATGCTCTGAGCTCAAATTCTGTAACATTGGAAGTTTATGAATACAACCGAAGGCCAAAACTAGTTAAGATTTTTATGATAATGAAATTGAAATATTGCACCGCAATTCTAGTTATCAGTTACATACCTTACTCACAAATACACAAGCAAAAAAGAATAAAAGTTAAAATTTAATACTCGAAGCTTTCAACAAGTTATAAAGGAAAGATTAGATTTTTTTCCAGTGTATTGATATAAATGATATAACCCACCAATTCACCTGTTCGCTGCATCTTTATTTTTGATTTAGTCCATTTCAGTTGTTCAACAAAATAACAAAGTCGACAAAAACCACCAATTTCCGTTTAAACATTAAGCACGCAAACAAGACCTAGCCCCATATGAAAAACTAGAGGGAGAAAACGAAGCAATTACCTAGCCTTATTTTCTCTTTGAACTTTGGTAATCTCTTCCTCTAGTTGTATTCCCTTCAAAGCACAAGATTATAATTGTAATGTGAGTAATCAAGCTTTGTTTGGGAATAAATTTTGAACTACTGCAGAGCTTCTCGATAAAGATGAGAGAGAGAAAGAAAAACCTGCTCGGAAGTGAATTCCTCGGGAGCATCGGAATCGCTGCCTTCTTCACGTCTAGCCATTGATTTCGATTCGAAAATTCGAAAATTTTTGTTTTGATTTAGGGTTTTAGGATTAGGGTTTTAGAAACACGCTAGGCAGCGGGAGTGCTCGAGATCGACACACGGGACCTGTTAAATCAAATAAAAATCATAAAAAAATTTCAATTTTATTATCACAGAAGTACTCCCACGTAATAATAATATTATTAGTTGTCGGTAGGTGCACAATATAAGTTTTTTCCAACAAATTATTAAATCTAATATTTTATATTGTTGTGTTTATAATTTAAAATTTAATTATTGTGTTTATTTTTTTCAAATTTGAGTTATGTAATATAGACTAAGTTATTATTTTATTTAATTATATTTCTTAAGTTATTTTTATATTTTCAGTTTTTTACTTATTGTCATTATTTAAAATAATAACCATGAACTATCACTAAATATATTTTATTGTATATTAATTTAAAATAATTTATTCATGCATGATTACAGATGTACACAATTTTTGAGAGATGAAAATACACTCAATAATTTTTATTTTGTATAATTTAGTTATTTTTATACAATCGGGATGGGTCCCATTACTTTTAATTTAATCTATTGAGATATGTTTATGATTTTTTAAATTTTGTATATTTATTGTAATAGTTTTTAATTAATTATTCATTACTATAGTAAGCATGTGATATGATATCTTTAATTGTAATAATTAGATATGTGATATAATTTAAAAAATAAAATTAAACAAAAGAGAAACGTCACTTCTGAAACAACATATAATAATAAATAGATATTGTATTATTAATATTTTATTTTAAAAAATAACAAATATAATACGTATATTTAAAAGTAATTTTAAAACAATTCCTACCCAACATTTTTAATGATTTTATCATAAAATGATTGATATAATGAGTGCATAAAATAAATAATTTTATTTAATTGTTAATATAGTTTGATCTTTTATAGTTTTAGCGATGTTAGACTCTTCGCCTTTTAATCGCCTAATTATTATTATTATTGAGTCTCTTTTTGTTAATTAGACTATGCTCTAATAATTAATTTGTCTTCATCACATATCAGTATTGGTTGCATTATATATATATAATGGAATGATTCATGATTAGGGTCGTATAAAAACACTATTTTATTCAACTCGATCTTGACCGTTCATTTGTTTGGATCATTGGCTAAGAATAAAAGTTGAACAAAAAAAGTGGTGGACATTGGCCGTTATGTGAAATGACAAAATACCCCCACTGTTTTGTCCACCACTTGTAAGTTTTTTTTTTTTTTTTTTTTTTTTT
>CM025785.1:21015416-21030716 GCA_014636745.2 Centella asiatica
TTATTATAGTGCGTCAATATAGTACTTGTTAAATAATAAATTTATGATTGTTACCGGAGAACATTATATCTAATGAAAATGATTATTTTGAATTTTTGATATACAAGTTATTTTGACCAAGTAAATGTTATTTCTCCTCGAACTAAATCAAGATTATGATTTTAACCACCTAAACAATTAACAGCAGTGTGTCCTGTCTCGTATGAAATATTGTTTAAATGATTAGATATATATATGCATGTGTATCTGTTTTGTATCTACAATTAAGAAAGGAGGTCAAACTTCAAACTTGAAAGGGGCGGGAATTGAAGAAGTTAGTTTTCTGGGAGAGCTCAACTGGGAAAAGGGGCAGATATAAAATTGCCTCCAATCTTTTGAAACCCCAAAAATTTCCTTTTAGTACTACATCTTAGTACTAGGAAAAGACCCGATCCATAGAAGCCTCCTTTTGACTTTGATTCATGCTTCTTCCTTCTTCCACCATGTGATCTCTCTCTCTCTCTCTCTCTCTCTCTCACACACACACACACACCCCTTAATTATAAACTTCTGAAGTTTCCAAATAATCACAAAACTCTCGCCATCCATTCTTTCTCCACCGACTTAAGTTAAACTTATTATTTATTTACTGAGTATTTCAAATCCAATTAAATATGACATTTTTTAATGATCCGCTCTCCGCTGCGTCCTTCCCGCCGCTTTCTCTCCTCTCACCGACGATTCTATAAGCTCTGTTTTACTAGTTGTACATCTTCACACACAATCTAGTTAGAATTCTTAGTTACACAAATTTAGTCTAATTGATTTTCCATTCATTTTTTTTCCTCCTCCTAAGTAAATTATAAGACAGAGAATTTATATGTCTTAATTCGATTTTGGAGGTCACAAAGTACGCTATTACTAAAATTAAATTTTAATATATGTTTGTGCGCTCAGTTGAATAACTTTACCATAACATCTAATTCTTATAGTAATAACATTGTAATTATATATGTTTAATTTAATGTGAAAAAAATACAATAGTTTGATTTGATCCTTAAAAGTCTGACATTTAATTAGAATGCAAGGAGTATCATTTAATTAGGGCATGTCATGTGTGGGGAATGCTAATCTAATAATAGTGCAGAGGAGAGGTAATAAAATGCGTGGACTGAAGAGGTTCGTCTTAGCCATCATGCTCAAACAAACATCATTATGGAGAGATTGCTTATTGTGCCAACAAACTCGATTGCTTCCAAACTTTTTTTAAAACAAAATTATCACATTGAGAGAATTTTCATTTATTTACTGGGTATTTGGCGATGATTATTACATTCCCCCCCCCCCCCCCCCCGCCCCCCCACTGTTTGACAAAATAAAAGCAGCAACTCATGCTTGTCGCTGGCGAACGGAGACTTAGAATTTTCCTTAATGGAGAGTCATGGAAATTGGCGAAAGGTCTCTTTGAGGACTGATAAAAGATTTAATTTCAATTAAAAGTGATGATAAGTTGTAAAGAGATTGAATTTGAAAATTTAAGCGTGATTACTCTTTCCCCGAGCATTACGGACAAGTGGTTTGACTTGTGAATGTAAATTATAAAGTCAGAGTATTGAAAGCTAGATTTCCTCGTATGCATGTTGCAACTAACACATGCAATAATCAATATGTAATCTCACCTCGTTTGAAAAGAAAGAGTTATATATATTTAAATTCATTTGCATTGAAATCATTGACTTTTAAAGTTTAAATTGTTGGAATTCTTAACGAATTAAACTTTAGGAATTAATAAAAAATTAAAAAAAAATCGAACATAATTAAATTTCTAGAATCGAGTTAGTATCGTATATTTTACAAAAATTTAGTTTAAACAAAAATTCCTTTGCCATAAAATAATGTCCTGCTTTAACTTTATGTTTGGTTAATTTTATACATTTATTTTCTTCAATTCGTTGGTTGTTGCAATTGTTTTATTTTTTATTATTTCTTTTTCGAATTGTTGTACTCTTTTATTCCGGATTTGGTGAATAATAATTTGCCCCATGTGGAAGCAATGATTGTTCACCAAGGACAATTCTGGTTCAACTGGTTTTACTCATTCTGTTTCTAACTCTTTTACCAAGTGAAAGAGAAAGATCAATTAGATTGGTTACTTTTGTTGAGTGTTAGTTTATTTAATGCTAAATTAAATTTAAAATTTCCGGTTTAAAGAATATATACTCTCATTACTGCCGGAAAAAGTTAAATTCACAGGCAAAACCCTTACATATTCGCTAAGCATTAAATAAAATAAATCAACGAAAGATTTCGATCCGAATTCTAGTACTTTCTCCTCATGTATACATGATAGAATAAATTTTTGAGAAAAAGATACTTTATTATTTTTTGAAATAAATATTTTTATTTGAATCTGTTTCACGCTTTTAAATTAATATTTTTGATAGTAATTTACTACTTATGATTGTAATTTATAGAAAATAAATTAGTATTTTCGATAGTAATTTAGTACTTATGATAGTAATTTTAGTATTTTCTATAGTAATTTTAGTAATTATGTAATAATTTTAGTACTTTTGATTATAATTTTAGTATTAAAGTAAAATCAATGAAAATTTCGTTTATTAAAATAGTATTTTAACCCTAAATTTTTTATTCATAATTAGATGATATTTAAAGTTTCAATGTTTTCATTTTGTTATTATTCTTTAAATAACCTTACTTAATCACTTACTCAGCATTGTTCTTAAATTAATATAATTTTCAAAAAATATTATACTCTCTCCGTTTTTTGGTAGTGACTTTTTTAGAATTTGACTCTCATTTTTTACTTACTCATCTCATATTCTAAGAAAGAGTTAAAATTATTTTTCCATTAATACCCTTTCATATTTTTCAAAATTTAATAGGATTGTAATATTATTTCTCATAAAAATTTGTGCACCTTTATTTTTCATGCAAATTATGTGAGGGTAATTATGAAATAATACTGATAAATTTAATGTTATTATACTTATTACTTATTGATTTAGTATGTGTGATTTGAAATAAAACTGTTACTAATAAAAAATAGAGAAAGTATTGAACAATTACTACACTACCATTTACTTATAAATAAATAATCACTTCCTCCGTTTTCATTTAGTAACTTTTCTAGATTTTGACTCTTTTTTTTGTTTACTTTTTTCATATTACAAAGCAAAGATAAAATTATTTTTTGTTTATGTCCCTTTTCATATTTCAAGGAAATATAAGCATTTTTTTTTTCATATATATTAAATAAGGGCAATCATGGTATAACATCAATAAATTTAATACTATTATACTTATTTATCATTGATATAAATATATGTGATTTAAGCTAAAAAAAATAATAAAAAGTGGAAGGAAAATGTTGTGGACACCAACAATTTGCACAAACAAATGTGCAAAAACATATGTGATAAATTATCAACAATTAAAATTTAATTGTAAACCCATCAGAGTTTACTTATCTCCTATAAAATTTAGCTACATCAGTTTTGTTAGTGTATGAGTTGGTGTCCCTAACACCACTCAAAATAGAAAGAGTACTTTAATTACAATGTCGATTTTTAAATAGCGGTGATATTTCTACGTGCATAATTTATATTTTCACAAACTTTCTTTTACATAAAGAGTTAGTGGGATCCACACTAATCTGTAATAAATTTCATGAAAATATCAAATTTTCTTGCGGTAATATCATCTTTCTTTTGAAAATATCATCTATAGTGGAGGATACATATGGAATAATTAATGGCTTAGCCGAATATAGATAAGTGTTTTAAAATGCGATCTAAGTGGGTATCTAGGTAAAGGTGAAAGGTAAAATGCATAAATTTATATTAATTATGTGTTTAGGTGGATTGGACGGTTATTAGGCGGGCTAGGTGGTCAATAGGCAAGTTTAGAACGATCAATAAATAAAATCTTAGTTTAATTATAAATTTTTAAAAAATAATTTTTAACATGATTCATATAAATTATACCTTTCATTGTTTATTGTGTTTGTTGTAATCTTATAAGTAGAAATAAAAAGTGAAAAATAATACTAATAAACATTCAATAATATCTTTTAAAATGCATATGCAGTATATATTTGTATAAGCGTATTATCTACTTGTATAACATTCATTTATTAAACTTTGGGTCATTATTTTCTTAGTATAACACAAAATTATTTTATTAAACATAATCTTTCATATTATCAATTGGTATGGAAATATGTGTTACTAAATATATTAATATTTTTGAAACATATAAAATAATAATAATAAATTTTACATCGTCTAAAAAGACCGCATATAAATTTAATGAAAACAATACATAAGTACGACCTGAATTCAACCAATCACCTATCTAATGATTTAATTCTACAATTTGCTAATTGATACACAATTCCTTACAAACAAATAAGTTTAGCCAGATGAAAAGAAGGCAAAAACTAAAATTTAAATAGCACCGCCAGTAAATGACTGGGTTTTTCAAAATGGAAATTTAATAAGTCTCAATACTCGAGAAGTGGCTTTATCACTTTAAAAGGATTAAAAGAAAATAAAAAGTACAGATATAATTGAGGAGATATATAAATAAGTTAGACTTGGTTCCTCTCTATTTGAAGTTGTAAATGCACTCAACTGTTAGTTTATTTGGTTGTATCCAACTCGTTTAAATCTCAATTTTATTCGATTTAAATTATTAAATAAATCGAGTTTGAATGTAATTTTTTCTTCGTTTAACAATTTAGGCTCATCTCGATTTGACACGTACTCGAAAAACTCAACTCAACTCAACCAATTTATATTGTTCGACTCAACTCTATCACTTAAATAGTTTGATCTCGAATACAATATTTTATTTGTAAATAATACATGTTCGACTCGAATCGACTTGTTTAATAAATAACATTGACTAAACTCAACTCAACTCGTTTACGGTCCTATCTCTATTACATCATTTCTTCAATTTCTCTCAATGTACTTTATGATTTTAAATATAATTTATTTTTGTATAATTTTAACAAATAAAGTAAAAATAAACAAGTCTATCAATTTTCATATAATTTGATGATGTAAAACATATTAATTTTGAGAAAAACAGAAAATAAGTGATTGTTTTTATTAACAGTCACATATTGCACTCGTAATTTTTAACCGATTAAATTTTATAATTTTTCAATCATTAAAATCATATAATTTATATCGTTAAATTATATGAAAAGCAATGTATTCTCTTTTTTTTTATATGTTAATCATCTTTAAATTTAAAATTACACAGAATAAATCACAAGAAAATTATAAAACGCATCAAAAGAAATCGGAGAAATAATAATGGAGAGGGGCCAGCTTCAAATAAGTTAGTTAATGAAGTGGACATTTCAAGTAGTAGTAGATTCCATCCACTAGGAAAAAGAACCGAAAGAAACGATCTCAGTTGAAACGGAGATGAGATTCAGCAGTAATAATCAGCGAGATTATGGATAGTCATAAACAAATATGGCGGATGAATTATTGAGCAAAATGTGAAAACGTGATTTGGGGCCAATTGGCCATTCTCTCTTTCTTTTTATATTATAAATAATAATTCAAATTCATGATTATGCGAAAACGCGTTATGTGCGCTCCAATACTGGTGTTGGTCATATCCAGTGAAGCTTTTTGAGCTTCTTCCTTCGAAAACTCAAAACTATCCATCCGCTGTCACCAGTTAATCGTACGGCACACTCCTATATATATATATATATACAAGTCGCCCACACCAAAAGTGATATATTGAGTTTACACACACATACATTATTCTTTCCATTTCATTCGTTTGATCAGCTTGGTATGTCTTTCTGCTAATTATGTGTTTCTCTAATCTGGGTCTTTCATTTTTTGCTCAAACTCTTGAATTTAGTAGTGTTCTCCAAGTTCTTTGTTATTTGCTGTTTGTTGTTTATTTTTCTAATCTGGGTCTTTTAATGCTCAAGTTCTTGTAAATTTAGTAATCCCACAAATCGTTAAATGTTGTACTATTTCCCATAAAAAAAAAAGGTAAAATTTAAAAATAAAATTTGTTTTAATAATTTCATTTCAATAATTTTTTTATTATAATGCTATTTTTATTTATTTATCATTATAACGTCTTAATCTTATCTTTAATTTAATTAAAGATTTATAACAACTTTCATAAAAACAAATTATTATTTACACATTTAATTCTTCATCAAACATACAAAATTAATAATTATCAAAAAATTTAAATACTTTTTTTTTTTTTTTTTTTGGGAGGAGTATAACTTTTGATTTGATAACGGTCTTTTTTCTTTTTATTTTTTGGGTTAAAATGTTGATGCGTTTTTTATGCTATATTGACAATTTTGCAGATATCGCAGGGGGCTTGGTCATTCTTTAATTTGTTGTCATGGGAAAAACGATTTTGTCACAGTTAATTTATGCAATACTATTTCTGGGTTTATCGAGTATTTGTCTTGTGAAAGCAGAAGATCCTTATAGATTCTTTACATGGAGAGTTACTTATGGAACAGCTTCTCCTCTTGGTGTTCCTCAGCAGGTGACTACAAGTCATAATATTGTTGGGGTACTGTTTTGACCATTATTACTTTAAAATGAAATTTTGATGAATTTGGTTATTGTAATGTGAAGGTCATTCTCATTAATGGTCAGTTTCCTGGACCTAGACTCGATGTTGTCACGAATGACAACATTGTCCTAAATCTCATCAACAATCTGGACGAACCCTTTTTAATGACATGGTGAGTCTCCTTCCACATCTGGATCCATTTTATATAATTTCTGTGATTTTCTTTATTTTTACTCCCTCTGTCTCATCGATCTGGCCTTTTTCGCACAGAAACTTCATTAATAAAAAGGACTAATCGATGGGACGGAGGGAGTATAATTTATTATAGTTTAGTTGAAAATTACACTAGAGGTGTATTCGTAACCTTAGTTGGAGAATTTTATCTTGCTACAAAAACTAATACGGAGAATCTGATTTGATACAAATATAGAAGTTGCATGTGTGGAAGCTTATTAGTTTTATATGTATTTATGAGTTTGAATTTAGGAGTTAACAGCTGACTGTGTATGTTTCGATTCGAGAGATGTAATTCCCATGGATTTGGTCTGATAAGAGGTTCATTTTCATAATTAGGAATGGAATTAAACAGAGGAAGAACTCTTGGCAAGATGGGGTTCTGGGTACAAATTGCCCTATTCCTCCGAATTCCAACTTTACATACAAATTCCAACCCAAAGATCAGATCGGAGGTTACACGTACTTCCCATCAACTTTGATGCATAAAGCTGCCGGAGGTTTTGGTGCATTGAATATCTATTCAAGACCTAGAATCCCAGTCCCATATCCTCCACCAGCTGGAGATTTTAGCTTACTTATCGGTGACTGGCGCAAGAGCAACCATAAGGTAAGGAGCATACATGCACTTAGATTTCCCACACATATTTTTGCTTTATATTGCTTTTCAAAAAGGAGAAGGTTTTGGCGAGTTTGAATTGCTTAAATTTAGTTTGCTAAATGCTCTGTATAGTAGGCCAAAGTGTCAGATTAGTGCAGAGAAAATTGAATATAGAGGAAAAATGCAGAGTTATATCATTTTGGATAATTTTCTTGTGTTTTGGAACTGATATTTTCCCTTTCACTGAGCTAGAAAAACTCATATATAGTTTTATCAAGCTACCAAGGATCAATATGCATAAATGCCCAAAGTTCCAACCCGAAATATAATCTTGATCCTGAGACAACTTTTAGTTTTCTTGTGAGGTTGAGAAATTCACGTTTAGTATTTTCACTATAACAGAACTTCATAGTCTTGTACCATCTTTTAATTTGATAATAAATAATCAGTAAAGATAAGTGTCAGATGGTAGGTTTTATGTGATGTAAGAACTTAGAAATGTGAATATACTGTATTCTAGATGCTAAGTGTGGATATTTATTTATTTATTTATTTTTTTGCATGGAAGATTATTTTGGCGTGTATGGATGCTTTTCCCATACTTCATATATAACTTTAATTATAAGTGTTTCGTCTTGCAGGCACTTCGACGGTATCTGGATTTAGGCAAATCTCTTACATTCCCTGATGGGATCCTTATTAATGGACAAGCTCAGTCTTCCTACAGCGGTGATCAAGGTCCTCATCCGTTAAACCAACCTATTTAGTGCTACAAAACTTGATATCTTCCTTGTTTTTATATTCAATAGATTATTAAGCCCCATCTCAAACTTATGTTCTTAACATTTTCATGGTTTGCCCTTTTTTATTTCAGGTAAAACTTACTTGTTCAGGATTTCAAATGTCGGCTTGTCTACCTCGTTAAATGTTAGAATTCAGGGACACAAGATGACATTGGTTGAGGTCGAAGGATCCCATACTGTTCAGATCGTGTATGATTCTCTTGATGTGCATGTTGGGCAATCTGTGTCAGTCCTTGTTACTTTAGATCAGACACCAAAAGACTATTATATCGTTGCATCTACACGGTTTACAAGGCGCATTCTTACTGGCGTTGCTATACTGCACTACACGAACTCTCAGTTCCCAGTTTCTGGGCCCTTGCCTGCTGGTCCAACATACCAAATGCACTGGTCTATGCAGCAAGCAAGAACCTACAGGTACACTTTATTCAATAGCCAATAAAATTTTCTACAGAGTCTCTAAATTTCAAGTTCCAGGATTTTGTGGAATCTGTTTAAACTATGTGATTTGGATGTATTAACCATTACGAAACATGCCGTTGGGGAAATCCTAAATTATTCATTGTTTTAAGGTTAATTTGTAGCTTTTAAAACACTTTTGAAATTGCTTGCATTTCTTTAGCTGCAATTTCACTATGGAGGAGTAAGGTGGAAATGTTATGCATATTGTGTGATCATTCATGTACATCTGATAATTATTGTTTCCTAAATATACTGAAAACCTCCAAAGCATTATTATATCCATATGATTTGTACATGGGTCATTTGTTCTAATTATTTGCATTTTGTATTATTTGAAGGTGGAACTTAACTTCAAATGCAGCCAGACCAAATCCACAGGGTTCATATCATTATGGAAAAATTACACCAACAAAAACAATTTTATTGACCAGCTCAGCCCCTCTAATCAATGGCAAGCAACGTTATGCTGTCAACAGGGTCTCTTACATTAATGCTGACACCCCTCTGAAACTTGCCGATTACTTTAACATCCCTGGAGTATTCAGCATGGATACGATTCAAAGTTTTCCGTCCGAAGGTCCTGCATTTTTTGCTACATCGGTTATGCCTGCTTCGCTTCATGACTTCATTGAAGTTGTTTTTCAGAACAATGAGAGAGCCATGCAGTCATGGCATCTTGATGGCTATGATTTCTGGGTTGTAGGGTAAGTCTCAAGCTTATGTCATATCATCCAACTCCAATTTGCACTAGTATTTAGTTTCTAACGGTGCTTTTCCATTGCATCAAATACAGTTATGGGTCTGGACAGTGGTCACAAGCCAAAAGAGAGAACTACAATCTAGTTGATGCTCTTACTAGACATACTGTTCAGGTAATTTTTCAAATCTACGAACTGTCGTTACTACTTCAATCACAAACTCGAGTATTGTTAAATTGTTATTTCCTATATTCCTTTCCATTTGAAACGTTTCATAGTCAATATGTTGAAGATGTGAACTTCTATGGTTCTGATTACTGCAGAAGTCAACAATGTAAACTACTTGAGAAGTATTACCAATAGTTAGTACAACATTTATTAATTAGAAAAATTAATAATTTGCCATCATAATGAGATCTTCTGGATTTACCACCGGAACAAATTCAAATGAGACTGGTTTGTCCAACAGATGAGTATGTTTAAATGATTTGCAACCATTTCTTACATGTATGTGCATATTCTTGTAGGTGTATCCCAACTCTTGGAGTGCTATATTGGTTTCTTTAGACAACCAAGGCATGTGGAATGTGAGGTCTGCATTATGGGAAAGGCAGTATCTTGGACAGCAATTCTATCTTCGGGTTTACAATCCGATTCGTAGTCTTGCCAACGAATATGACATTCCCTCAAATGCTCTGCTCTGTGGAAAAGCTGTTGGCAAGAAACCCTAGAGCCACAATTCATTAATCTCTCTGGACTCCAGTCATGAGCGGTTGACTATAGAAGAAGATGAGGGAGAAAAGCTTGGTTTCTTGATCTGTATATTTTGAATGTAGTTTAGATAACTAATGTATGTCCCTTACAATTAGTTATTAATTTTCATTTGTTTTTTTATTTTGTTCTCGTGAATGTTCCAGTGATTGTAACATGTGTTGAACGCACACTCAGCTTTTCTAATAACAGAAAAAACAGGTTATGGCGTACGAGTTTAAGAATGACAGAGTTATGTGATAGCAGTTTGTCTTAAAATGGTTCAAGTTCATTTTCATGTTTAAGTTGATATAAGTTGTAAAAAAAAAAAGAACATAAAAGAAAAGCTAGGTCGATATAAGTTGTAAAATTTGTCTCCCATTTTATGAAATTTGGGACTCTTTACAGCTCAAATATATTTTGCAGTAGTATTATAAAAATGATATATAACAATTGAGTCATTGTTTGTCTGAAAAACTATCATAAGGAAACCCTGATACAAAATCTGCCCAAGTTCTTTTGAACAACATCTATTAATGCCTTTACAGAATTGTATGACTTCTTCACATTACATTCTCTGAACTCCTTCCACTTAAAACTAGATATACAATTTAATTTATCAATATAGAACTTGACCCATTTTCAATTCTAAGATTGAGGATTAAGTAATGATTCATATACCTCTGAAATTTGTAATCCGTGAATTAGTTATGTTACTTTATACCTCATAATTTTAAAATAAAGCATGCTTATTTTGAGTAAAAAATAAATTAGATTGATTTTGACAAAATAAATTTCTCTAAATTTGAAACAGAGAAATTATTCAGTTTAGGGATGGGAATTTATTATATAAAAAATCAATAATCCAAAAGATATAAATGAAGATACAATTAGACATAGAATCTCATAACAGAAAAATATAATAACGGTTTAGGCCAAGGATATTGCAGTGATGGGGTTGTACCTTACAGGCTTCGGCCCTTCCTTTGCTTTCAATCCTCTTCTGTTGAACCTCAAATCATTTCATTCAACTCATAGGGCCATTTGAAAAACTTCTTGCGCTTGAACAAGTAAAAATAGTATTCAAATTCAAAAGATCTCAGAAAAATTAACAATGCAGAGAACGTAATTGAAAATTTGAAAAAAACTTGAAAAAAGTAAAATAAATGCCATTACTCTATACATATATGTCATTACCATATGTTACAAATATTAACTACATTGGAAAGAGTGCAAAAAATCCGAGTTGCGTATTTCATGTCACTTATCCTATTTGTCTTTTTTAATTAAAATAATAAAAAAGTATGTGTTACAATATGTATAATGCAGAGTATAAGGACAAGATGTGACAAAATATGAGATAGAAGATTGAAATTCATCAATATATTTTAAGCTAAGTAAATTTTTTTGGTTAACAAAATTTTAGGTGATGGCAGATTTCTCCGGTCAAATGACTTTTTTGAAAGTTTATAGTTGCAGTTACAGATTATTTATTAAAAAAAGACATTTAACAAAATTTGAACTTTCAAATTAAAGACAGTGCTTGTTCTAAGTAACAATATAAAGCAGCCGGAAAAGATCAAATTATCCCAAAGATTTGGCTCGCTCAGGTGCTCCGGCGCAAACCCGGCTAAATCAATTTTTCTGCACAAACAGTAATTCACGAAGGACTAGCTAGAGAAGACCTCATTTGCCCTTGGACTACTGATTTTATAATTTTCTTGTAATAAAGATTATATTAAGTTTTATCATGTGCATGCCTAAAAAGACTAGTATTGATGGAAGTGTATCAACAATTTGCATGGTAATTAGTTCTTTGATTTATAGTTGGAAAATCAATGGTAGCAACTCCCAATTGCACACCCTTTGATGGTGTAGGTGGAGGATCCATAGAACCATGGGTGTCTGTTCAATCCACACTATGATGTACTTGCAAAATAACTAATCATGCATGACAAATTTATAAAAAATCATATACAAATTAATAAGTTTAGAATATGAGGAATTTTAAACTTAATTATGAATATTTATATGCTGCCAATAATTATGATAATCATTTTAGACATAATATATATAGTCTAAAAAGCTATGAATATAATGATTTTATCGATTAGAATTTGTTCTTTGTTTGTTTATGTCGATTAGAATTATGTGCACTAGCTACCGTTTCTCGATGCGTATTTTTTAATATTATTTCATTCAAGTATTCATAAGAAGAGGAAGAAGATTATATTTCGAAGTTAATAAATTAATATTTGTTTCAAAAGGTCAAATTTAGAATTACTTGGAAAGGAGGTCATAGGATATATATTACGCGCGCGTATGATACAGGATGAGCATGTGACGATCATTTGTGAGCTTAACAAAGTCGATGGATTAATAAATTGGTGTTATTAATAACCATGTGCATATGTGTATCGGTATTACCTAGGTACGTATTAATTACTCCATGTATCTAATTTTATATTTTATATTTGATATTTGTATTTATCAAATATAATTGTCGCACACGATATTTAAAAAAAATTTAAAATGATAATTTTTTCTCATATTTAATTAATGCACTAATTTAGTTGTCAATTTCTATAGTATTTATTATATAAAAAAATAAATAGGTAATTTTACATCGATATATATCTATTGCATAATGATAATATTAATATCATTTCTTAAGCGGCATATAAATCTGGCCGGGGTGAGTATATAAAATTACTAATTTGATTAGAAAGCGCGGGGAGTTAAATTAGGTAGATATGGTCTGGGTTTCGACGTACGTATGTGATGGATCATTCGATCTGTTCTTGGGATGCATTCGATCTGCTTCCAAAGGCCAGCACTTTGAGTTGACTTGCAGATTAATGGAGTAATTTACATGCATGCTAGCTAGCTGTACGTGAAAGCTGATAACAAGTTGATCGATGTTTCCACATGTGCTAGCTCCAAGTCAATTTTACTACATATTTGTGGGAAATGTCTTTTACTTACGTGTGTATATATATATATATATATATATATATATATATGCTCACAGTTTAATTATTGGGTTATACGATTAACCAAGTGTGTGTGTACATATAGGTATCTAGCTGTAATGATAGAGAAAAACGCGTAGGAAAATAAGTTTATCTCAATTGTTGACAATGGATGTGCATGTACTAATGATGATCATGATCTAATAATTGAACTATATATCGATCACCAAATTAACCACCGGTACTTGGAGTTGAATTCAAGATGGCCATTACCTTTTTAGTGTTCTAAAACTCATTGTTTAAACTTATCAACTAGTCTTTGTTCGTTTAATGTATTTACCTTTGGTTAACTTTTATACTGATAATACACACTTTCTGAAGTGTTATCTGTACTAATAGCTAAGCTAATATGCACAAATGACGTACAATCTTAATTGGGTGGAACACTAGGATTTTGGTGTGATAGAATGAAATGACTCGAAAATTAAATGAATCATATATTATTTGGTTATTATTAGATTATTTATGTGTAAGATTTGTTTCTTTGCTTCATTTTTTTGTTCATACAAAATTATTTTAATTTATAAATCCATTTAAATTGTCTATTCCATCACAACTAATTCAAAATTCTATACACAATTCACCATTTCTTTCATTCTAATACTTCCATCATAATTTTCTCATCTTTGTCTTCTACCTATATATTCTATTATTAATTTTATATTTTTGCACGAAAATAGAAACTAGAAAAATATAATTATTATTTAACAATTAGTTTTTAGCTTGTAAACAAGTTTAGTAAATATAAGTATGTATATACATGTTTAAAACTGTGGTTCTTCAATTCTAGAGTAGTGTTATTTGTCAATTTATTGCATGTTACTATTCTAAAATTTGTTAAATTATGGACGTGGTTCTAAATATTAAATTTTATCAATGCAAGCAAGCTTAGAATTAATTGTAAATAGATGTAGAGTAATTAGTAGCTAATTTTTGCATGATTAGTAGTTTTAATCATCAAATATGCTTGGAATGGATAAAGAATGTACGTTGTTTATACTCTTATTTTGTGATTTTGACGATGGATAAGTTATTTTGAAGAAGCTATTTTATAGTATTTTTACACTTGGTCAAATATTTGATTTATAAAGGCGACTCTGCAGAATTTTTCAAAAAAAATATTAGAAATATATTTTTCTAGAATTTTGTCTCCCGTGATAACGCAGGACTTTTTGAATGATCTACATTTTGTAGATCAGGTTTACATTTCCTTGCAGATATTGTACATTGTGCATGCCATGTAAAATTCCAAAATATAATGAAATTACACTTGTACACACATTTGCACTTGTCGATAGATTTTATTTTCTTTCTCGACAGAAATGCAACTTGGTTTTTCGTAAATAAAAAAAAGAAAAGATTTTCTGAAAATACTAAATTGTAGCAGTTGAATATAGAGGACTTAAAGGGTACATAATATCTTTCCTTTAGTCAACTTAACTTCGAACACTAAACCACTAATTTTCTAACAAAATAAAACTAAATTAGAAAATTTGTAAAAGAAGAGTCCGAGTGTTGGGTGTTATATTATCACACATCGACTAGATAATCTAAGAACTTATCATTTATATATGATAGCACCACTCTTCTCCCATGAGAGCCCTTTTTTTTCTAAGGACAAAATCTCGTGCAAAATGACTTCTAATCGGTATGAGCGATAATACCATTCATCATTAGCCAAGGCCACCTAAACGCACCTTCGGCTTACCAAGTCAGCCGCTTAGATTGTCATTTATATATGGGTGTTCAAAACGGACAATAGCTCATGCAAAACGACTTCTAATCGATATCAACAATAATACCATTCATCACCGAGTTTTACTCCCTTCAGCAAAGAATTCAATGGCATCTAAATGGGGATAAATTTTGGTGACTACGAAATTAGGAAGTTTATATATCCTTTCTGATAGACTAATATATGCCAAATTATGTGGCCAGTCTTCTTTCTAATACCAGTCCGGCTGGATATATGGAAAATACTATCCACAATTTAAGTAATGTAAATTTGTATCCAAACAAGGAGTAGGATGACTGTATGAGATACCCAAAAAATTAAGTTACAGAGTAAATTTATTAAACATTAAATTTTTTTTATTATAGTGCGTCAATATAGTACTTGTTAAATAATAAATTTATGA
>CM025785.1:21032017-21052404 GCA_014636745.2 Centella asiatica
TATTAAGGCTTTTTTTTTTTAATCCCACTTTTTTTTAATAATTATTACAAATTATATTTTTACTACATCGTCCGCTACTTGTAGTGGCGAACGCTTAAATTAAATTTTTTTTTTAAATTCCACGTTTTTGTAATAATTATTACAAATTATATTTTTACTACACTTATATTTGAAATATTTTTAATTCTAGAATTAAAAATATATTTGTTATAATTTTTTTAAAATAATTTTTCTTAAATTGCAAAGGTACTTTTAATTTTTCGCTCTTTTTTTTTTTGCTATACTTTTAATTTAATAATTTTATTATTAATTTTTTAAGTTTTTTCAATATAATTTATATTTATATTTATCATCCGTTACTTCAAGTGACGGACAAGATACATTAATTCTTTTTAGCTCAAGTTTTTTTATTGTCCAGACACGTGTATATCTATCCAAACACATAAACACAAGAATTTGTTACTCTCATCTGCCACAAAAAGTGGCAGACATTATTTCATTGTTTTTTTTATCCTTTACTAGTAGTATCAATAATATCTTGTGTTGCCCTAGACCACTTTTCTTATTCATTTGTTGGGACATTCATTTCTCAAATCTTGGTATAGCAAAGTCGCAAACCTACAAAGACCAAAGCTTGAAGATCAAAATATCAGATCTCATTGATTTGATAAAATACACAAACTTTTATATTTGCAAAGTATAGACGTTTTTGATGAATTATTCGGTTGTCTTGTCAATTCATCGTTGATTTGGTAAGATATACAAACCTTTATATTTGCAAAGTATGATGTTTTTGATGAATTATTTGGTTGTCATGTTGATTCATCTTCGATTTAGGTAAATGCTGAACCAAACATTGATGAACTGAAAGTTGATAAGAGGTCTAAGTTTAATGATAACCAAATCACCTACGTAGGACAAGAGTTTTTATCGTTGGAAGAAGCTGAACGTTTTTATAAAGATTATGGGAAAAAAAATAGGATTCGAAGTTATTATAAAAACGATAAGAAGACATTCCAAATCAATAGAAATTTCTTTTAGGTTACATCAATGTATGAAAGGTGGAATTTCATATGTTCCTAAGAAGAATGAACATGGTGAAAACTCTCGAGTTAGAGACTATGTTGAAAGGACGATGTATAAGGCTAGAATGTTTATTGTTCATAATGAAAAATATGATTTGTGGCGTATTAATTCACTTGAAACAAAACACAATCATGTGTTGGTCTCTCCAAGTAAGATTGTTTTCTTACAAATACATAAGAATGTCACTTCTATTGCTAGAAATTTGATTGAATCCTTTGTTAGATATAAATGATGATGATGATGATTAGGGTTTATTTGTGCATCTGTAAATACTCAGGGTGTTCTATAAATCTCAGTATATTTGCACAAGTTTTGCATCCACTGATGGTCGACTTAGTCATCAGGGGATGAACTGCTCTACACTAGACAAGACCGCAGTGAAAGCTTCTAAAGGACTTAATAGTGTAGAAAGGATGTCTATTGTTACTTAAAACATTCGAGTATTCCACACATCAAACGTTCCAGACAAAGTTAACAAAGTATCAGTGATTAAATCTGTCAGTATTTGAAAAAGAACCTATCAGGGGAACTTGTTAAAACAATATTAGGCTCAAGTGTTTGTAAAACGCGGGGGGGAATACAAACACTACAAACTTTTTGCTCTTTTTAAACTTTAGTCGGCACTGACTGGAAACAGCTACAATGAACAGAAAAACTATAAGATATGAACACACAGATTCAAGTTAAAATAGTTGTATTAAAACTTGATGTTTCTCTGAAAATCTGGATAATCACAAATGTAATTAAACAACTACAAAATCTGTAATAAAATTACAGCTTCTATGTCACACACACTAGCTTCTCTTATCTTTGAATATATCTCTCAAGATCTATTACAAAACTTCTATCTAGTGATTTTTGTGTGCTGCAGTGTTTGTTTGATCTGATGTACTCGATTGATCTCTTCCTTCTGTGTTGTACTTTGTGTAATGAGAACTCTTTTGCATATATAGTAGATCAGTGGTTGAACCCACGTGCTGAAGACGTGCTACTTTTCTCAACTCAGCCGCATATATATCACATCGTTGTCCTTTGTGACAGATTATTGCTGCTTTTTGTTGCTTCTTTTTTTTCCCCTGATCTGCGTGCATTTAATTTTCGAGAGTTCTCATTGGACCAAACAAACTTCAAGAAATATCTTTCCAGTTAATATCTCTTGCTTCTATAACAAGCTTCGTTGATTTGAGTGTAAGTCCTGATGACGGGTGTATGCAGTCATAACCATCCACTGACGACAAGCCTTGATGAACTTGATCAGTAC
Source organism: Centella asiatica (assembly GCA_014636745.2). NCBI lineage: Eukaryota > Viridiplantae > Streptophyta > Magnoliopsida > Apiales > Apiaceae > Centella > Centella asiatica. Next base: position 21,034,365 of record CM025785.1, read on the forward strand.
TTCTGGATCCCCTGATGACAAGTCTTGATAAAGACTGGATCAGGGTTTTAACCTTCACTTGAGTTTTACTCAGTGCTTCTTTGATCCACTGATGTTATGACTTAAGACATACACTGACGGCTTCCACTGATGTAGTGTTGAGCTTTCCCCCTGACGGGTTACCCTGATGGGTAGCCTGACACTGTCATACCCTGAAGTTTTACCTTAACAGGTGACATGTCGTGTCCATGCCCTGACATGTTCTCCCTGATGAGTTTGGCCAGCCACTGCCATACCCTGACGCGTTCCCCTGACGGGTTGGTCTGCCTCAGTCATCCACTAATGGGTTCCCCTGATGATACTTAATCATTGAAGCTTTGTTTGGAATATCTGATGTGCGGAATACTTCAATCTTTTTAGAGTAACAACAGACATTCTTCTTCACTTTGTCGTCCTTTAGATGATTCATTTTACGACTTGTCTTGTGAAATGTTTGATTATCTCCTGATGAATAACGTTATCATCAGTGGATGCAAAACTTGTGCTGATATTAAGGTTTATAAAGTACCTTAAGTATTTACAGATACACAATTTATTCTCTAAACATCATCATCATCAATTAACTCTAACAGAACCCGTCAGGAGATGACATTGAAAGACCAACCCGTCAGGGGAACCCATCAGGGGATGACATTGAAGGACCAACCCATCAGGGGGAATGCTAAACTCTACATCAGTGGAAGTCATCTGTGGATACAAGTAGCTCTTAACATCAGGGGATCAAGAAGTACTTAACTAACTCTACAAACATAGATTAACTTAAGTGAAGTACGAAGCACTGATCAAGTCTTCATTAGGACTTGTCATCAGGGAATCCAGAAGCACTGATCAAGTCGACATCAAGGCTTGTTATCAAGGGATAGTTATGGTTGTATACACTCATCATCAGGTCTTACACGCAAATCATTGAAGCTTGTTCAAGAAACAGATTTCTAGAAAAACATTAAGTTTTAATATAACTATTTTAACTTGAATGTTTGTGTGTTCATTTTAATTTCAGTTAAGTTTTTTCTGATCTTGTAGCTATTCCAGCAGCGCTTAACAAGTTTTTTTTAAAGAGCAAAAAGTTTGTAGTGTTTGTATTCAACCCCCCGCCCTTCCTTCTACAAACACTTGAGCTTACTTTGTTCCAACATCCTTTGATAAATCTAGAATAGGTGCGAAAAACACCATCAATTATTTTTCATCTTTTAGTGGAGGTTTAGGAAATGTTGGTTTTTCAGATAAAGAAACGTAATGTGGTGAGGGATTTTTAACGTAATAGATTTGATGTTAATTATGCACAATCTGCATTTGATTACCTTAAGTAATTACATAGTAAAAGTGCATCAAAATCTTATTTTAACATTAAACGAGAAGAGGATAATCGAGTGAGTAGTATTATATGGGTTGATTCAATGTCGATTGTCAATTATGATGTATTTGGCGGTGTTGTTACTTTCGAAATTACGTACCGAACGAATAAATATTCAATGCCTTTTGCTACACTCACTTCTATAAATCATCACTATCATTCCATTTTGTTTGGTTTTGGATTGTTGAAAGATGAAACTGAGGAGATATTTGTTTGGTTATTTGAATTTTTTTTACAGGTGATGAATAACAAGGCTCCAGTAACAATCATTACTGATCAAGATAGAGCAATGAGAAAAGCCATTTCGAGGGTAATTCCACAAGCTAATCATGTTTTATGTTCATGGCATATTAATAGTAAATATCCAGAAAAGTTACATCAGATATATGTCGCTCATCCAGATTTTAAGGAGAATTTCAATCAATATGTGAAAAAGTCGTTAACTATTGATGAATTTGAAGAACGATGGAAAACATTGATGGATAAGTATGAATTACATAAGCATGAATAACTTCAAGGTTTGTATGCGGTTAACCAAAACTGGATTTCTGCTTATAGAAAAAATTATTTTTCTGTTGGGATGTCTACAACCTCTAGGAGTGAAAGTATGAATAGTTTTTTTTGATGACTTTGTTGGTGCATCAACTGGTATAAAGGGATTTGTGGAGAAATCATTGGCTGCGATTGAGAAACAATATTTGAGAGCTCAAAAAGAAGATCATGAGACCGCAACAAACAATGAAAGTTGTTATTCAAAATATCGTTGGCGAAACATGCTGCAAAAGTGTATACGAGAGAAATGTTTAAGAAATTTCAAGGAAAAATAGCAAAGTCATTGCAATTCACAATAAAAAAAATTCCTAAAGTAAGTTCTCTGGAATGCAAGTATTACACTATCTACAAGAATTTGACAAAACAAAGTGGGATTATGTATGTTTATATTATGCATATGAAAGAAAGCGACGAGATAAAATGTGCTTGCCAAAAGTTTCCTCATTTTAGAATTCTTTATAGACATGTGATAACTTGGCTTGTGAGAAAGGGATACGAGGAGATTTCAGCTAAGTATATTATGCATAGGTGGAAGAGGAATGAAAATAAATATGACGGACATAATTCATATCCAATAACCAAGCCACCTAATTTTCCAAATTTAATTATAGCTGAATGAGTGTTCTCCATTCAAGGGACATGCTATGTAGAGCAGTTGATTCAAAGAGAAACACCATGTTTGTTGCAGTTTCAATCAACCCATGGTGGATAGAATGATGTCAATGAGACCGCGAAAGAACAACATGTAGATGAAGAAAACGAACATGAAGAGCCACTGTTGGACCCAATATGCTCTATCACGAAAGGTCGTAAGAAAGAAGAAGATTGAAAAGTGGAGTTAAAAATTCAAAACAAAAGGCACTGTGAACATGTGCGATTTGTAAGACCATGAAACATCATGATAAATGAAATCATTATTGAGTTCTTGGTCTACCTGATCCGAATTTTTGATTTTGAATTACAAATTGTTTTAGTTAATTGTAACGTAATTTACATATTTATTGTAAATTAAATTATTGTGATTTATATGCAATGTGATATTAAAACTCATTTAATTGTTCATTTGCAGTTAAATTTATAGTAATGGCAAATTTTGAATAACCTTCAAAAACTGTCAAAACGACAAATGGAAAAAGTTCTACGGTAAAAAAAGTTGCTTTGTTTACAGATGAAAACAGCCCAAGAAGAAAAGCTTTGTTTAAAGAATTACATAACATTCCATTAAAATTCAAAGATGAACGTAAAGAACTGCTGGATAAGTGGCTTGTTCACTGGAAAGAAAAACATCTAATTATGAATTTAACTGATAAGGAAAAACAAGAAGATAGAATGATATGTTTTTCCATGTTTCTTGTTTATGTAAAAAGAAATAGTGATGGAGAAAATTGGGAAGATGACGATGACAATATGGATAATTGGCCCCATTTGGATGAGATCGAAGAAGATTGGCGACCATATATGGATTATTGATTATGTAACATTCTTTTTAGTATTTGGAATGTCTAAAATTTACAATGGCAATTAAAAAGATTCGAATGTCTAATTTAATATTTGAAATGTCCAATTCAAATATCTAATTTTAAATTTTTACGAAACAAAAAAAAAAAAAAAAAAGATCAGAAAGTTGGAAAAAAGAAAGATTGGAATGTCTAACATAATATTTGAAATGTCTAATTATAAAAAAAGAAAGGGTATGTCCGCTACTTGAAGTGGCAGACAAAGAAAAAATCAGAAAGTTTGAAAAAAAATGACTCATCCACTACTTGAAGCGGAGGACGAAGTTGAAAAAAAATTACTCATCCGCTACTTCAAGTGGCGGAGCAGACGAATACTCTTTTTTTTTTTTTTTTTTGTATCTCTTCTTTGATTCATTTATAAAAACTATTAGCTTAATAGTTCACACCACATCAAAACACAAGTTTGGAACATTTTTAATTGACAAGTTCTAAACAACAAGTTCTAAATATTTTTAATTGACAAGTTCCAACATGGGGACTTTACTATTTCCAGCTTTATTGGCCATAGATAGTGATCGTATTTAGCAAGTGAAATCACGTTCTTGAGACGTGCTTCTCTTCTCAACTTAGCCGCAAGTATGTCACATCTAAACTTTATGTGTCAGACTGCTACATGTTTTGTTGCTACTTTTCTTCCCCTGATCTGTGTGCATTTAATGCTTGAGAGTTCTCATTGGACCATTATCAAACTTCAAGAAATATCTTTCCAGTTAATATTTCTTGCTTCTGTAACACGTTACGTTGATTTCCGTGTAAGAACTGATGACGGGTGTATGCTGTCACAACAATCCACTGACTGCTAGCCCTGACGGACTTTGATCAGTGCTTCTGAATCCCCTGATGCTTATTGACTGGATCAGGGCTTCGTCTTTCACTTGAGTTATACTAAGTGCTTCTTGACCCTGATGGTTATAGCTAACGGCATACACTGATGGCTTCCACTGATGTCATGTTGGTCATTCTCCCTAACAGGTTACCCTGATGGGTTTGCCTGACACTGATATGTCCCGAAGTGTATCACTGACGGATTGGTCTGCCCTTGTCATCCCCTGATAGGTTCCCCTGACAGGTTCCCCTGACATGTTCCCCCTGACATGTTCCCCCTGATGGGTTCCCCTGATGGGTTCCCCTGATGGGTTCCCCCTGATGGGTTCTCCCTGATGGGTTCCCCCTGATGGGTTCCCCTGATGGGACTTTAATCAACGTAACTTTGACTTAGAATTTCTGATGTGCGGAATACTTCATTTGCTTACAAGTAGCATCAGACATTCTCCTTCACTTTGTCAAGTCCTTTGAATGTTCCTGTTTTCTGACTTGTCTTGTGAAGTTATTAACTATCCACTGATGAACAAACTTATCATCAGTGGATGCAAAACTTGTGCTGATCTTAAGGTTTATAAAATACCTCAAGTATTTACAGTTGCACAATTTATTACATAATCATCATCATCATCATTTATCTCTAACAAGCTCCCCCTATTTATGTTTATCAATTTGATAACCATAAATCCCTAGATGCATTGATGATGATATCAAAACCAATACTAAATACAATTTAAGAAAGAATAATGAATGAACTAATAAAAGAATTTCTGTACAAGTATTTTCCTATATCTATTACAAAAAGAATGTTGTATAGACTTTAGGATTTCCTGTTCCTTTTTGCTGAGATAAAGGGCAATGGTCGATTAGACTCAATTGGTTGAGTGTCACTCCCAAGGCCTTGTCTCCTTTGATTAGGATTTTGCTCAAGAATCCTTAGTCCTGTGTCTTCCCTGCCTGTCTCCAGTTGCTCCAGCTCCTTTTGTAGAAGTCTTCTGAAGTTGACAATGTTGACGTTGCTGCTTGATTTCAAGGCTTCAAGGACACTTTTTATTTCTGAAATGTTGGCTGCAGCAAGTTGTGACCAGTAGAAAGTAATGATCTCCCCCTTTTGATTTTTGAACTGTACACCCATGGGGCTTGTGATCATTTTTGAATATTTTGTGAATCTTTTCACTGATGGCACATGCCTTGCTGCAGTGTTCCTATCATCAGCCTTGGTTTCTTCAATCTCCTTCAGCACTTTCTGAGTCAGCAGGAATCTGAACTGGATGACATGTTCACTTTTATGATAAGCTATTTGATGTAGAACATTCATCGCTTCCTCCAGGTCGAGACCATCTATGTCATTTGTCTTGATGCTTTTCTCCTGCCCATCAGTGTTTTTGTAGAATAATCTCAGTGGACTTGGCAAAGCTGTAGGCAGGCTCCTTTCGTTATTGATGTCTCTCCTCAACCTATCAATCAACCCCCTTAAGTCTCTGTTAGCCCGGGATGATTTAGTAATCACATTCAGGCACATCCCTAGCTGTTCAGCATCCATTCTCCTAAACCAATCTAGTGTTACATTGAATTGGCTCCCACTTTTGTCTTCAATAGTAATGAGCTGATCCTTTCTGTTGTTGAACCTGACATCTATGCTTTTTATGGAGAACATAAATGTCAGGTTTTTAATCCTTTCTGCTCGTAGGGATTCAGCTAGTATCGGTGGTCCATATGTTGTGATTATAGGAGAAGGTGCTTGACTTGTTGCTACAGACGACTTTGGTTTGGTGACATCAGGGTCTTCTTGTTTGTCCTACTTTTTATCCCTTGATGCACCTTTAGGGATTTGATTCTTTTTAGGCTGAGGTTTCTTGGAGGTCCTGGGTCTGACACTCTTTTTCTTCTTTTCTGCTTCCTCCTGTTCCTTTGCCATTTTCCTCTCTTCTTCTTCTTGAAGTTGCTGTGCATAGAGTGCATCAGCTTCCACGAGCTTCTTGTCCTGAGGGTAGACCAGCTCCACTTTCCCATCAATTACTACTTCAACAGGATTTGGAAAGTGGGCTGTCTTCATGGCATCTCCAAGCAGCTTAGGCCCTGATTGAGTGTGTGATTTCTTCTTTGGATCCTCAATCAGAATACCCTTGCCTTTGTCCTTGGTTTGCGGAGCAGGAATAGGAGTAGTCACATCCCCTGATGGTTTGTTTGATTGTTCAGCAACATCCCCTGACGCATGCTGGGTTGATTTCTCCCCCTTTTTGACAGCATCATCAGTAGGAGTTGGATGTAGGGAGGTGACTTGAAGAATTTGTTGCAGAGTGTCAGCCATGGATTGTTGCAGAGTTGCCATGCTGGTCAGTTGTGAAGTGAGATCAGCAAGCTTTCGGTCAACAATGTCAGCCTGTTTCTTCATTCGGAGCAAAGTCTGGCTGGTGACTAGGGAATCCACAACTGTCTGTACATTATGAAACTTGGAAGAAAAGTGTGTATACAAATTTTTGTTTTCTATGTCTATGGACTGACCAATCATGATCTATGATTTTAACACTTTGATCAAGATTGGATCAGTGGTTCTAGCTAACTCCTACTTTAATAACTGTACAGTCTCCGCCATCTGATTCTGCTGAAAATACAAATCAACTCTGATGAACTGGGAAAAATCATCTTGTGGAGCATCATCTTCATCACTTTCAGAAGTGGAAGTAATATTTACAGTAACACTATTTTCTCTCTGTTCTTTATTTATAAGGATCTCATCTTTATCTCTCTCATCCTCTCCTTTTTCTGTACCTTCTAAGGTAGCACTCATATCCTCTCCTTTTTCATTGCCTACTAAGGCAGTACTCTTTTCCTCTCCTTTTGTCAAAGTCCTCTTAGGGGTTTGACTTTGCCTCTCTGCACTAAGTATTTTCTCATTCTCACTCAAAATTGTCCTAGAGGGGCTCCTATGGGCTTGGAAATCATCAACTGTGACCAGTCAAGTGAAGTATTTACAGATTCTGGTTCAACAGTTGTGATAGGAGAAGGATTGGAAAAAGAATGTGTATGTACAATTGGAGAAGTGTATGTTTCTGTATAGGATGTATATACAATTGGGGGTACATAAAGTGTTATTGATGTAGTATATATAGTGGTATTTATGTCCCCTGCTTGATCACTAGTGTTTGTATCAATTAAAAATGAGTCAGCCATGTGAGTGTGGTGACTTTCAAACACTGTGTCAGAGAGTGTTGGCTCCTCCACGAAATGAGAATGTGGAGAATCTGATTGTATGACACTTAAAGTTTGTGTCATTATATCTGAAGAAATTTGAGGAACAGAGAAAGAAGAAAGTGGTGTAGATGAGAGTGTTGGCTGAATCACTGAATGAGGAGGTGATTCATCAAAAGAAGTGTGTGCACTCACTGTGTTAGCTATCTGCAAGTGGCTCTCAGAGACCCTGATGGTAGGTTCATCAGTGTCTATGGTTACTGTATGTGCCTCACTCAACTGTGTCCCTGGTTGAGGACTATTTTCAATATCTAATCCCTTTTGAGAGAAACTAGATAGAAATATGTTTAATTCCTTATCAAAGGCTATATCTTGTTGAGAGGATACGCCCTGATCAGGCTGTTGGGTATCACTCGTGGCTCCCTTCTTCTTCTTCAATCTTCTCCTATAGCCAAGCATTCTCACTCCCTGCTCCCCCTCAATTGATGTGGTAACTTCACTGGTTTTTCTTTTAATCCCAACAGTCTTTTGGGAGACTGTGGGTTGGGATATTGAGAGTGGTTGAGAAGAAATTGGTTGTTCTACTTGGGTAGGCAGAGAGGTGGTTGTTTTCTCTGCCATAGTAGATGAAGGTGAAGAATGTACAGTGTGAGAAGTGGAAGATGTAGAATTTACTACCTGTATCATATGCGTTGGGAGAGCAAATGATTCAGTTGTATATGATTTCTTCATTATTTCTGCAAACAGTTTCTTTGTTTGCTTGTATGTCTGTACAGATATATCAATCTCAAAAGAAAGATTAGTAATTTGATCTTTAATAATCATAAACAAAAATCTAGAATAGTATACTTCAGTTTTCCTATTATTTACATTACCTAATTTATTTACAAGATCATCAAAAATAATTTTACCTATATTTATATTTACATTTTTAACCATTGCATATGCTATTTTCAAAGTTAAAGAGGTAATAACCTCAAAGTTAGAACACTTACCTGAGAATGCCTTGGTAATTGTATCGAAAAGATAAGAAATCTCTCTCTTCACGTTCAACCTCTTGAGCTCCTTGAACTTTAACATTGCGTTGGGAGCAGCGTTATAGCCCAGTTCCCTCAAGAAATCCAGAAGTTCCGCATCACTGGGTACTTCCACCATGTCTTGAGTAGGTAGTCCCAAAGCAGTGTTAATTCTGGATGGGGTTATTTTCCCTTTCTCAGAAGAAACTCTGAATGAGATTCCCTTGACCACATCAGTGCGTGTGGTAGAGTACATAAACTTGGCGCTTGTCCAAAGTTGAGACAATGCCTCTCCCGATATTTCGTCATCGATAAAGATTGCTTTCTTATACTCAGAAGTGAGTAGATAATTGTTAGGTTTTATTAACATTTGATGATGATTGTCTTTAGAATACTTAGGAATACAAATGTATAGAAAAGTGTTGGTTTGTAACACTTTAGTTTTGTAGCTAGCAGTAGTATCTCTTGGTTGTAATTTAGTCATTTTAATAAAGAGATAGATTCATTTTACTTGTATGTACTGCTGGAATACTTGTTGAGTCTGTTCAACAAGTTGTTTAAGTTAATTAGTCTTTCGGAGATTAAATTTGGCTTGTCGAAGATTAAGGGAGAAGTCCGTCAGAGATTAAAATTTTGTTCATCAGAGATTGGACTTTGCCCATCGGAGATTGAAGAAATCCTTCATCGGAGATTAAAGATTTATTCATCAGAGATTGAAGGATTGGTCATCGGAGATTAAAGCTTACGTCATCGGAGATTGTAATTAAAGAGTCAGAGATTAAAGCTGACGTCATCAGAGAATAACACAATACTTCGGAGATTAAAAGCTGACGTCACCAGAGACTAAAGCCAAAGCATCGGAGATTACTCGAGGTGATCAGAGATTAATTTATTAAAGCATCGGAGATTACTCGAAGTGATCAGAGACTAATTAAAGAAGCTATCGGAGATTAGTCGAGGACTTAATCGCTGATGGAGTTAGAGTTCAAATCAAAGAAGGAAAGTCTTCCATGAACACGTAGACTTTATTGAAGACGTAGCTGACAAGGAAACTTGTTAGAAATCTTTCAATTGGAAAGATTGTATTTGATTTGAATTAGGAAGCTAGGTTTTTTTTTGTAAACTTAGTTTTAGAAGCTGTAATTATAAATTACAGAATAGAAGCTGTGTATGTCTATATAGATAGAGAATTGAAAGGGTTGTATTATCTCTATATACACAGAATAGAAGCTGACGATCAAAGCTTGTTTTTGATTGTTAGAAAACTTGTAATCAATTGTTAAATCAATAAAAACAATTGTTTATAAAGTTTTGATCTTGTTCTTTATATTCCGCAGAAAGTTAATTTCTTAAAGAACAGGAATTCAGAAAAAGTTGTAAGAACTTGTATTCAACCCCCCTTCTACAAGTTCTAGGCCATCTCACTGGGAAAACAATTGGTATCAGAGCCTCTAATTGAAAATATTCAATTAACAAGATTCTGAGATGGCCAACAACGACGAAGCAAGCAGCTCTAACATGATTGCGTATAATGGAGGACGTGATGGTGGAACCAGGATCCCTATTCTGAAAAGGGATGAATATCCAATGTGGAAACAGAAGATGTATATGCACTTGAGAGCAACAGATCCAGATTATATAGATAGGATTGAGAAGGGTCCTTATCTACCCAGGAAATTTGTTCCTGCAAAAACTGTTGAAGGATCTATTGTCGCAGAACACTTTGTACTTGCACCAGAAAGTGATTATACCAATGAGGACAAGTTACAAGTGTTGAAAGATGCTAAAGTTATGAACATACTTTATAATGGAATAGACAAACATATGTTCAATAGCATCATCAATTGCACAACATCTAAACAAGTCTGGGACACCATCAAGGTCCTATGTGAGGGGACTGATCAAGTCAGAAAGAACATGCGATCACTGTTGACTCAACAATATGAGTTCTTTCAAGCAAAGCCTAATGAACCAATCACGTCAATCTATGACAGGTTCAATTCCTTGCTTAATGACTTGACCATACTTGGTAAGACATATGATAATGAAGATATCAATACCAAGTTCATAAGAGCTCTCCCTCCTAGCTGGGATCCAAAGACTACTGCAGTTAGGGAGGCTCATGATATGGAAACCCTCACATTGGATAGGCTCTACGGAAACTTAAAGACATATGAACTTGAAGTAGAGCAAAGACAGCGCATGCATGGAAGAGATAAAGGAGCTGCGTTGATGGTTGAGACAAATAAGTCTCAAGAGAAGCTCGATGAGGAATTTTCTGAAACTAGCTCAACTGATAATGAAGATGAATTGGATACTGATGATGACATGGAGGAATTCATGGCATTCATGGTCAAACTGAACTATCAGGGTGTCAGTTCAGTTTCTGTGATGACACGTCATCAGTGAGAGAAGAATTCAATGATGAGTTGTCATCACTTAACCGGCCTAGAAACCCGATGAAAAAAAAATTCAAACTTACCCTGATGATTCACTGTATGTACATACCCTGACCCTGATGCACAAGCCGGACACCCTGATCCTGACGAACGAGTTTAGTACCCTGATCCTGACGAGAGATCCGGACACCCTGACCCTGATGCACAGGTAGGAGACCCTGACCCTGACGAACAGGTAGGATACCCTGACCCTGACGAACAGGTAGTATGCCCTGACCCTGACGAACAGGTAGTATGCCCTAACCCTGACGAGAGATCCGGACACCCTGACCCTGACGCATAGGTAGGAGACCCTGACCCTGATGAACAAGCCGGACACCCTGATCCTGATGCGTCCTTAAGGAAGCCCTGACCCTGTTGCATCAGTCAAAAACAAAAACAAAACAACAAAAAGCAGAATGTACAAGTATATACATATTTACAATTTGAACATATATAACCACATATCAATTTGATTTTATCAAGAACTTATGAAATGAGTTAGAGATACCAAGATTTTTAGGATTTTGACTCTGACCCTGACGCATAATTTACCATTCCTAGCTCCCCCACAAGATTTGAAAAAGTGGTTTCATCAAGAGCTTTGGTGAATATGTCTGCCAGCTGCTTGTTGGATGGTACAAATTGTAGTTCAATATCTCCATTCATGACATGTTCCCTGATAAAGTGATATCTGATTTCTATATGCTTGGTTCTGGAATGTTGTACTGGATTTTCAGCAATGGCAATGGCATTTGTGTTGTCACACCTTATTGGAATTTTGGAAAAGTTCAGACCATAATCCATTAGCTGATTCTTCATCCATAAAATTTGTGCACAACAACTTCCAGCTGCAATATATTCAACTTCAGCAGTAGATGTAGAAATAGAATGCTGCTTTTTGTTGAACCAAGATACAAGCCTTCCCCCTAGAAATTGACAGCTTCCTGTTGTACTCTTTCTGTCAATCCTGCATACTCCAAAGTCAGCATCAGAATATCCTAGCAATTCAAATCCAGACTCCTTTGGATACCAAAGTCCCAACTCTGTAGTGCCCTTGATATATCTCAAGATTCTTTTCACTGCAATAAGATGAGATTCTTTTGGATCAGCTTGATATCTTGCACAAAGACATGTTGCAAACATTATGTCTGGCCTGCTTGCTGTCAGATATAGCAATGATCCAATCATTCCCCTGTAAGTCTTCAAATCAACTTTCTTTCCATTCTTATCAGGGTCAATCTTGGTTGTTGTGGCCATAGGTGTCTTTGCTACTTTTGAATCCTCCATATCAAATTTCTTGAGAAGTTCTTTGTCATATTTTGTCTGATGAATATAGATTCCATCAGAGTCTTGTTTAACTTGCAATCCCAAGAAATAAGATAACTCACCCATCAAGCTCATCTCATATTTGCTTCGCATGAGTTTGGAGAATTTTTCACACAGTCTTGTGTCAGTGGATCCAAAAATAATATCATCAACATAAATTTGAACCAAAATCAGATGACCTTGGTGTTGTTTGAAGAACAAGGTTTTGTCAATGATACCTCTTGTAAATTTGTTTTCCACCAGAAATTTTGACAGTGTGTCATACCAAGCTTTAGGTGCTTGCTTCAGTCCATAAAGTGCCTTTTCCAATTTGTAGACATGATTTGGAAATTTTGAGCATTCAAAACCTGGAGGTTGTTGGACATACACCTCCTGTTCCAATTTCCCATTCAGAAAAGCACTTTTCACATCCATTTGATATACTCTAAAATTTGAATGTGCTGCATAGGCTAAGAAAATTCTTATAGCCTCAAGTCTGGCTACTGGTGCAAAGGTTTCATCAAAATCAATCCCTTCTTCTTGAAGATATCCTTTTGCAACTAGTCTTGCTTTGTTTCTAACAACAATGCCAGCTTCATCCATCTTATTTCTGAATACCTACTTTCTGAATACCCAGCTTCCATACTTGATTCCTTTCAAATTGATTTAACTCTTCCTGCATTGCCAAAATCCAGTCAGCATCTTGAAAAGCTTCTTCAACCTTCTTTGGTTCAATTTGAGAAAGAAAACAAGCATATAGGCATTCATTAGATGTAGCTTTCCTGGTCTGCACACTTTTGCTTGGGTCACCAATAATCAGATCTGTTGTGTGACTTCTGGCCCATTTTGGATTAGAAATGTGTCTTGATGAGCTTTCTTGACTATCATTTCCTCCCCCTAAGCCAGTGCTCCCAGCTTCTGAAAACTCTCCCCCTGAATTAGTGGATAATTCAAGGTTCAAGTTATCCCCTGATGGTGCATGTCCTAATGAATGATCCCCTGATGAAGTATCCCCTGATCTGTTGTCCAGGAAATTAGCTCTATTTGTTGAAGGGGATTCTTCATTGATTGGATTGACATCAGGAATGGATATATTCTCCATTTGTCTGCACACATCATCTTCAATCTCTTGATAATCATTATCATCTTCATTTTCAAACCTGAGTTCTTCATGAAAACCAGGGTCTTCAAGCCCAGATATTTCTTGATCATCAAAAGCTACATTTATAGACTCCATCACCACTTGAAGTCTTTTGTTGTAAACCCTGAAGGCCTTGGATGACAGAGAATAACCTAGGAAAATTGCTTCATCAGCTTTAGGATCAAATTTTCCTAAGTTTTCACCAAAATTCCTTAGAACAAAACATTTGTATCCAAAGACATAGAGAAACTTGATGTTTGGCTTTCTCCCTGTCATTAGCTCATATGGTGTCTTGTTGTGAGCCTTGTTGATTAGAGATCTATTCTGAGTAAAGCAAGCAGTGGAAATTGCTTCAGCCCAAAAATAGGTGGGAAACTTTGCCTCTGCTAGCATTGACCTAGCAGCTTCTATCAGGGTTCTATTTTTCCTTTCCACTACACCATTCTGTTGAGGAGTCCTTGGAGCAGAAAATGTATGATTTATGCCTTTCTCCACACAAAATCCCTCAACAGCTACATTCTTAAATTCAGTTCCATTATCTGTTCTCAACATTCTAACCACTGACTCTGATTCTATTTCCACCTTCTTGATATGGTCAATAATTTGTTGAGATACTTCTGATTTAGCATGCTGAAACTTTACCCAAGTGTATCTGGTGTAGTCATCCACTATGACCATTACAAATCTTTTCTTTGACACTGACATAATGTTAACAGGTCCAAAGAGATCCATATGTAACAATTGAATTGGATCTTTGATCATGGTGGCTTTTTTGCTGACAAAGGATGACTTCCTTTGCTTCCCTTGTTGACATGCTGAACATAATCCTTCTTGAATAAACTCCATTTGGGGTAGTCCAGTTACCAACTCTCTCTTCACTAGATCATTAATTGACTTGAAATTCAAGTGAGAGAGCTTCTTGTGCCATAGCCTGCTTTCATCAGGGGATGCCTTGCTGTAGAAACATGATTCTCCATTTACTGAATTAAAATCAGCAACATAGAGATCTCCTTTTCTTATCCCTGACAAAACCAGCTTCCCGTCACTTTTATTTGAGATTAGGCACTGATCTCCTTTGAAGGAAGTGATGAATCCTTTGTCACTTAGTTGACTTATGCTTAGCAAATTATGCTTGAGCCCATCAACTAATGCTACATTTTCAAATGAGACATTCCCATTTGCTGCTTTGCCATAACCAAGAGTTAGTCCTTTGCTGTTATCACCAAATGAAATTACTGGACCAGCCTTTTCTTGAAATTCCGTGAGCAAGGCTTTGTTTCCTGTCATATGCCTTGAACAGCCACTATCTAGACACCAGATTTGACTGCTTTTGTTCTTTCCCTGCACACAATAAAACATTTAAATTGTTTTTGGTACCCAATTTTTTTTGGGTCCTCTTAGTTTAGTCACAGTAACAGGTAATGCAACTTTTTCTTTATTAGTAATTTTTGGTTTTGGCAAATTTAAAACTTTCTCCTTTTTAGGAGCTTCAATATATGCTTTTGATCTCTCAACAGTTATTTTACCTTTTTCCTTGGAGGAGCAGGTTTTAACAGTTGGTAAATCATTAGCATACAAAATTATGCCAGTCAAAATTTGTGGTTTTTCTTTGCATTGAAAAGACAAATGATTACAGCTACCACAATTCCAGCACACTTTTCTAGGGGCTTCATGAATAGAAGAATAATTTCTAGATTTATTAACACCTAGCTTACCATTTCTATTCTTCCTGTTTTCCCCTAACTGGCCTTTTTCCCTTGATGGGCTGCTATGGCCTGATTCACTCTTTCCCCCTGACGACTGTGTATCCACTGATGCACAGTCTAGTTTTTCCATTACTGGAGGATTGAGTGTTTTGGCAAGGATATTTTTCTTGCCTCTCCCACCACTAGTGGAAGCTTCATTCACTGGGAAGACATTCCTAGATTCTAGCTTTGTTGTTGCCTTAACAAACTTGACAGTTTGTGATGGCCTTTTTCCAGAGTTAGCTGCCATCTCAACCTCAATGGGAGGTTGCTGCACATGAGTCTCATCATAGCCCAAACCAGATTTTGGATCAGATTTCTGATTTTTCAAACGATCCTCCAGTTTTCTGCTAGACTCATTCCATCTCTTAATGACTTCCCTTTCTTGACTAAGAAGATTTGAAGTCCATTCTTCCCTTTTAATAGCACAGTCAAGAAGATTTTTAGTCCTTGAGAGTTCTTTTTCAAGACTCTCAAGTCTGGAGTTCTCTGATTCTAAAAGAGTGTTCCTGACAGATAATTGTTCATTTATTTTCTGTACTCTCTCAGTTTCAGCTACAGCACTCCTCAGGGTGTCATAGAGATCCTTTATCTCACAAGTCATTTCCTTAACAGTTTTAAAACAATCATTTTTAGACATGTTAGAGGAAATTTCGAGGCTTACCTGTGAGCTGCTACTGTCAGTGGATGAGGCCATCAGGGCTAGGTTGGCATGCTCTTCATTTTCTTCTTCATCAGAGTCAGCCCAGTCCTTTCCCTCTGCAATGTATGCTTTTCCCTTCTTGTTTGCATTAAGAAGGTCAAAGTATTTCTTCTTGTAATCCACAACAGCTTCTTTGTCTCTGGATTCACCATCTTTTGTGACCTTGCGGCACTCATTTGCAAAGTGACCCATCTCATTACATTTGTAGCACTTTATTCTTGATTTGTCAATAAAGTTTTTAGTGCTACTGGATTTCCTTGCTAAAAATCTTTTAGATCCTGATGGCTTTTGGAATTTCAGCTTGGAAAACCTTTTTGCAAGAAAGGCCATGGTTTCATCCAGCTCCTCTAACTCCTGTGGAGTATATTCTTCCTCCTTGAAGTCAGCTTCTTTATCCCCTTCAATTTCAGCATCTTCTAGTTGCTGCTTCATCAAGACACTAGGCCTTGCTTCTTGTTTGTCCTTCGTGGCAGCCATCAGGGCTACTGATTTAAGCTTTCTGGCATCCCCTGACATTTCAGATCTTTGTTGAACCTCAAGTTCATATGTCTTTAAGGTGCCATAAAGCCTATCCAAGTCTAGAAGATTCATGTCCTTGGATTCCCTGATGGCTGTTGTCTTTGGATCCCATGATATGGGAAGGGCTCTCATGAACTTTCTGTTCACATCCTTGTTAGCATATGCCTTCCCATATAATCTCAGGTCATTTACCAACCTGTTGAATCTGTCAAACATTTCAGTAAGTGTTTCACCATTTTTCATTATGAACCACTCATACTGTTGTGTTAACAGCTGCAGTTTGTTTTCCCTCATTTCCTCAGTACCATCACAAAAGATTTGTATGGTATCCCATATAGATTTAGACGTGGTTAGATTCATGATACTATTCAGCATATCATCGTCTAAACCATTATACAGGATTCCAGTAACTTTTAGATCCTTTTTCACCTTTTCTCTTTCCTCTATCGTCATTTCATCAGTTGTCTTTGGGACAAGCTTTTCAGGAATACTGACTCCATTAACGACTTCTATAGGAATGAGCTTCTTGGGAACGTGAGGTCCATCTGCAAATATTCATCATCAATAGCACTTAGATGAACTATCATTCTTTGTCTCCAGAAGAAATATTTGCCCCTTTCCAACATGGGGACTTTACTGTTTCCAGCTTTATTGGCCATAGATAGTGATCGTATTTAGCAAGTGAAATCTGCTAAGAGGCTCTGATACCAATTGTTAGTGCAATATTAGCACAAGTGTTTGTAGAAGGGGGTGTTGAATACAAACACTTGAAACTTTTCGCACTTAAAAACTTATACAGCTTATTGAAAACAGTTGAACAACCAGAAAAACTATATGGAATGAACACACAGATTCAAGTTAAAATAGTTATATTATAACTCGAGGTTTTTTTGGAAATCTGTATAATCACAAATGTGATTTACAGCTACAAATTCTGTGAATAAAGTTCACAGCTTCTCACACTCACTAGCTTCTAATATTCTCTGAAATAACTCTCTCAAGATTTATTGCAAAACTTCTCTCTAGTGTTTTTGTGCTTCAGTGCTTATTTGATCTGTTGGATGGATTCAATCAATCGGTTAACTGTGTAATGAGAGCTCCGTTGCTTATATATCAATCAGTGGGTTGAAATCACGTTCTTAAGACGTGCTTCTCTTCTCAACTTAGCCGCAAGTATGTCACATCTAAACTTTATGTGTCAGACTGCTACATGTTTTGTTGCTACTTTTCTTCCCCTGATCTGTGTGCATTTAATGCTTGAGAGTTCTCATTGGACCATTATCAAACTTCAAGAAATATCTTTCCAGTTAATATTTCTTACTTCTGTAACACGTTACGTTGATTTTCGTGTAAGAACTGATGACGGGTGTATGCTGTCACAACAATCCACTGACTGCTAGCACTGACGGACTTTGATTAGTGCTTCTGAATCCCCTGATGCTTATTGACTAGATCAGGGCTTCGTCTTTCACTTGAGTTATACTAAGTGCTTCTTGACCCTGATGGTTATAGCTGACGGCATACACTGATGGCTTCCACTGATGTCATGTTGGTCATTCTCCTTGACAGGTTACCCTGATGGGTTTGCCTGACACTGATATGTCCCGAAGTGTATCACTGACGGATTGGTCTGCCCTTGTCATCCCTTGACAGGTTCCCCTGACAGGTTCCCCTGACAGGTTCCCCTGACAGGT